>OY744533.1:72551189-72668689 GCA_963556195.1 Sepiola atlantica | reverse complement strand
AGTTTGTCTTTGAAAATCCATGGATTTAGGATATTATACTCCTTGCTTTGAACTTCTGGTGTTTTAATAAATATTGTATCTTTACAATTTTTTTATCTTCTGATGAAAAGAGTTTGTCTTTGAAAATCCATGGATTTAGGATATTATACTCCTTGCTTTGAACTTCTGGTGTTTTAATAAATATTGTATCTTTACAATTTTTTTATCTTCTGATGAAAAGAGTTTGTCTTTGAAAATCCATGGATTTAGGATATTATACTCCTTGCTTTGAACTTCTGGTGTTTTAATAAATATTGTATCTTTACAATTTTTTATCTTCTGATGAAAAGAGTTTGTCTTTGAAAATCCATGGATTTAGGATATTATACTCCTTGCTTTGAACTTCTGGTGTTTTAATAAATATTGTATCCATACAATTGTTTTTATTCTCATCTTACATCTCTAATCCAGGGTATTAATCCGAAGAATTTCAACCGGGTTTATAAAAAGTGCTCAATTTCAAATAGAGCTTTTATATATGATTATTTTTATTTACATGTACAAAATCTGCGACACTGGCATGTCGATGTTATCGATCAAATGCTATTATAACTGAGATCTCATCAGTCAGAGTTAGAATCCGATATTAACCGATCAGAGTTAGAATCCGATCTTAACCGATCAGAGTTAGAATCCGATCTTAACCGATCAGAGTTAAAATCCGATATTAACCGATCAGAGTTAGAATCCGATATTAACCGATCAGAGTTAGAATCCGATATTAACCGATCAGAGTTAGAATCTGATCTTAACTTTAGATCATATTTGGTTCTTTCCAAATATGATCTAAGATTAAGATCAGATTCTAACTCTTCCTGATGAGATCTCAGTTATAATAGCTGTTGATCGATAACATCGACATGCCAGTGTCGCAGATTTTGTACATGTCTGTGTAAATAAAAATAATATATATATATATTTATATATATATATTCTTCCACCCTCCATTCATTTCTTACTAGCAATCCCCTCTCTCCCCCCTCTCTCTCTATCTCCCTCTCCTTTCTTTCTAATTATCTATCCATAATTATCTATCTCAAAACAAGGTAATTAAGTTTATCTTCTGCTCTAAAACTGCAAAATGCTTCCGTTAAGATATAATCCAAATTAAAATGCTTTATTTTCACATCGCATTGTATTCTTGACGAAGCCCAGACGGTCGTCTTCTGACTTGGCAAAATATACACCACCGACAACAATCAAGATAAGATCCTCCAAACGAAAAAGTTCCACCCGACGTCTACTAACTGCGTAAGAGAGGCTGACGAAATATCCTGGAAATCTGGTTGAAGGTAAACACACCAAATTACGAAAATAAGTTGCGCAAACACACATCTTTTATCTGTTAAACAGAAAAATAAAGATATAAGTACCTTTAAATTAGAGCCTATCATGAAAGAATTGAAACTCGATATACGTAATAGATGATGACGTAAGAGATAATGTACTTCTACGATCCTTTATTCCCATCTTTTTACTTGTCTGTCTCTTTCTCCATCTCTCTCTCTCTCTCTCTCGCCCTCTCTCCCTCTCTCTCTCTCTCTCCTTTGCTCTCTCTCTCTCCTTCGCTCTCTCTCTCCTTCGCTCTCTCTCTCTCGCTCTCTCTCCTTCGTTCTCTTTCTCGCTCTCTCTCTCGCTCTCTCGCTCTCTCTCCTTCGTTCTCTTTCTCGCTCTCTCTCTCTCTCCTTCGTTCTCTTTCTCACTCTCTCTCTCTCTCGCTCTCTCTCCTTCATTCTCTTTCTCGCTCTCTCTCTCGCTCTCTCTCCTTCGTTCTCTCTCTCGCTCTCTCTCTCTCTCTCCTTCGTTCTCTTTCTCGCTCTCTCTCTCTCTCCTTCGTTCTCTTTCTCGCTCTCTCTCTCTCTCCTTCGTTCTCTTTCTCGCTCTCTCTCTCCTTCGTTCTCTTTCTCGCTCTCTCTCTCTCTCTCTTTCTCTCTCTCTCTCTCTCTCTCTATATATATATATATATATATATATATATAAATATATAATATATATATATATAGATATATATAGATATAGATATATAGATATATTAATTTACGTACTATATATATAATTATTATTAATTTACATACATAAAATAAATCTATGGGCACATGTTTCTGGCTATCAGCCGTCATCACGATAGGTATCCTGGGTAAGGATCGATCCCTCAATATAAATGTCTATAACCTGATGCTTTACCATCCGGCTATGACGCATTATCAAAATATGTACGAATAAAGTTATGTAGTTTTGGTAATGTTTTTCCTGTCGATAGAACAGTGTTGTTTCTTTGTATTTCCCCACTTTCTAAGCGGTTAAGAATATGAAGAATATTGCATTCATTACCATATATATATATATATATATATATATATATATATATATATATATATATATATATATATATTAGTAGAGAATGGTAGTTTGCTTGAAGCATTGCTGGGTATAGTAGTAGTATGTTTTTAAAAGGCTGTGGGCAATGCAAATTCCGGGTAAGATGCAAGTTGTAAGGAACATAAACAATAAATCGAATACGAAATATGACTTACTATTTATTTCTTCCTAAAATCTTACATAACAGCAAGAGTGTTGTTAGCTGTTTGTGTGGTGTCCGGATGATTAAAAAAATCATTACTTAATATTTCGCGAAAATTTGACAAAGGGAAGTTTCTTTTCCCGAAATATTAAATATATATATATATATGCAACATCTCAATATTATAGACACTCATTTAAAAGTCGTTTATTACTTGCCGTTATCAAAACTCAACAGTAGAAAAATACTTGTAAGGACTAACACCGCCTAATAATGATTTGACGAATCAAATCGAAAGTTCTTGCGAAAAAGGAATTTGACCGGAATACTAAAAAAAAAGTTTCATCAAGCAAAACACCCCGTGTTATTTAATAATGTGTGCCTATATACATATATATATATATAGTCTCGGAAGTTTCTCAACCATTAAAACTAAAAAAAAAAAAAAAAAACCTTAAGTCCCAGGTCGTTCAGTGGAAAATTCCTCATGTAAATCAATTTAGTTTTTACAGTTATTATATTAGTTTGCTTCTAACATTATTTAAGGGATCATCAGTTGTTTACCATGAAAAACTGTTTCGGGAATTTATATATTATATAATACAGGGTGGGCCAAAATAAGGGTCCTATCTTTAAATTTGAATAACTTGAATTTGAATAACTTCCACAAAATAAAAGTTAAACTCACCAAACTTTATGTGTGTGTAGACTGACCCTTCCGAGATTTTTTGAAATAAACAAAACAAATTTTAGCCGAAAAACACTTCTTAAAACTTACAAAAACTAAAGTATTGTTTTTTACACTGTTTTGAGTTTTTTAAGCAAAAATAATGTTTTCTAAATGAGGGTACGTTCCTTAGGGCTAATACGGCTCATGCTTGCTTCGGAAGGGGTCCTTTACTTATTCTAAAAAAAAAAAAAAAAAAATCAATAAATAAAAAAGTTATGAATTTTTAAAAATAGGACCCTTATTTTTGCCCACCCTATATATATATATATATATATATATATATATATATATATATATATATATATATAAATTTGGGAATGTTCATTTTTTAAGCATCTTTAATATTTTAAACTTAAAGAAAGGGGCAAAATGCCTTCAAAAACCATGTGTTAGATGCAGATATTTTTATTAAAATCAAAATAAAAAATCAAAACAATTTTTTTTTTTTACATCTTCACTTGGTCTTGTAGAAGTGACGTCCGATGTTGTGTGGACTTAAAATTTAACTTAAATTGAACTTAAATCTCGCATGGTCGCTGGTAGGTATAAATTTTGGAAAGTTCATTTGTTTAAGCATGACCAGGAAGGATTGTTACGAGAAAAAAATAAGATTAATACCTTTTATTTGTCTAAAGCTCTAACGAGGCTTGTTGTACCAAGTGAAATTATTAGGTAAAACAAAAGTCAAGATGAAAAAAAAAATATTGTTTTGATTTTTGATTTTGATTGTAATAAAAAATATCTGCATCTAACACATGATTTTTTGAAGGCATTTTGCCTCTTTCTTTAAGTTTTATATATATATATATATATATATATATATATATATATAGTCATCAACTTTCCCATTTTAACGCCTCTGTCGCACGCGCTGCAAAATTCTTTCTTTTTTTTTTTCAAAAAGTTAAACACGTGCCAAAAACATCCCGTTGTGCGTTCTTCTTTTTACTATGTTTTATCGTTATTCAATGAATTTTAAAATCTGAATTTTTTCTTAAAACGTTCGTTGATCCGAATAAAACCGGTCAAATCCTTTGTTTCTTGGTGACTTATTCCTGTATTTTAATTTGTTTTTCTTTTTGTCTATTTCACACATCCTGTTCTTCAATGGCTTTTCATTTTATGATATATCGTGCATTTTATCCTCATATTTATATATATATATACATATATATATATATATATATATATATATATATATGTATGTATATGTATATATATATATATATATATATATATATATATGTGTGTGTGTGTGTGTGTGTGTGTGTGTGTGTGTGTGTGTGTGTGTGTGTGTGTGTGTGTGTGTGTGTATTGTTGTTTTGCTTTACCCATCACATCCGGGGACGTCCTTGTCTTAACTTTTTCTTAACTTTTTCTGTGGGCATGATAGAACCTGGTAGTGCCCATATCCTCTCCAGACCACATACAGCACCTGGTGTTCCCAAATAGTCACTCATTTAGTACTGGCCAGGCTCAATGTTGCTTAACTTCGGAGATCTAATATATATATATATATATATATATATATATATATATATATATATATATATATATATATATATCGCTTTCGGCCCAATAGAAGAAAGGCAGCATTCTCTGTCCGTGTTTCTGCTCCGTGGAACAATCAGCCAGAGGAGATCGTGGCGATGACTACCATATCCATGTTTAAAGCGGCCTTAGACTAACATTTCTGCCTAATGTGGGTGTAAATAGCTTCCATCTGTCTCTTTACATGGCTTGTTGCACTTTGTTATTTGTTCCGAATAAATGTGATTTTATTTGATATCTGTTTACAGATTTCTAATCTCCCTGTATTACTCATTGTTTTTCATTTATTGTCAGTTATTGTTTTTAATTTATTTTCAGTTATTGTTTTTTCATTTATTTTCAATTATTGTGTTTCATTTATTTTCAGTTATTGTTTTTCATTTGTTTTCAGTTATTGTTTTTCATTTATTTTCAGTCATTGTTTCTCATTTATTTTCAGTCATTGTTTTTCATTTATTTCCAGTCATTGTTTTTCATTTATTATCAGTCATTGTTTTTCATTTATTTTCAGTCATTGTTTTTCATTTATTTTCAGTTATTGTTTTTCATTTATTTCCAGTCATTGTTTTTCATTTATTTCCAGTCATTCTTTTTCATTTATTTTCAGTCATTGTTTTTCATTTATTTTCAGTCATTGTTTTTCATTTATTTCCGACGAATATCAGGGTGCTATTCTAGTATATATCTGTTTTTTCTTTTTCTTTTTCTTTTTCAAATTCCAGGTGCCGCACTTACAGAGAATTGTGATTCGATCCTTCCATGCCTAAACACGAACGCCGTCTGCATGAAGCCTCTAATTTCTTTATCCCCGCCCAAGTGTCAGTGTAAAAAGGGTTACATCAATACAAATAACCTACAATGTTTAAAAGAGAATGGTTACAAAAGATTCGGTCAGTGGTGCGAAGGAGTATGCGGACCGACCTTGACTTGTACTCTGGGGTTTTGCCAATGCACAAGCAACTACCGGCAAAGGACCGCCATGGAAATCCAAGTAGACCCCGACTTTGACGAGGATTGCATCGCAAGTGAGTTCAGTCTCGGTAAGTTGGTATGCATCTAATATGCATGGGAATGGATTCTTCGTGTAATCTGCGTATTAAACAAAGAAAATACTATTTCAAAATTAACATTTTTTTTTTTTCAAACTCAAGAAAATAATATTTCAAACTTTTTAAAAAATGCATTATAAACTAATGAAAATGCTATTTCACATTAAGAACATGTTATTTCAAACTTAAGAAAATGTTAATTCAACCTTAAGAAAATTATATTTCAAAATTTTAAAAATGCATTTCAAACTAATGAAAATGCTATTTGAAAATTAAGAACATGTTGTTTTTAAATTAAGAAAATGCTATTTCTAACTTTAAAATAATGAATTTTCAAACTAATGATAAAGTTATTTCAAAATTAAGAACATGTTATTTTAAACTAAAGAAAATGCTATTTCTAACTTTTTAAAAATGCATTTAAAACTAATGAAAATGTTATTTCAAAATTAAGAACATGTTATTTTAAACTTAAGTAAATTATATTTCACACTTTTGGAAATGCTATTTAAAACTTAAGAAAATATAATTTCTAACTTAAGAAAATGTTACTCATACTATTTAAAACTTAAGAAAATGTCATTTAAAACTTAAGAAAATGACATTTGAAACTATTGAAAATGCTATTACAGAATTAAGAAAATGATATTTAAAGCTTAAAACAATCCTATTACAAACTTGAAAAAATGCTCTTTCAAACTTGAGAAAAAGTTATTTTAAACTTAAGAAAATTATATTTCAAACTTGTAAAAATTTTATTTTAAACTTAAAATATGATATGTCAAACAAAATGTTATCCAAATATGAGAAAATGTTATTTCAAACTTAAGATAATGCTATGTCAAACTTAAGAAAATGTTATTCACACTTCTTAAAATGCTATTCAAACTTTATAAAATGCTATGTCAAACTTAAGAAAATGCTATGTAAAACTTAAGAAAATATTATTCAAACTTACGAAAATGCTTCTTCAAACTTAAAAAAATGTCATTTAAACTTAAGTAAATACTATTTAAAACTTAAGAAAATGCTATGTCAAACTAAAGAAAATATTATTCAAACTTACGAAAATGCTGTGTCAAAATGCTATGTTAAAGTTAATAAAATATCATTTCAAACTTAAGAAAATGTTATTCAAACTTAAGAAAATGTTATTCAAACTTACGAAAATGCTATTTAAAACTTAAGAAAATATTATTCAAACTTAAGAACAAGCTATTTCAAACTTAAGAAAATGTTATTCAAACTTAAGAAAATGCTATGTAAAACTTAAGAAGATGCTATGTCAAACTTAAGAAAATATTATTCAAATATAAGAAAATGCTACTTCAAACTTAAGAAAATATTATTCAAACTTAAGAAAATGCTATGTCAAACATAAGAAAATGTTATTCAAATATAGGAAAATGCTATTTCAAACTTAAGAAAATGCTATGTCAAACTTAATAAAATATTATTCAAACTTACGAAAATGCTATGTCAAACTTAAGAAAATATTATTCAAACTTAAGAAAATGCTATGTAAAACTTAAGAAAATATAATTTCAAACTTAAGAAAATGCTATGTCAAACTTCTGAAAATGCTATGTCAAACTTAAGAAAATGCTATGTCGAACTTAATAAAATATTATTCAAACTTAAGAAAATGCTATGTCAAACTTAAGAAAATGCTATGTCGAACTTAATAAAATATTATTCAAACTTACGAAAATGCTATGTCAAACTTAAGAAAATATTATTCCAACTTAAGAAAATGTTATTCAAACTTAAGAAAATGTTATTCAAACTTACGAAAATGTTATGTCAAACTTAAGAAAATGTTATTCAAACTTAAGAAAATGCTATGTAAAACTTAAGAAAATATTATTCAAACTTACGAAAATGCTTCTTCAAACTTAAAAAAATGTCATTTAAACTTAAGTAAATACTATTTAAAACTTAAGAAAATGCTATGTCAAACTAAAGAAAATATTATTCAAACTTACGAAAATGCTGTGTCAAAATGCTATGTTAAAGTTAATAAAATATCATTTCAAACTTAAGAAAATGTTATTCAAATATACGAAAATGCTATTTAAAACTTAAGAAAATATTATTCAAACTTAAGAACAAGCTATTTCAAACTTAAGAAAATGTTATTCAAACTTAAGAAAATGCTATGTAAAACTTAAGAAGATGCTATGTCAAACTTAAGAAAATATTATTCAAATATAAGAAAATGCTACTTTAAACTTAAGAAAATATTATTCAAACTTACGAAAATGCTATGTCAAACTTAAGAAAATATTATTCAAACTTAAGAAAATGCTATGTAAAACTTAAGAAAATATAATTTCAAACTTAAGAAAATGCTATGTCAAACTTCTGAAAATGCTATGTCAAACTTAAGAAAATGCTATGTCGAACTTAAGAAAATATTATTCAAACTTAAGAAAATGCTATGTCAAACTTAAGAAAATGCTATGTCGAACTTAATAAAATATTATTCAAACTTAAGAAAATGCTATGTCAAACTTAAGAAAATATTATTCAAACTTAAGAAAATGTTATTCAAACTTAAGAAAATGTTATTCAAACTTACGAAAATGTTATGTCAAACTTAAGAAAATGTTATTCAAACTTAAGAAAATGTTATCAAACTTACGAAAATGCTATGTCGAACTTAAGAAAATGGTATGTCAAACTTAAGAAAATATTATTCAAATATAAGAAAATGCTATGTCAAACTTAAGAAAATGTTATTCAAATATAAGAAAATGCTATTTCAAACTTAAGAAAATGCTATGTCAAACTTAATAAAATATAATTTCAAACTTAAGAAAATGCTATGTCAAACTTAAGAAAATGTTATTCAAACTTAAGAAAATGCTATTTCAAACTTAAGAAAATGCTATTTCAAACTTAAGAAAAAGCTATTTCAAACTTAAGAAAATGTTATGTCAAATTTAAGAAAATATTATTCCATCTTAAGAAAATGCTATGTCAAACTTCTGGAAATGCTATGTCAAACTTAAGAAAATGTTATTTAAATATGAGAAAATTCTATTCTAAACTTAATAAAATGCTATGTCCAACTTAAGAAAATATTATTCAAACTTAAGAAATGCTATTTCAAACTTAAGAAAATATTATTCAAACTTAAGAAAATGCTATGTCCAACTTAAGAAAATATTATTCAAACTTAAGAAATGCTATTTTAAACTTAAGAAAATATTATTCAAACTTAAGAAAATGCTATGTTAAAGTTAATAAAATATCATTTCAAACTTAAGAAAATGCTATGTTAAAGTTAATAAAATATCATTTTAAACTTAAGAAAATGCTATGTTAAAGTTAATAAAATATCATTTCAACCTTAAGAAAATGCTATGTTAAAGTTAATAAAATATCATTTCAAACTTAAGAGAATGCTATGTCCAACTTAAGAAAATATTATTCAAACTTAAGAAAATGCTATATCAAACTTAATAAAATACGATTTCAAACTTAAGAAAATGCTATTTCAAACTTAAGAAAATGTTATTCAAACGTAAGAAAATTCTATTTCAGACTTAAGAAATTTCTTAGATTAAAAACTTAACGTCATTTCAACAACTAGCTGTGCATACATATAATTTTAATTTTTTATTTTTTGGCATTTGTAATCTTAAGGTAGCTATCCTATTCTTCAATTTAAAATAATTTATTTTCATTTTTAAGTGATTATTTTATCATGTATCATATTAGCAGCCATCTGAGCCGGACTAGGTAATTTTCGAAATAAATTGCAGCTAAGTACGTTACTATATTACAAATAACAAATCAACATTGGCTCGTTAAAATAAAAGTGTCATTTGTTATCTTAAATGCTATTTTGGTTGAACTATGGAAATATGACATGATAATGTATTAGATTATCTGGTCGGATTATTTAATTTTTATCATTAATAGCTTAAAATCTTATAAAAAATTATATTTTATTCTTATTCGTCGGTTTCTCTTGCTGATTAGTACAGCATGTTGAAACAGAAAATTACAGAAAATTGCCAGTTCAAATCTCTCAGACGACACCAATACAATCAACAGATCTACTTCCCTTTTTCAAGTAGAGACACTAATCATATTCCGGCAACCATATTCAAAAGCGAGGGAGTAAACACTGAATTCATTTAGACGTAGTTCCTGGCCCTTGAAGAGAGTATCAATGCTACTTATGTAATATATATCTTTATAACGCTTTGCTAAATCTATTCTTAGTTGTAAGATTCTGTCGAAACAATTGTAACTTAATTATCAATGGTTTCACACGTGTTGGGAATATCTTATTTTCGCACACGTTGCAAAAATGTCCGTATTACATTATACGTAGGTATATATAAAAACATTTTTTTTTAATATGTTGTGGTTTGGTAGTTTTGTTTTACGGCATATCAACCCTTTTTGGGTTATTTAATGCCGAATCTGGTCATTATAGTAAAAGTTTTTATGCTTCAAGTTCTTTATATCTTCAAATGTTTAATCATCGTTTTTGGTTTGGTAGTTTTGTTTTACGGCACATCAACCCCTTCCGGGCCATTCAATGCCGAATCTGGTCATTATAGTAAAAGATTTATGCTTCAAGTTCCAAAAATAAAATAAAAAAGGGGAGGGAGAAAGGGAGAGGGGCTGTTGTTTTTGTTTTTGGTTTTGTAGAACATAATTAAGTTTTACAAAAAAAAAAAAAAAAAAAAAAAAAAAAAACGTCAATGTAGGTGAATTTCGTCTCAGGGAGCCACAGGGCAGCCTGATCTGGTATCACCAGTAAATATGTTGTGTTATTATCTATGCTCTTAATACTACTACTACTACTAATATTAATAATAATAATAATAATAATAATAATAATAATAATAATAATAATAATAATAATAATAATAATAATATATTACAACTACTACCACCACCACAGCTGCTTATGTTATTGTTATCTTTCAGCAAAATGTCGTGATGATTACCTTGAACCCGTCAGCAGAATAAATGGTACTGCCACCTCGAAGAATTCTACAGACCTAAATGCTGATTCCACATATGTAATAACGAAAGCATACCAAAGTACAGGAACAGGGAACGATACGAGCCAATATGATCTGTCTAAGGCCGACAATCAAACTTCGAATGCAAGCTTGCCTGTCTCTATAGATACATCCACGTCTACACAGGCGCCTGATTCGCGAAACGTTGTCACCCCGTTAACAACCGACCGTCCGATGATTCCAACGACAACACCAAACGCAATGGAAATGACTTCTCTGCCACAGAATCCAACGCTAAACTTCACTGAAACAGACACTTTTGAAGCGATTTCTACGTCACAGACTCTGACGAAAATATCTAACCTGAGAACGGTAACAACTCCTTACCCTACCAGTCTGGATATAAACACGTCTCGCATTCAGAAAACTTCTACTTTATTAACGAAGCTGCAAGAGAATGTGACTCCATCACACCAGCAATCATCTCATCCTCAAGTCCCAGTTACGGTGACCAACACGATCACACCGACAGTTCAAATCTCTCAGACGACACCAATACAATCAACAGATCTACTTCCCTTTTCAAGTAAAGACACTAATCATATTTCGGTAAAAAGCTCCAGCCCAGTAACCACTGACGTAACATCAGAACCACAAAACCAAACAACTGTCCATATCCTACAGGGGCTGTCTTCGTCTGCAGTCAGTGAGGAACGAACACCATTTACGGTTTCCAGTAAGTCGGAAACAATTACTAAAAAGCTACCTTTAACCACGTCAAATCCTCCAACGAAAGCAACAGTTCAAGTGACAGCATCTATCGCAAAGAAAACATTCCTTCCAACAACAGAATATATCCCAACAAAAACAGCTCCCCAAATGACAGGGTCTATTCCAACGCAAACAGATTCCCCGACGATAGCGTTTATCCCGACGAAAACAGATCCTCCAATGACAGTATCTGTCTCAGCAGAAACAGTAGCACCTACGATAGCATCTATCCCTATCAAAACAATTCCGCCAGCGACTCGAGTAGTGCTGACCACCGAAGATTTGATGGGTCGAAACGGTACGAAGAACCTCAGAAATGAAAGTAGTGTTACTCGTTCACCGGCCATCCGGACTGATCCACAACCCCGTCCAAATTCAGGAAACGAAAGTTCAACAGGTAAGGAACCGACTCGCCTATTACTCTCTCCAAACTTGGCCTTTTGGCTAAGATCAAAGTGTAGTATCTGTTCCGATGGATACTATACCCCATAAACTGGTATTGTCTTGGCCTTCGGGGCTTGTTTACGCCGGTATATGGGTCGGTTCTGTGCAGTTCTAGGAGGTCCACCCTCCCAGGCTTTTCCTCTCCTCTTTGGGGAGGAGTAAGTTTATTGCTTACTGCCTGAGGCGCCCCTACCGGGAAATGCCGACGGGGCTGCCCAGGCAATTTTTAATGGCCAGAATGCTCACTTTCTCGGGCGCTGGCTTTTCAACACCCACTTTCCCGACCCGACCTTGGGTCACATCTTACTTGTGGGAGTAAGATAAAACTGGCCTTGTGCCTAACCTCCTGGAGAGGAGGTAAATAAATACTCTCTCCAAACTTTCATAACCTTTACGTTTTTATTTGATTGTTTGTTTTGTTTTGGGTGTAGGACACATTTTGGGGAGTAGGACACATTTTGGGGAGTAGGACACCTTTTGGGGGGTAGGACACATTTTGGGGAGTAGGGCACATTTTGGGGGGGTAGGACATATTTACACGTCGTGACTCGCCGTGTTAGACATTCTAAACCCAATGAAGATAAATAATGCAACGTTCCATATTCGAAGTTAATCATACGATTTGTTTGTGTGTGACGGTTAACATCATTGTTAAAGGTGGGGGGGCCTTAATGTTAACTTTAGCTAAGAATCGAATAGATACAATAATAGGAACTAAATAGAAATGATGAACAGAACTTGTTATAATTCGAAAGCCTTTTGGACAGCGAGTCACCACAACTTATCCAAAAAAATAACACTTAAATCGGTTAATTTCTATTATTCATATTTTAAAGCGAACAACCCTGTTTAAGGGTGACACTTAGAGTACGGTTCTCTACCCACTGTATCTAGCTGAAAAATCTATAATTTCAACATACTAGTGCATAACTTAGGTTACTAAATTCAACCAAATCCTACCCTATACTCCTTATACTAGAACTCAATTGTTGCAAGCAGACTAACGCTGTTCCCAATCCTAACTTCAGTTATACATTAAAGTATCTTATTTAGTCATGCATTTAATATTTAACTAACTGGGAATTCTTTAAAGTCTTTATACATCGAACTCTAAAACATATTTTTGTCCGCATTATTACATATTAAACACGTAAATTTCAGATTTCCAATCATCTGAACCCTAATTTCCCAATTGAAACTTTTTAAAACTTTCTGAATTATATATAAGTTTGTTTAAAAATCCATTTTAATTACGGACCACCCCCCCTCTTTCAGAAATTTTTACTTACTGACCTGAATTGACTCCTGTTTTTAGCTTATGAGCCAACTCGCACCGGTCCATTGCTTACTAGCAATAAGCAGTAACCAAACCCAATATTTCTTTTAAAATTTGACACTGGACGTAAATGATTTCTCTTTTTTATCAGGCACGGTTATCCTAAAGCAGGGGCGGGCAACCTTTTCAGATGAGACTTTTGGAAGGAGATCGCGGGTCGGAGTGAAAAAACGAAATCTCAGAATTACTATATTTTGTTTACATGAATAAATTGTACAGAAATTGCATTGAAGACTCTACAAATCTGATATTTTTTCTCAAGAGACTTCTGTATGTGATGTTATAAAAGGCGCCGACGAAGAGTCATTTTGGAATCATAAAAAATAATGACGGGGGAAGTAGCAAGTTGATCCAGCATTCATTTTGACACACCTCACATAAGTTCTCTGTTTTATGCCCTTTCCTCGTCTCTTGTTTCCTCTTTGCCTCTCTCTTTCTCTTTTTCGATTTTTATCTCAGGCCAAGGATTTGAAATTAATAGTTAAAGAAAAATGAAATATACATGCATCATCGCTCGCTGCTATTCATACATTTTTATCCCACTGTAAATCTTAATTGAACCCTACTTTTACGTCTATGTCACAAAATGATATGAGTTTTACTGGGAGGTCCGCGGGCCGGATTGTAATAATCAAGCATAGCAGGGTGGCGGGGTGGACGCTAAGCCTTGGCGGGCCGGATGTGATCAGCAAGCCAGAGGTTGCCCGTCCCTGTCCTAAGGAATGCTTTACTCTTTTTCTAGATATTTCGACTTAAGTAATATTCTATTCGGATGTTCTATATATATATATATATATATATATATATATATATATATATATATATATATATATATATATAGCTTTGATAAGTTGGGACTCATTAGTAAAGAAATACTTTGGGGTTATTCTCTTTGAAATAACAGTTTTCTTAAAAGAAAACGTTTCAAATAACGTTAATGAATGTGTTTTGTTTTTTCCCGCCAAAATATACAAGTGCCAAATCTTAATCATTCTATTGTTTATTTGTTCTTTTTTATTTAAACATGTGAACATAACATTCCTGTCCTTGAATGTGTATTCATTTCTCTTTAACAGAAGCGATCATTATTCCATCAGTTTTGGTGATCATTTTGGCGATCATAATCACTTCGGTCATTGCAATTATTGTCTGCAAGAAAAGAAGGTAAGATATTTTGCATTTTGGTTTTCGGGGTGTTGCATGCCGGATTCAAGTTATATTGGTCAATTGCAGTATCAAATTTTAGAAAGGAATCAATTTCATCTCCGTTAAATATGGTGACATGTCAACCATCCAAAGAGAAGGAAAAATTTGAAATTATACATGTACAATCGCCATCATCTGTCTGGTGAAGAGGGGATAATCAACTCTCTTTAATCAAATGTGTAGGTCATCTCATAGTTATTATTAGTCACCCGTGCGTTGTACTCTATCTCTCTCTCTCTCTCTCTTTCTCTCTCTCTCTCTCTCTCTCTATATATATATATATATGTATATATATATATATATATATATTCTCTATCTCTATATCTCTCTCTTTCTCTCTATCTATCTATCTATCCTATATATATATATGTGTGTGTGTGTGTGTGTGTGTGTGTGTGTGTGTGTGTGTGTGTGTGTGTGTGTGTGTGTGTGTGTGTGTGTGAGAGTATAAACAAATGAATTAGGGAAAAAAGTGATTTACACAGCGACATGATTTGATTCAATATATTTCGTTCATCTAAGGACTTTATCAAGTACTGCATGTTGAATTAACAGACACAATATATATATATATATATATATATATATATATATATATATATATATATATATATATATATATATATATATATATATATATATAAGCAAACAAACAAATATTTATTAGTAGTAGCTCCTAGAAAACGCTCTAGATGGGCACTGTAAGTGTAGTATTAACACAACATGACGTCGCTATCTATAAATGAATCGTTCCTTTCATTAAGTTGGATGCTCTTATAACGTCAAGCCGCCGGATAAAGTGCTAAAATTATCACTGTTTATTCGCTATTCAGCGGTGGCCCAGTGGTTCTAGATGTCGGAATTTGAGTTGTAAAATACTCGGAATCCGGGGTTTCGAATCGCATGACCAGTAGTGAATAGTTATGCTGATGAGTCCCGATTATAAAGGACGAAACGTATACGTACATAGATAATTAACAAAACAATATATATATATATATATATATATATATATATATATATATATATATATATATATATATATATATATATATATATATGAAAATTTATAACTAAAAGGTAAACTTTTAGAGAGTTGGACCTATTGTGGGGTAAGGAAAGCTCAATATACTGGATAGAGCAAAAATATGATAAGTCAATGAAAATAATTAGACCTGCAAATGGAAGCAAATCATAATCTTCGGTTGTTCAGAACAAGGACATTTTGTGAATAACAATATTTATTTTTCTTCTCTTTCATTCCTTAAGCCAGGCTTTTCAAAGATTAAATCTTATCATCAGAGGAGGTTAATGATGGATAAGTTGACAGTCAATATTCGAAATTTGAAAAAGTTTTAAAGTTTAAACGGGTATTTTCCAGTGTAGAAGAATGTCACCAAAAAACGGAAATCCAAGTAGTATGGGGTTCAGATGTATTGGTAAATCCAGAAGAATCCGGGTAAAGATCCAACGACAGACTTGGATGGAATCGTCGTCGTTGGATCTTTACACGGATTCTTCTGGATTTACCAATACATCTGAACCCCATACTACTTGGATTTCCGTTTTTTGGTGACATTCTTCTACACTGGAAAATACCCGTTTGAACTTTAAAACATTTTCAAATTTTGAATATTGACTGTCCTCATCTGTCAACTTATCCATCATTAACTTCCTCTGATGATAAGATTTTAATCTTTGAAAAGCCTGGCTTAAGGAATGAAAGAGATGAAAAATAAATATTGTTATTCACTAAATGTCCTTGTTCTGAACAACCGAAGATTATGATTTGCTTCCATTTGCAGGTCTAATTATTTTCATTGACTTATCATATATATATATATATATATATATATATATATATATATATATATATGGATGAAGTTATGAATTCAAAATACGAGTTAAGTGAAATAGGAGATAGTGTGGGGATTTAAGCTTGTTGTGGGGAAGCAATGAGTGTTTGTTTTCAAAAAGTTGGCCATATTTTTTTAGCGGTTTTTAGTAATGTGGAAATGGAGTGGCGTGGTAAAAAAGGTAAGCGGAGGCAAAGGAAAGAGGTCCGAGAAGCGGGATAGCGTGAATATAGCGGGTGTTAGGGTGGGAGCATTAAAGTTTGTAGAATGTCGGTGGTGGTAGGAGCGTTGGTAATTTAAAACAAAATTATAATATTAGTAGTAACTTACACACTATTTGAAAACGAATTCCATTTTTTATGTGTCTATGATGCTTTTGTCGGAAATAGCCTTTTCATCGGTGACCTCGCACATTTAATGGATTCATCGCCAGAATATCCGTTATTGCTGCCTTCTCAAACAATCATGTGACGTCATTTCCGCCTAAGCTTATAATTCTTTCGGTTCCCACGACAGAAGACATTCTCTGAAAGGTCGGGTCTTTGATTTTTGCTGACTCCTTTGTCTATAATACATACTGTTTATGACTAACACACACACACACATATATATATATATATATATATATATATATATATATATATATATATATATATATATATATATATATATATATGAATTTTGGAAAAATGTTCTTTTGAAAGCATCTTTTAAGAATTTAAAACTTTTTAAAAAACAGGCAAAATGCATTTGGAAAATATGTATAAAATGCAAATATTTTTTTATTAAAAATCATTCAATTTTTTTAATCTAGCCTTTAATCTTATTAATTTCTAAAAATAACATACCCATCTATATAAACGAGTGATTCACAAACAAAATGAAAAGTATTACCTTTACTTATGTAGTTATTTTTTGTAATTAGCAAGAGTTCTTTCTTTGAGGTGTTATCGGAGCGTTCGTCCGATGTTATTTGAACGATGTAGAAACATCTTGTATATGAACTTGTAATAGTACGCCATATATATAATATGTTACTCCTCTACTTACGGTTTTCTCTTGAGACCGACAAAGCCAAAACACTGACAAGAACTCCCGCTTAAATTGTGAAAGGAACGTCCGAAATTCTTGACCCAATCTTCAGTATTTGACCGAGGATAGCATTTGAAGAATGCGAAACTCTCCCAGATTACAAAATACCTTGACACCTTAGCCTGAACTAAACGTAATCACCTTAGACGGTGCTTAGTCTGCACTTCAAAGAAAAATAGGTTATGAATAACCTTTTTTCCTAAAGAAGGTCTATTCAAAATCCCTTCACTTAAACTCTATCCAGAAAACTTAATATGGTATGCCAAGTGTCACATGATCACTCACGTGACAAGTCATCGGCAAGGTCTCCTAATTTTACCAATATATTCGAATCCTTAAAAGGAATTTTGAGGGTTTTTTTTTTTTTCGCTCGGCAAAATCGGTTCTGCTGCAAAGTCCTGGCTTTCCAGAACTTTAATCTTTCATCAATCTCCCGGGCATAATCACCTCAGACACGCTGCATATCTTCGGCCCAAAAGACTGGAGCCAATATTCAAGAAATATATATTCATGAAGAGAGTGTCCTTCTTCCGACAAATGCACATACGAATGAAGATATTGGTCTTTGACTTTGGGACTCTGTCGGTAATCGTCTTGACAACACAATCAAACTTTTTCATCTTCTTCTTGATTGAAGAAATATTAATTTTTAAATCAACCGGCGCTAATATTATCCCAAAGGCTAAGTAACCTTTTGGGTTGTTTTATTATTTTCAAAGAGTTTGTTCCATCGATATCGAGATATTATTACTTCTCATACACATGTTATAGTCTTCTGAACTTCCTTTGCTCCACAAACTCACATTTACTCTAAAACCAGAATATTGTGCCATTTACGCCTATATTTTGATATTTTACATTTTCATTGTCCCTAAAAGCCATATTTACTCATAACCAACATTATCATTTTCCCCCGATATCCCGATATTACTGTGTTTGCTTTCTCTTGTTTTATTGTGCGTATTTTATTCATATCCTCATTCAATAAAATACATATGTTTTATATAATCGCTTGCGTCATTGTTGTTCCTTCAGCGTGTTTTATTTATTGATATTTTCTCTGAAACCCAGAGAAGAGTTCGGGAACGGATAACCATTTTTTACGTTTCGTTTATTCCTACTTTAATCCGGGAAATTATTTGTCCATGCCAGACGACAACATTTTTCCTTGTGTAGCATATCATAGCCGGTCCGTAACACATGTTATTGGGAGTATAATAATGTACTTTGCTATAGTTTATTTGAACAATTATGTAAGCCCACCCGAACAACTGGTAATATGGAAAGATTTTTTCAATTATGACAAAAAATCAAGATCAGCAAGGTGAATAACTCCTATTCTAAATTGAATAATATAAAAAGTGTTGTCTTCCTTAAAGCTAAAATTTTACTTCTTAAAAATATGCAAACGAATAAAAATTAAAAGTAAAATGAATTTACACGTCCCTAGATACATCGGGAAGGTACAACTAATATATATAACATAATGCCTGTGTGATGTTAACGTGTTTTTATAGAAAGAAAGGTTAAAGAAATCTAAATGTGTATTCTTATGTAAAATTTATCGAAAACAGTGGAAGTGTTCCCGAATCTACAAGTGCACCCCTAAGGAGCTATGATGGCATGGTCTTTTTTAAATCTTCAAATATATCTTATTTTTATTAAATTAAAATCATATGTGTAAGATTGTCTGGGGAAGACAATAGAAGTGGTCCCAAATCTCTACGTCGCACATTACGTGTCGAATATCTACATGCCCCCACTTTTCAGTGACGCATGGAGACGTAACCTCCTGAAAACTTGATTTTTATGAAATTAAAATCATATGTGTAAGATTTTCTGGGGAAGACAATGGAAGTGGTCCCAAATCTCTACGTCGCACTTTACGTGTCGAATATCTACATGCCCCCACTTTTCAGTGACGCATGGAGACGTAACCTCCTGAAAACTTGATTTTTATGAAATTAAAATCATATGTGTAAGATTTTCTGGAGAAGACAATGGAAGTGGTCCCAAATCTCTACGTCGCACTTTACGTGTCGAATATCTACATGCCCCCACTTTTCAGTGACGCATGGAGACGTAACCTCCTGAAAACTTGATTTTTATGAAATTAAAATCATATGTGTAAGATTGTCTGGGGAAGACAATGGAAGTGGTCCCACATCTCTACGTTGTGCTTTACGTGCCGAACGTAACCTCCTGAAAACTTCAAATACATATATCCGATTTTAATGACATTTTAAACATATGCATAAGACACTAATTCAAAGAGGTTTCCAACATTTCAGCTTCTTCCGACAATATTAGGGGGCGAAACGAGAGGAGGGGGCAGTAAAATTAAGAAAAATCATATCGCGTTATGAGCATAGTGAAGAGGTACATAGAAGTGGTTCTCATTCAATCCCGAGCAACGTCGGGTCTTGATACCAGTATGCTATAAATTGATCAACTGAATGAAATTAAGAATAAAACAAGTCTTTTACTTTCTTTTTTCCAGGTCTCACATTTCATTGTCGACCGTCACTGACAGCAACACTTACAAACTACCTCGAGCCAGTATGATGAGTCAAGCCCTTACCAGCGCGCCATCTTCACCGTACGATACCACCGGATGTCGGCCTTCCTACCATTATGTCAACGAGGCCTTCGAAAATAATCGATTGTGATCGAAATGTCCTCAGATTAGGATTTTTCTGAAATAGTCTTTTTTTGCGTGGGTGGGGGGAAGAATTAAAAAATTAAGAACTTTTTTTTATTTTTATGAAAGCGAAGAACAAAAATAAATTGAATAAAAAAAATCAATAAATTTTGAACGTGAATTTGTTTTCTTTTTACGAAAGTTACTATGTCCATTTTAAAGAAAAATGAATAGTATGTCCTCCCACTTCGATTTATTATTTTTGTTCCTTCAAGCTTACAACCTATCCGGCACTCTGCATTGCCCTCAGCCTTCTTAACATATTACTACTTTTCCACCCAATGCTTCAAGCAAACTACCATTCATTCTCTCTCTCTTTCCTCTCTCTCTCTCTCTCTTTATATATATATATATATATATATATATATAGAGAGAGAGAGAGAGAGAGAGAGAGAGAGAGGGGGAGAAGAAAAAAGAGTGATTAATATGCGACGATTGTCCAAATTTATTTCAAATTTCAATTGTTCAATGCAAGGTGTATTCAGTAATACACTAGTGTTTATTATTCTTTCCTTAAGCCAAGGCTTTTCAAAGATCGAGATCTTATCATCAGAGAAGAAATACAGATGGATAAGTTGGCTTTCGAAAAAAACAAACTTCAAATATTTGAAAAATATGAAAAATATTATTAAAAAACGCAGTGAAAAAAAGAAAAGATCTCTTGAGTGATGTCACGACGAGAGTTAGCGGACAATGGTCGATCTTTTTCTCCATCAGACAGCGTATAATGCAGACGCGTATCGAGGGCTCGTGTGGATCACCCTTCGATCTGGGAGAGTGGGGGAAAAGTTCAATACAAATAAAAACGGCAGTTTTTTTGGACTTCGGCTCGCAACTTAGAAAATCATGACTGGGGTTTTAATAAAAAAAAATTAAAAAAAGAACTGCTAACTATTGTCGTCTTGTGTTTGCGACCATGTTGGGTTAAAGTTCACGTGGAACTTAAATAAAGATGGCTACAAGAACGCGTGAAGAGAGAGGCGAACAATATAATATTATGACAAAAACGATATGAACGGATACAATTAGTCAAATCAAAGTTGTACGCTTTTCTTAAGAATAGTTGTACCATCCGGCTCTTTTCAAATACAATTTATAGTAAGAGAGTGCCTAGAAAGTATTCTACTTAAAGTGTGTGAGTTCAATCCACAACGAAAGAACTTGGGAAAAATTAACTAATGCACTATATCTAAAACGCGGAATGAGAGCAGTCTATTCCAGTGTATTAAATAATGGTTTCAGTTCTGAAATTCTTGGAGAAACATGAAGAAAGCCGGGGAGTACATCGTCCGGGACGTTGCAAACATAATGACAACCAAAACGAGGATAGCAGTCTGAAACGTGTAAAAATAAGTAAGTAAAAACAATACATCATCGTGAGATTTGATGTAGATTCTCAATGAGATCATGAGTACCGAATTTGCATTTCAGTTTGTCGTCAACGAATGTTGCATACTCAACCTTTGTCATACATGCAGCAACCAAGTTGCCGTCATCGTTACGGAAACATTTAAGTTCTCAATGGGTATTCTAACTTTAGTTGCTGATTGTTCTTTTTACACGCGATGTTGTTGTGATCCTGTCAGACTAAGGAAATGCCTGTCCTGTGATAAAAGTTTCTTATTTATCGCTTTAAAAAAATAACTCGATATACATCTGATGGAAGAAAGCGAATCATTTATTCGACGTGGTCTCTATTCCAAAATCACTAACCCGTGGGGGGGGGGGAGAAGACAGAGAGCGAGAACGAAACAGAGAGAGGGAGATGCGGAAGATTAAAATCATTAATTTGTTATATCTTGCCAGCCCATGTCATTATACATCCGACGCCCTTGCATGCTTTCAAACGGACTGTCGCTTGCTGTCACCCTCTCTCTTTGAGCAATGTGACGTCATATCCGTTTCAATACATTCCCACACGATAAGTCATTTTTAACAGTGTTCAACGAGTTGACCTCTGCTGACTCCTTGGCCGTCCTATTTCCTGTTATTCTCAAATAACTAAATAATATACGAGATTATCTACCCGTTCAATATATGAAACGAAGAAAAAAAAAGAAAAGAAAAGTATTTCTTTATTTGGTGTATTTGTTTTTACTCATATGGAGTAAAGCTCATTTGCGTACCAGTCACGAGACGTCTTCATATTAAGGCAAAGCAAAATAGGCGAGTGGTGCAACGCTCTAGACTGAAATAGGATGGTTTGCGAATAACACTAAAGTTGTCCTTTAATATATATCTTCTGGCGTTTTTGTTTTTAATTGCGTACCTGCGTTCCTTACTTTATGGGTATCCTCGATCATGGCTAGCCTGAATTAGAATGTTATATACTGATGTGTTGCTCATTTGATAATAAGTTTAATACTCAAATCACGGAGGTCAAATTTAGTTACTTTTGTAGAAAATGAGAAGCTTAGTCCTCCCTTACTGGAACAATCTCTAATCCCACTTTCCCGACCTTGTGTCACATCTTACCTTGTGGGAGGTAGATAAATAAATCTCTTGGCCTTTTGGCTAAGATCAAAGTGTAGTATCTGTTCCGATTGATACTGCACCCCATAGACTGGTATTGTCTTGGCCTTCGGGTCTTGATTTACGCCGGTCTATGGGTCTGTCCTTTGCAGTTCCAGAGGGTCCACCCTCCCAGGCTTCGCCTCCCCTCTTTGGGGAGGAGTAAGTTTATTGCTTACTGCCTGAGGCGCCCCTACCGGGGAATGCCGACGGGGCTGCCCAGGCAATTTTTAAACCCCACTTTCCCGACCCGACCTTGGGTCACATCTTACTTGTGGGAATAAGATAAAAACTGGCCTTGTGCCTAACTCCTGGAGAGGAGTAAATCAATACTGGACCATCAAACGAAACTAACCTTCAGAAGGTGAACTGCTTAGACAGTCAGCGCTACTAATCGATAAGCCATCGACAACATGTCATGTGTAAATCTTAATGTTTATATAAACACCATTGAAGAAAAAATCTTATTCTTTGTATTTGTTGCAAAAACTTTATTCTAACATGTCTGGCAAGAGTGTTGCCATTGAATTATTTCTGAAACAAATAGAAAGACAGACACAAGAACCGCAGGCTTGTGAAACCCTCTTCCTGCTGACTGTTTTCCTCCTACCTATAACCTTGGTATTTTCAAGACTAAGGCCAATAGGCATCTTCTGTATTTGCGATAATCATATTTGTTCTTGTTTACTCCTTACATCAAGTGGCTTCATGCCTTGTCTGGAGCGATTTCCATTTTAAAAAAAGTAACGAACATAATATTGACATAATAACAATAATAGACATTCAGGCTGTACATGACTAATGATGGACATTAAGGCTTTTTATTTCAATGTGTTTTTATAGAGTTACATCTTTAAAGAATAAATCAATAATCGACTTGTTATGTATTAGATAAAGTATTTTGGACAATGTAACTTAAACTTAAACTTAATATTCTACAACTATTTGCACCGAAGAGAGCTCAATTCGTTTTTTTTACGGAGATCTTTTTATTATCGCTAATGGTAGCTATAGCAACGGCTGAATGACTTCTGATAGTTTGTGTGTTAATTGTTACACTAGCTATGAATATGTAGCGTGGGTCCTGGCTTGGATAGAGTATTGATGACGGTCGTGTATTTGGATGTACCAAGACTCACGTTGACAATTAATAATGTTACAAGTGGCAAATAAGAAAAAGGATAAACATGCATATCGTGAATTGTTGAGAATGGGTCATCATTTAGCAAGTACTAAATTCACCAACATGGTAAACGAACAAAAGAGTCGTTAGTTTTCTGTCAGTGTAAACAACCAAACACACTAGTCTGACGTAGTTAAAGAACCACGAGATAAGGCATATTTATATCTGCCACTCACCGCGAATGGAGACCAAAATTTCAACTGAAGCTTATGGGTGTCATTTAAAGAAAAGGGCTAAGTTCTTAATTTTCTTTTATTCCTGAACTGTCTCTTTCTGATATAAACAATTTTTTTTTTTTGCTTCCATTGCCTGTTCTACAAATCTTTATTTGTCTTTCTTTTCTTTTTTTTTTTTTGCTAATATTCTGCTAGGATTTAAAGGGGTCAACGCGTTCGGGGTTGAAAGAGAGAAAAAAGAAAGAGTGGGGGAGGAGTCCACTACCAAATGTAGTTTTTAAAAAAGTTAATAATGTTACAAGTGGCAAATAAGAAAAAGGATAAACATGCATATCATGAATGATTGAGAATGGGTCATCATTTACCAAGTACTAAATTCACCAACATGGTAAACGAACAAAACAGTTGTTAGTTTTCTCCCAGTGTAAATATGCGTGTGTGAGTAATACGCACTGTGTATGTATTTGCTAACCTTTGTTTTGTCAATGAATGGCTACGTGAGAATTATGGGTTGTGTAGTCATTTGCTTATTCGGCCTTTGACAGTGTGTGAATATGTTTCGTTTGTCAGTGTGTGAATATGCTTCCGTTTGTCAGTGTGTGAATATGCTTCCGTTTGTCAGTGTGTGAATATGCTTCCGTTTGTCAGTGTGTGAATATGTTCCGTTTGTCAGTGTGTGAATATGTTCCGTTTGTCAGTGTGTGAATATGATTCCGTTTGTCAGTGTGAATATGCTTCCGTTTGTCAGTGTGTGAATATGCTTCCGTTTGTCAGTGTGTGAATATGTTTCCGTTTGTCAGTGTATGAATATGTTCCGTTTGTCAGTGTGTGAATATGTTTCGTTTGTCAGTGTGTGAATATGCTTCCGTTTGTCAGTGTGTGAATATGCTTCCGTTTGTTAGTGTGTGAATATACTTCCGTTTGTCAGTGTGTGAATATGTTTCGTTTGTCAGTGTGTGAATATGCTTCCGTTTGTCAGTGTGTGAATATGCTTCCGTTTGTCAGTGTGTGAATATGCTTCCGTTTGTCAGTGTGTGAATATGTTCCGTTTGTCAGTGTGTGAATATGATTCCGTTTGTCAGTGTGTGAATATGTTCCGTTTGTCAGTGTGTGAATATGATTCCGTTTGTCAGTGTGTGAATATGCTTCCGTTTGTCAGTGTGTGAATATGCTTCCGTTTGTCAGTGTGTGAATATGATTCCGTTTGTCAGTGTGTAAATATGCTTCCGTTTGTCAGTCTGTGAATATGTTCCGTGTGTCCGTGTGTGAATATGTTCCGTTTGTCAGTGTGTGAATATGATTCCGTTTGTCAGTGTGTAAATATGCTTCCGTTTGTCAGTCTGTGAATATGTTCCGTTTGTCAGTGTGTGAATATATTCCGTTTGTCAGTGTGTGAATATGCTTCCGTTTGTCAGTGTGTGAATATGCTTCCGTTTGTCAGTGTGTGAATATGCTTCCGTTTGTCAGTGTGTGAATATGTTCCGTTTGTCAGTGTGTGAATATGATTCCGTTTGTCAGTGTGTGAATATGCTTCCGTTTGTCAGTGTGTGAATATGTTCCGTTTGTCAGTGTGTGAATATGTTCCGTTTGTCAGTGTGTGAATATGCTTCCGTTTGTCAGTGTGTGAATATGCTTCCGTTTGTCAGTCTGTGAATATGCTTCCGTTTGTCAGTGTGTGAATATGTTCCGTTTGTCAGTGTGTGAATATGATTCCGTTTGTCAGTGTGTGAATATGCTTCCGTTTGTCAGTCTGTGAATATGTTCCGTTTGTCAGTGTGTGAATATGTTCCGTTTGTCAGTGTGTGAATATGCTTCCGTTTGTCAGTCTGTGAATATGCTTCCGTTTGTCAGTCTGTGAATATGCTTCCGTTTGTCAGTGTGTGAATACGTTCCGTTTGTCAGTATGTGAATATGTTTCTGTTTGTCAGTGTGTGAATATGTTTTCGTTTGTCAGTGATTGAAATGTTCTGTTTGTCGGTGAAACTTGAAAGAATATGTGTGTATAAGTCGATTAATCGCTTACTTTTGTGTGCAGGAGTTGAGTATTCATTTTGCCTCTCCTAGTCTCGAAAGGCAAAGGGGTGAAGCTAATATCGTACTGCATTCTGTCTTGCTTCGGCCTCCGTCAGACTCTATCTGCATTTTTGCAATTTTGGTTATTTGTTTTATTAGGAGTTGGCATTTCACACTGACTCGCTAAAAGAGTCGTTTCGAACGAGCGGGAATCATTTTCATTGGTCGAAAATATTGAGTTCGCACGTTTATGTTAAATTGCATATTCTGTATTTTGGGGACGATGAAAAGGTAAAGAATAGAGAAAGAAAGAGAGTAGCTTATACAATCTAGTAACTGTGTATGTTCGTCCGCATCGCAACTCTAGCCCCCTACCCCCTCTACATGCACACATACACACAAATGTGCATAAAATGCGATTTGAAAATCTTAGGGTTATTTAAAAAAGTTTTTATTTGGCGTATTTTGTATGAATCTAAATATCTTAAAACAAAATCTACATTGGCTGACCTTTTGAAAATTGGTGGTGGAACATTCGCTCTAAATATTTGTTTAAATTTTCGGTAGGAAATACAAATAATTGGATGTTATTTATATAATAGGATTTTTTATGATCCTGATCTGCTTAAGTTTGTTTTTGTTTTGTTTTTTGTAAATTGTATGAATTTTTACAATTGCTGAAGTGCTTTTGTCAATCAGTATTCCGATTGTAACACTATGCCGGAATATTTGCTTAAAATTAGCATTTTAGAATCAGGTTTTGCTTCTCTGCCTCTTTCTATCAAGCCTTCCACTCCCCCCCTCTCTCTCTCTCTCTCTCTCTCTCTCTCTCTCTCTCTCTCTCTCTGTACGATAAAAAGGTAATCTAACTTTACAAGTCGACTGACCTCCTGACCCTTACTTTCTTATCTTCACTTGTAGCAAGGAATCTGCCATCCTGTCCACTACTTTATCCCCTTATTCTTTGACCCCCACTACATTCTGGCACTCGCCGTTTTTACACTCCTTATTTACTAGCCTCCTCACGAGAGCAGAGTTAGAGACAAGGTCGGTTTTAATTGTGTGGAAAATCCAGCTCTCCAAAAGGGTGCATACTGAATAAGAACAAAAATTTAAATTACCACAGTCTAGAAGTATTTCTCTTTCACTGACCGAGGTCAGAAAAGATAGTATCAGAAAAGAGGCTACACGTTGCCACTAGACAGAAGGCCAATGAGGTGTGTGACACTATCCAGGAATAATTGCTCTAAACTTAGGTCAGAAATATCCCAGATTTTGAAATTATTTTTTTAAATACTTCAGATTTATGTAAACTATGCAAATCAAAATCTACATTTAAGTTATAGAGGAAAACTAGTTACACCTACCCGGCGTTGCCCGGAATCCATCAAGTTCGAATTTGTTCTGTAAATATTTCTATTTTTTATAACAACGCCTTTTAGGTTAGTAAACCTGGAACGAAAACTAAAAGTAAGTAAAGAACGCTAACCTTTAATAAAAGAATAAGAGGACCAATTAGGTTTCAGGGACCCCAGAAATAAGCAAATATAAAAAGGACAAATTTGGGTCTACACCAGTTTTTTTTTTGTGTTTTCCGGTTGACCTTCGCACACGCACGTGGCATCTGTAAACAAACGGATAACAAATCCGAGTTGTTTGGTTTCTTGTCACACGGTCGATTTTTAATACAGGGAAATATTTATGTTAAGAAAAAAAGGGGGGGGATATTAAATATCTATTTTTGGTGCGTTTTTTTTTTAATTTACAAAACTTTTTAATAAACAAACGAACCATTGCAGAGACCGTGTCCATATTAACTTGCCTCCCCACGAGGGCGGAATGCATAATAAAGTAAAATCTTATAGGGTGCGTATTTTTTTCTTTTACAAAACGTTTTATTAAACAAACGAATCATTGCAGAGATCGTGTCTCTATTTTTCAAAACGGAAGATTCTATTTTTCGGGCTGTGTACGCTTTTTGCGTCCTAAATTCTCGTTTTCAAGTGACTTCATTCCATACGATTATTCGATTTAGTGCATTCGATCCGAATAAAATTTATTTCATTCGATCAGATTATTCGATCCGAATAAGATTTATTCCCCTCAGTTGATTTGTCTTTTAAGGTGATTATTTAAGAATGTTTACATATTACAAACATTGCAAATAACATGGCACAACAATTATAAATGAAAATTGGCTAGTCAGAATCAAAGTTTGATGTGTCAGCTTAAATGCTACTGAGGTCCAACTTCTAAAATCCGACTAACATAATTTTATATATTATGTAGAAAATATTTATTCTATACTGATAAAAAAAAGTGTTTTTAATTGTTTTAAACATGAACTAAAATGGGTATTTATAGATTTTCCTTTTAAAGAAACCAGCTTAATTTCATATTTAAATGTCAATGTATATTTAATTTTCACTTATTTCGTACATTCGGCCATAAATTTCTCCCTTGAAAATGCAGCTAGCCAAAACGCTGTACCGTGGCATTCAGCTCTAAATTCTATACGTATAGATTTTTTTCAAATTTTGTTTTTGCTTACTAAAGATGGCGCTAACTATAATGATAGATTATAAAAAATGTATTAACATTTTCTTTGTTTTGTATCTATGAGAGAGTTCTGTGCACCTTGTAAAATGGCCGCTGAAAAATTGACTGTTAACAAAAAACGATACATACGAGCGGATCTATATCTTTGCCAACATTATGTACCATGTGAACAGCAGTTGTTTATCACTTAGTAACCGTTGTCTCACTTTCTCGGCTAACTAATGTTATCAGCGTCTACTTGACTGTATTAGAGAGCAGCTCTGACTGAATTCCTTTATTGGCATGCTCCGTCTCCCTACCGGCAAAATTCCTTCCTCAACTCTTATTTGGACGAGGAGAAGAAGAAAAACAAATCGCTTCAATCAATCTTGTCTTATCTCTTGTCGCTAATAATTTTGTCCTCCATTGACCACACGACTTAATGATCGCCGTGGGAAGAATTGCAAGACTCACAGAAACTATCCTTCAAAATCAATGTCCGAGACGGGTCGGTGGCGAGGAGAAAAAGATAACAATCCAATTTGGGAATTTCTTCCTTTATTTGATTTCAAATAAATTGCTGATTATTTCTTAGTTGATTATTTCTTAGTTGATTATTTCTTAGTTAAATTATTTCGATTAATTGTTTTATAATTTTCTATCCTATCACTTAACTATTTCTTAGTTCGATTATTTCTAGTTGATTATTTCTTAGTTGATTATTTCTTTGTTGATTATTTCTTAGTTGATTATTTCTTTGTTGATTATTTCTTAGTTGATTATTTCTTAGTTCATTATTTCTTAGTTCGATTATTTCTATTAATTGTTTTGTAATGTTCTATCCTATCACTTAACTATTTTTTATTTCGATTATTTCTTATTTTATTATTTCTAAGTTGATTATTTCTTAGTTCGATTATTTCTTAGTTGATTATTTCTTAGTTCGATTATTTGTATTAATTGCTTCATAAATTTCTATCCTATCACTTAAATAATTTTCTATCCTATCACTTAACTATTTCTTAGTTCGATTATTTCTAGTTTATTATTTCTTAGTTTATTATTTCTTCGTTGATTATTTCTTAGTTGATGATTTCTTTGCTCGATTATTTCTATTAATTGTTTTATAATTTACTATCCTATCGCTTAAATAATTTTATATCCTATCACTTAACTATTTTTTATTTCGATTAGTTAATTATTTCTTAGATGATTATTTCTTAGTTGATTATTTTCTTAGTTCGATTATTTCCATTGTTTTATAATTTTCTATCCTATCATTGAAATAATTTTCTATCCTATCACTTAACTATTTCTTAGTTCGATTATTTCTAGTTGATTATTTCTTAGTTGATTATTTCTTAGTTGATTATTTCTTAGTTCGATTTGTCTATTGTTTTATAATTTTCTATCGTATCCCTTAAATAATCTTCTATCCTATCACTTAAGTAGTTCTTATTTCGATTATTTCTTATTTTATTATTTCTCAGTTGATTATTTCTTAGTCCGTAATTAATTCTATTAATTGTTTAATAATTTTTATCCTATCACTTTAATATTTTTTTATTCTATCAATTAACAATTCTATAGTTCGATTATTTCTAGTTGATTATTTTTAGTTAATTATCTCTTAGTGCGATTGTTTCTATTAATTGTTTTATAATTTTCCCTCCTATCACTTACATAATTTTTATTCTATCACTTAACAATTCTTTAATTCAATTATTCCTAGTTGATTATTTCTTACTTGATAATTTCTTAGTTTGATTATTTCTATTAAATGTTTTATCATTTTCTATCCTATCACTTAAATAATTTTCAATCCTATCACTTAACTATTCTTTGTTCGATCATTTCTAGTTGATTATTTCTAAGTTGATTATTTCTTAGTTGATTGTTTCTAAGTTCGATTATTTCTATTAATTGTTTTATAATTTTCTATCCTATCACTTAAATAATTTTTTTATCTTTTCACTTAAATATTTCTTAGTTCGATTATTTCTAGTTGATAATTTCTTAGTTGATTATTTCTTAGTTGATTATTTCTTAGTTCGATTATTTCTATTAATCGTTTTATAATTTTCTAGCCTATCACTTAAATAATTTTATATCCTACCACTTAACTATTTCTTATTTCGATTATTTATAGTTGATTATTTCTTAGTTGATCATTTCTTAGTTGATTATTTCTTAGTTCGATTATTTCTATTAATTGTTTTTTTAATTTTCTATCCTATCATTGAAATAATTTTCTATCCTATCACTTAACTATTTCTTAGTTCGATTATTTCTAGTTGATTATTTCTTAGTTGATTATTTCTGTGTTGATTATTTCTTAGTTCGATTATTTCTATTAGTTGCTTCATAAATTTCTATCCTATCACTTAACTATTTCTTAGTTCGATTATTTCTAGTTGATTATTTCTTAGTTGATTATTTCTAGTTGATTATTTCTTAGTTCGATTATTTCTATTAATTGTTTTGTAATGTTCTATCCTATCACTTAAATAATTTTTTATCCTATCACTTAACTATTTCTTAGTTCGATTATTTCTAGTTGATTATTTCTTAGTTGATTATTTCTACTTGATTATTTCTTAGTTCGATTATTTCTATTAATTGTTTTGTAATGTTCTATCCTATCACTTAAATAATTTTCTATCCTATCACTTAACTATTTTTTATTTCGATTATTTCTTATTTTATTATTTCTTAGTTGATTATTTCTTAGTTCGATTATTTCTATTAATTGTTATATAATTTTCTATCCTATCACTTAACTATTTTCCATTATACACCCCTAAACTTTGATTTACTCATGCAACAAATGTTGATTCAGGGCAATTCCCGTTTTATAATGCTGAAGCATCTTGTAGAACTAATTTTATTCATTACGAGATTAAATCCATCATAATGCATTTAGATTTATTCATAACCCAATCAGCCATTTTAATATTTTGCTAATAGTTGAAAAAAATAAATCCATTACTTCGTGTTCGACATTTGAAAGTATTTAAACTTGCTTTTAAATTCTTAGCAAATCTTCATGTATTTAAAGCCCCCTCCACCAATAATATTTAGAAATAAATGTTTGCGGGAGATATAGTTGTATAAAGGGGGTACCTCCCCCCATAAAAAAAAGAAAATTAAAAAATAAATATTTTAGAATATTTATGGTTCCTAAATATTAGAAAGACACACGCGAAAATGTTTATGTTGATTTTGAGACACCACTTGTTACACGATGTCGTTAAATATTTAAGTTGAAAACATTTTTTTTAATAAGTTTAAAATGATAATTGACTTGTCGTTGACGCATGAATGTGTACTCATCTTACTCACACTTCAGGATCTATTACGGGTTCATACATTTCCCAACGCTCTTACTGTATAGATAATTTGTTAATATGTAACATAATAGCGGCTCTCCTTCTTCTGCACTGAAGAAACCCCTAAAATTATCGAAACCGGGTAAGTACACTGAGAAAGACCTTGAAACTTATTGAGACACTTCATTTTAAATGAGGACATAGTTATTCCATTTTCTCAAAGAGAATAAAAATCAACTAATTGGTTGTTGTTGATAATAAAGCTGAATAAATGTGGTAGAGAGAGGCATGTTTAAATATGAAATGCACGGCGAAAGACACAGACTTATGGTACTCGATGTGTTGACACAACTGTCACATTATCAAGAGATGGGGGAAGATAGCGACAGACTGACACCACCGTCACTACTCCCAAAGAAAAAGACTAAGGAGCTCGAAGGGGGAGAGGGAGGGACTAAGACATGCAACTGCCTTTATCTGACACATTTAAAAAAACTAATACAATTTTAATAAGAATAAACCCGAATAGAAGATTGAAGAAAAATCTTGAAAAAAACAATGATATTTTTTGGTACAAATTTATGAACTTTGAATAATCTCCGAACTAATTATTACGATAGACTACCACTATCATTTATAACGATAGACATTTTTATTAATAAATATATTCTTTTTGCACTGTTGTCATATTTGGGTTGGTGAATCTCTCTCCCATGCAAGAGTTCCTGATAAAGTTCAGAAACGTATCTTTAATTTGATTGACCCACCTTTCTTCTTCTCTGCACCCTCTCTCTCACAGACGTTATGTTGCTAGTCTCAATCGTTTCCATAAGTACTATTATGGCATGTGTTCTTCAGAATTGTCTGATCTATTCCCTGCTTCCTTTGTTCTAGCTCGTTTGATTTGTTGATCTAGAGGTCCCAATCAGTTTGCTGGTTTGATACCTCATTGTAATACAGCTTCCTATTCCAGTAACTTCTTTCCAAGAGCTGAATGTTTGTGGAACTCTCTTCCTGGTGACTGCTTTCCTCCTACCTATAGCCTTGGTCTTTTCAAGACTAAGACCAATAGGCATCTCTTGTCATTGAAATAATCATGTTTCGTTTTTGTTAGCTCCTTACATCAAGTGGTTTCTTGCCTTGTCTGGAGCGATTTCCATTAAAAAAAATACATTCTTTCATACATTGCTGATAAATAACAGTTAAATGATGTTATTTTTTTTTCATATAGAAACTGGCTTGGAAACAAATAGATAACCATTTCGCTATCGCATCAGGTGTTGTAACACTTATTTAGTAAATGTTATCTACTAAAATAAATACCTTATATATAACTATAATGCCTTTGTTTCTATTAAATATATACGGACCATCACTTCAATTTCATGTAAGACATTTGTATTATTACTCATTATTAAATTGTTAGAATAATAGAAAAATCGGCAACAAACCCTGAACATGTAGCAGAAGACCATAAGCAATCGAAATACGCCGGTCTTCTTGAGAGATTTGTGTTCCAACCATAAAAAGAAATCCTGATTCGTCTTTTCCTTTGCGCGTCAAGCGGTCCCAATCATGGGGAGCGAATTCGTCCTGCCTCCTCTACCAGTGACATAAAGCTGTTAATAGAGATCTCCGGATTTCTCCAGCAGAAACACAACACATGTGGAGTCCGGTCTAATGGTGTCACAAAGATATGATTTGAAACATAACAAGTTAAAAAAAAAAAAGGTAAGTTCATCATTTTCAAATTTGTCGAGTTAGCAGAAAATGTGTTGCCTTTTGTCTTGGCCAGTGAGGGTTGAGGACATGCGTTGCAATGCAGAGAAATGATATGAGAATGATATGATGAACGTGTACTGTGATTCTTAAAGACAGGATTAGTTATGATGACCTCTAAGGAAGATTAAATCTGAACAACATAGCGAGACATGTGTGCAGAACAGGAGACTTTGATGGTATGGCCACGTTGAAATAATGATTGAGAGTTCTTGGGTTGGTAGATGTAGAACAGTTAAGGTAACAGGTCCAGTTCACGGGGGTAAGGCCATAGATACATGGGAGGGGGTGATGAAAATAGAATTGAGAGAAAGAGGGATAATAAAGACCTGGTCAGAAATAGATTACTTTGGACGTAAATTTCTTAAAGCCGTCGATGATGATGATGATGATGATGATGATGATGATGATGTCTTTTCATCTCAAAGTGAAAGATCCTATTTACTTACATACTCAAAAGGGCAAAGTTAGGCAGTCGGTTTTAAATGTGGATAAAATACAGCCCCCCCCCCCATCTCCCAAAAAGATTGAGACAAAAATGAAAATGTACACACTCTAGAAGTGTCTCGCATCTTCTCACCGAAGAGATTCTACGAAATATCACCAGAATCGTTTTATTGATTCAGATCAGCTGCAAATACCAGATGACTTTTTTTTCTAATCTCTAAATCATTCAATCAAGTTGTTTGACAAGTACTTTAATTGAATGTGATCTGATGAACTTGCTCTTCTGGTGCTGCCTCGACGTAAATACCTCCAACTAACCCAACAATCCCACCCCTTCACTGTTGAAGTCCCCCATATGCCGGAAGGCTTTCTACTTTAATAGCTTTTTTCCTCAAACTGATAGCCTTTGGAAATCATTCCCTGCTTCCTGTTTCCCTGACTTTACCAACATGTAGAAATTTAAATGTAATGTGAACAAACATCTTGCTGCACAACTCCCCACTTAGAATTCCTCTATAGATATAGCTCCAAATTCACAGTAGCTCCTTACATCTCAGTCCTATGTGCCTTGTTTGGGGTGAATAAAAGTATAAATAAAAAAATTTTTTAAATCAATTATGATGTTCATTTGTCGATGAAAATGCTATTTCAAATTTGAGCGTGGCAAAACGATGAACGAACCGACCGATGAATCGACAAAACTCCTCCTCGTAGTTACTACTACTCCTACTACTACTACTACTGCTAATAATAATAGTAGTGTTCCATAACGAAAGCCACTAACTTGAATGGGGAAAATAACCCGATAGATTAGGGGTAAAGGATTGACTTTAGTGAGTAAACGGAAGTTGACGAAATCACGTGATTTCCAGAGAAAGGGAATTCTTTCTCTTTCCGACCAGACACTCAAGCAGAGGAGACAAAAAATGTGAGCAGAGTCAGGCACAAGGTCGGTTTTCAATGTGGGGAAAATTCTAGATCTCTCAAAAGGAGAACTCTGGATGGAGACAAAAATGCAAATTGCCTTTCATAGTAGTAGTAGTAGTAGTAGTAGTAGTAGTAGTAGAAGTGACGACGATAGCAACAACAAGAAGAAAATAATAACAATAATAATAATGATAATAACAATAATAATGAAAATAACAATAATAATGATAACAGTCCCCAAAAAAACTGGAAAAAAGACTGGGAGAATTTGGAATCAATGGGATCACTGAGAGACCATACAAAGGGCAGCATTGATGAAAACAGCTGTAATCTTAAGGAAAATCCTCGAATGCGGAAACCAACCAACATGCGGTAATCAATCACATGGAAGTTACAATGGGAAGAAAACAAAACCACAGGAAGAAGACCATCACATGAACCCAAGGAACAGAAACTGAAAGAAATCTCATAAACTGTCCCCCCTCCACCAAAAGTGAAGGCACCGGGAGGGGGGGAGCAATAAAATGACAATTATATGCTTAGTTTTAATAATGAAGACGATTCTCTATTTTTAATGACTGCGATTGAGTTATGTAAGCCAAATGCCTGCCAGCGGAGTATGGCGGTGTGTGGCGGATCTATTTTGAAAAGTAACAAAATAAAAATAAACCGAAAAGAAAAATATTGTATTCGGGGGGGGGGGGGGGGACAATAAAACACCAAAAAGTACGATATATTTAAATCGAGAGCAGACTTAGGAATGTGCGGAAAATCCATCGACGTTAATTCTATTTCGAAAAGTAAAATAAAAATAAACCGAAAAAAAATATTCGGGGAGAGGGCAATAAAATGACAATTATATGCTTATTGTTAATAATGAAAACGATTCTCTATTTTTAAATGACTGCAATTGAGTCACGTGAGCCAAATGTCGGGCAGCGGGGTGTGGCTGGTATAAAAAGTGCTGTCGGGTTTTTTGTTTGTTTTTAATGGAAAAATGTTTGAAATCAAGTGTTACAAAATACAACTATAAAAACAAGATAGGTTATCTCCCTTACTTTGGCAGCATTAAACAACATGAATTAAAGAAGGGTCACTATGCGATTCAGATGAATAGAAAACCGATGATACGATGCAAGAAAGATAACTCGTTTTACTATTAAAGAGTTATTTCCCCTGCTCAAGTTTTTTTTTTTTATTGTACAAAAAGAAACAGACACATTTTACGTTGAAGATAAACTGCTTTTAATATAACATATTAAATGTAGTGGAAATTGGAGCGCCATGACGATTTTAGGGGCCTCAAACTGAACCAAACTATTTTGTAAATATATGGCTAGAAACAATATAGTTATATTGAAGTAGTTAGCTCTCAAAATGGCTATCAAGTTTTATCTGATTTTCTAAGTTGTGTCAGAGCAAATTAATCCACCGTATTAATTTGTCAGATTTCTGCGGATTTCTTTTTAATAAATACTGTTTGGATTTATTATTTGTTTCTAACAAATCAAAACATACCCTACCACTAACCTAACCCGGGTGGCAATAATAATAATGTTTAATAAAAACTTTGGATGCTTATCAGAAGGAAGGGAGACATTCGAAAAAAAATAAAACAAACTGAGTAATTGATGTACGTATAAATAAAAATGTAATTTTACCGATAAACGAATGAATGTACGCGCTCTGGCCATGCCCCCACACCACCAGAAACGATGCCCAAATCAAACACGTATGCAATAGTTAGTTGAATATCCCTTCAATATGTCGTAATGGCAACTTAAAGGTCTTCTGGTACGATTTTTTAAAAATATGGAAACTGTAGAATGAATTGAGTTTATTTATCTAAATATTACCCCCCCCCCCCAACATATTTTGTCGGTTTCAATTACATAGAGAACGTCTTTGCTTCATCATCGCTAAGAAAACAATACGAAACTAAAAGAGACAAAAACATGCGAACATTTGAAAGTTAACAACTTCAATATAGTCAATTTTTCTTTATAATATATTATTTTTAATTTGGCACTTTTTTGGCCTTTTTTCCTCCTAAAGTGTAGCTTCAGTTTTCAATTTGGCCTTTTTTGGCCTTTTCTCCCGAAAAATTTGGCCTCAAACATTTATTAAAGTCTGGCAACCCTGAAATGATTGCCCAGCCAATCACTAACAAGAAAACCCTGTACAAGAGCCGTAAAGTCAGCCCACGCAGTTTGCGGAGGCGGGTGAAGGGAAATCAATCAAATTGGAGAAAAGCCTCTTGCTATGCGAAGGGAAAGCCCTAGACATGGAGCGGGAAGAGCTCGGCAAGAAAAACAAGGAGACAGATTAAAGCGAACGCGGGAACAGAACAAGATTTTCTGCTCACAAAGCAGACAAATCGAAAACAATATATTCACAACACAAAAAAGTTGGATTCAAGATTTATCGGCCTTTAAAATTACAGCAACAACAAGGAAAACCCTAGTCAGACAAAGTGATAATAATTACCACAACAGACGGGGTCAACATTTTTCCTTTCTGGATACGAGATTACATATATCTCGCCACGCTAAAAACAGGTCGGTGAAAGACGGACATCAGAATCTAAAATTCTGTTAAAATATCTTTCCCACAGCCGTCAACTAACGATTTCCATTCAGAAATCGAGAGGTCACCGGAAGCTCTCTTTACTCACCTAACGTGTAAACTAACACGAAAAACATTGTAATGGGTATGTCTTATATTCTTCCTTTTCGAGTTCGCTGGCATTAAGGTTGGACGGTGTTTCGTCTAGTTCATCGATGGAGTGAATTCTTTAAGCACGTCTCTTCCTGAGGGTACTGAGATAGTCAGCACAGGAATTTGTTGCCGCATGGATTATTGAATCGAAATTCGACAGCCTAAAGTTCTTGAAAATTTTGCGGTTGGAACCTTTTGAAGAAAGGCGAAGAAATTGTAGCTGTTACAAGCTGTTCATCCTGCGTGAGCATTTGAAGAAGTTGCCGATTTGACGAACGCAGCGATGGCGTTGGAAGAACACGTTGCCGAATTTCGACTCACTCTTCATTGACGTTGGCACGAGAACCTTTGACAAAGAACTTTAAAGCATTTAAACTGCTAGTTGAGAATTGTGTGTACGGTTTTATATTTCATTTGTTCTACCGTGTGAGTACCCTTTCCCATTATACTTATATTTCGTTCGTTTGTTTAAACGACAATTGTCCAACTGTTTTGAAAAACAGTTTATTTGGGTTTTTCGGGGCAACTAGTACGTTGTTACTCCTTTTTTTTTATTATAAGGCGTTTTGCGCCCGCGAAGGAAATATTTGCAACCTTCAAATTCCCCTGGAGACTTTTGTAAAATAAACTCTTTTTCCTTTGACTTCAAACAAGACCACTGTTAATTTATTTATTTCCCCACCCCTTTTATTTTATCCTGTTGCTTTTTGTTGTTGTTTTTTTTTTTTGCGGGCTTCTAACACGTCGTATTTAGCCGAAAACGGTTAAATTTGCGACAAATCCAGCCCCTCTATTAAGAATCCCCGAAAGCATTTGTTCATTGAAATACGTGTCTTAAGAAGAAGAAAAAAGGGAAATTCATATTTAGTCCATCCAAAATTATGAACCTTCGTATTTGCAAATTTTGACTGAAATAATATCCTAGTTGATCGCCCATCTCGGTCTTATCAAATCCAGCCACTCTAATAAGAACTCCCCTAGAGCAGAAAAGAACTTTTCGTTTGATCGTTTGAAACAATAAACACTTAATATCGCCTTTTTGTTGATTCTTGCAAGTGTATTATTATGTTTATAAATTGAGATTCTGATGTGCCATGCTTTTTCTCGCATGAATTACTTGTTTGTCTCCCTTTGACTGTTTTATAAAAAAAAATAAAAGCTGTTTTCACTAAGAGTGAGTCTTAACAAGTGACTCACATGCCCCGGATAAAACACGAAAGATATGAGCCTAAAACCTTTAGTTACACCGTCTATAAAGTAAGTGCCCATTTTACAATAAATTTATTATAGGATTATAACATTTTTCATAAAAAATATACAATTTTACCGAAAAACACGCCTCCAAAATATTTATTAACCAATTACACGCCCATTTAGTTTACATTTTAAAAATAAACATGCCTCCAAAATATTTATTAACCAATCACACACACATAACTTACATTTTAAAAATAAATACGCCTCCAAAATATTTATTAACCAATTACACACACATATAGTTCACATTTAAAAAAATAAACACACTTCCAAAATTGCCAGTGTTAAAGAAATTAAAATTAAAAGAAATTAATTAATTACACACACATATAACTTACATTTAAAAAATAAACATGCCTCCAAAATATTTACTGCTACTGTTATTTCTGTCAACCAAAAAATGCTAAGCTCCTTTTCTAGAAGGATCGTATCTTCTCACTGATGCCAAAATGTTGCAAGCTTGTAATATAGTTTTCTTTTACAAAAATACTATTACATTACATCCATATACATATGGACATTTAGACAATCTGCATGCATTTCCTTGCCTTTTCGCATAGACATACAAAAGTATGTATCATGCTGCTTTGTGGTGTGGTTGTTTTCAAATGAGTCAAACTTCTGTAAAGAACGCACGAAGATTGCGTCTCAGATTTGTCTGCAAGAAGTCCTCCTCATTGGGCACAGCCATTTGTTACACCTACAACATTACAGGTTTTTTACGTCCAACACCAAGAGCAATAAAGATCAGTGTTTGCATATGAAGTCGGGGAAGGTTTGGCCCAGAACACACAAAGGAATGGCAGTTGCACATGTGCAGAAAGAAACGTTAACACTCTCACTTCATTGATTTGCAGTTTTGCACCTTACACGTCCTTGCCACACGCAGAGACATAAACGACCAGCAGATGATAGATCCTGATACCAAATCCTCCTGGATTTTCATCGGTATAGAGTTTAGTACTTAGAGTTCAACTGTGTGACCAGTTGAGTATTGATTTACTCCTCTCCAGGAGTTAGGCACAAGGCCAGTTTTTATCTTACTCCCACAAGTAAAATGTGACCCAAGGTCGGGTCAGGAAAGTGGGGTTTAAAAATTGCCTGGGCAGCCTCGTCGGCGTTCCCCGGTAGGGGCGCCTCAGGCAGTTAGCAATAAACTTACTCCTCCTCAAAGAGAGGAGGCGAAGCCTGGGAGGGAGTTGAGTAACAAAATAAATAAAAGAACTGAAGGAACACCAAAAAGTCAGTTTATATGAAAGCTGGAATGTTTCACTATGCCAAGATGGGCAAGTCCATTATCTAGGCTCTGATTGGCTGCCAGTCCACGAGTGTGTTATTCATCATATAAATATTGCTTCATTCAAGCAATATTTGCATATGGAATATTGAAGCCTGTTATGCCGGTAAGTGTCAATTTGATTCTAGAATGTTAACTGGGTTGTGACCCTAATACCGGTGGATGCTAGACCTGTCTACTATGAGTGACACTGCCAGAAAATTCCAGATTGCATAGCTCTGACACTACTGTAATGTCGTAGGCTCGGCTCACAAGGCTGAAACAAAGGGCAAAGGAAAGAATGAAGACAAAGAGATATGCGTGTGGTTTCAATCAGCGCCGGAGTTCAACTGATTAGATTTCCGGTGTCTCAATGCGCATGCTCGATAGTCTTAATTTCTGCTATCTCAAGGTAGGCAACTCTGACAGCTGTGTAAGGGAAGCAACTCTGAATACTAAAGCTACTATGTTGCCACCGCACCTACTACAGTAAGGAAGCACCAGAATTATTTGGGGGGGGGGGGGAGGAGGGCTGCTACTGCTGCTGTTTCCTATAAGGTGCTGGTCAGAGCACTCTTTCTTGCCTGAACAGAGTACAAAATCGACTTTGCAATCTAGTGGGAGGAGATTTCTGCTGTTCTCTACAGCTCTATCGTCACAGAAGAGACATTGCTAGTCTTTGTCTCCTCTATCTATATTTCCATGAAAGATGTTTGACTAAGCTCAAATCTCTGTATAATTTCGATTATTCGGACTACGGTTCTCATCTTGAGTGTTATCATCACGTTTCGGACACTGTAACCTCCGGCCTTCTTCAGATGTATCTTTTCGAACTCGGGAATCTGGACAAAATTTTAAACGGAACCCTTTATTTAATCCACGGGGGTAACATACTCTCATTCCGTCAGCCATGAGTAGGAGAAGTCTGCAGTAATTCGCAATTCTTCGTATCGCTAGTACTGAGGATTGAACCTTCAACCTTCAGATGACTGTCACTTAGAACTGAATTTTACTTAGTACTATATACACTGCGCCGCGGGTCCTTGTGGCCGAAACATTGTGATGATAACACTCAAGATGAGAACAGTAGTACGAATAATCTTCATCTAAACAATTCAGAAACATAATCTCAAATTTTAAGACATTCACAACAAAAACTCGTCTGGCTACCACAATTGAAAATAAAATTTCCTTTCTTCCTCTGTGGGCCTAGCATCAGGTGGAATTTCAATGAACAGTTTCTTTCGCAAGAACTTCCCGTCTGTGGAACACATTACTACGAGACTGATTCCTTGCAGACTACAACATGACCGTCTTCAAATCCAATGTCAACAGATACTTGTTATAAACCGTCACCATAAGTAATCAAACTTTGTTCATTCCATTGATTATTTCCAATCCTCTCATAATATTCTTCTTCATTCAACGGAAAAATCCATCCATCTCATTGACTCTTATCCTCGAGTGGCTTTTGCCTTGATAAGTGGTGACTCATTAGTAAAAAAAAAAAATTGCTATATTTTGAATTCTTATCCTGACTGATCAACTTTCTCGGAATAACTAAACCAGCCTCTTATAAAGAACTCCATTTGTGCGGAAAGAATATTAGTTGATCTTTTGAAAAATAAATACTTGTTATGTATTGTTAATTTGTCTTAATTGTTTGACACAAATATATGATTATAATTTGTGATACGATGTGTTATTCATTTTTATGGAGTACGGGTTGTTTTCCTTTCATCCGGTTTTCAACCTTTTCACATTTTTAAATTCATGACTGAATTACATATATGTAACGTTCAGTGTCCTAGTACCACAATTATAACATAAACAGCCCACATAAGTAATCAAACTTTGTTCATTCCATTGATTATTTCCAATCCTCTCATAATATTCTTCTTCATTCAACGGAAAAATCCATCCATTTCATTGACTCTTATCCTCGAGTGGCTTTTGCCTTGATAAGTGGTGACTCATTAGTAAAAAAAAAAAAAAAAAAAAAGGACAAGAAATACAATTTGATACCAACAACCAATTTTCCTGGGGAGAGGGGGGGGGGGCAACCTGACCTTGTTTTTCCTACCAAGTTGACGATGCGTACTCGACAATCAATCCGACAGAGTCTGGTCCATTTGGGCTAGGTAGCCTTTTTCTGTTGGGCTGAGGTATGGTTTTGTGCAGTTCTAGGAGGTGCACTCTCCCAGGCTTTACCTTCTCTCTTTGAGAAGGGGTTAGTTTATTGTTAGCCTGAGGCGCCCTTACCAGGAAATGCCGGCGTGGCTGCTCAGTTATTTTCTGTATGCCAGAGTGCTCTTCCTCTTGGGCGTTGGCTTTACAATCCTAATCTTGCGACCGTGTGTCAAATCTGCCCGCGGTGTAAGGGTAGTAAATACTCAAACTTGAAAGGGGGGGGGTAGAAAAATAGGTGAGATATTCTGATGACCCCTATAGTACAACTGAACATGAATTTTCTTTTTTCTTTTAGTACGAAATATAAAAACAATATCTTGCTTAAACTTATCAAGATTAAAGCAAGCATTTAAATACGAAAGTACGGCTTTTTAAAATACGAAAATACGGCTCTAAAACTAGAGTCATAACAAAATCGTTTAGTTTCTCCTGTCGATGTGGCATCTTCGCTTGTGTAAATCTGTATTCCAGTTTTTCCCCACTTTATGATTTTCTCGTGAGTCGTCACTAACACTCAGTTCAGTGTAAATAATTCCACCATGATATCGGATCTGATTCTTTTTGGGTAGATATGCTTTTTCACCTTTTCTAAACGATTTTAGTCTGATGTTATTAACGGAATCAGCCTTTATTCATCATTGTTAGTTCTCTCCTAATATTCTTCATCGTTTAACTGACAATCCATCCACCTCATTAACCCTTATACTCGAGTGGCTTTTGGACTTGATAAGTAGTGATTCTTTAGTATATATCTAAACAGTTTTGTGTTTACATTAAATTACTGAACACCGAATACAAGATTATTAACTAGTCTTGAACAGAGTGAAAAAAAAAAGAAGGGTTTCTTAGGTTCCACATTGTCTACCAATTTCCAGCTCCTGTCGCATCGACGCAATATTACGTTCCTGTGCTTGTTTTACGAGTGCTTCCACGGAATGTGCTGCGATGAACTTACTGCACTTGTACACCCTCAACGTAAATACCCCCCCCCCCCCGACAAGAAGTAAATTACCACCCCTTCACTGTGGAGGTCCCAAGATGCCGGACAACTTTCTACTCTAATAGCTTCTTTCCTCGAATCGCTTGCCTTTGAAATTCCCTCCCTGCTCCCTGTTTCCCCGACTCTACCAACATACAGAAATTTAAATGCAGTAGTGAAAGTGTGAAAATAACAAACATCTCGTGGCACAACTCCCAACTTAAGATGCCCCTCCCCCCCCCCCTAATAATGTGACCCCTAATTCACAATAACTCCTTACGTACATCTCAATGCCACTGTTTGGAATGAATATAAAGTAAACAAAAAAATTTAAACTTACTCTATTTTTTTTGCAAATTACTTCATTAGTCCTTCTTTACAATAACCCCGCCATGACAAAACGTGTTACGCTATAAATAGTCGATGTTTTGGGCGTGGATTAATAGTCGCGCACGTCTAACATCTCTCTGCATTTCAATAACAAGTAGTACTGTTTAGGTTTTATTTTGACTTTAAAATCTTACTACATAGGGTACTTGTAAGAAATGGGTATCCAGAGGATTTCAGTACTCACAGTCGGCCCCGAGTTTTATTTACTCCTCCCCAGGAGTTAGGCACAAGGCCAGTTTTATCTTACTCCCACAAGTAAGATGTGACCCAAGATCGGGTCGAGAAAGTGGGGTTTGAAAAGCCAGCGCTCGAGAGGTGAGCACTCTGGCCATTTAAAAATTGCCTGGGCAGCCCCGTCGGCATTCCCCGGTAGGGGCGCCTCAGACAGTAAGCAATAAACTTACTCCTCCCCAAAGAGGGGAGGCAAAGCCTGGGAGGGTGGACCTCCTAGAACTGCACAGGACAATCCCATAGACCGGCGTAAATCAAGCCCCGAAGGCCAAGACAATACCAGTCTATAGGGTGCAGTATCCATCGGAACAGATACTACACTTTGATCTCGACCAAAAGGCCAACGGCCCCGAGTATCAACGTAGAATTCCGAGTCTGTTTTCCCGAGTTAGACGATACGAGATTTCAAAGCCGCGAAATAAATTAAGTTTGGCTGCCATAAGACAGTTGGCATCTTCAGTTTAACCAATTATTTCGTGTGATTTGTTACCGGCTATGAACAGTTTTGTGGTGTTTCAAAAATAACTACACCACACATTAAATTCGATCTTGTGTCACATCCGGCCCTCGTGGAGAGGCAGATATGAACTAAATGTTGTTTTGTACTGTCGTCAAATAAAAAAATTAAAAATACTTTATTAAAATGCTCTGAAATTCGGTGAAATTGAGTTTTACGGGTCCTATTGATATTTAACGGTTCTGTCACACTCACTTTTCCGTTCTTGTTTTTTTTTTATTTTTTTTTTAATTTATTTTCCTTATTTCCACCTTAGGATAGTACTAGTATGATTAAGTAAGGGCATACATTTTTTTTTTTTTTTTTTTGGTACTGTTTCGTAATCGTCAACCATATATTTTACTGGCGGAGTTTTAGAATCTATTCTTAACATGGAGTGGCTCGGTAACATTCGGAACGGAATACTTGCTTCGTCTTTCTCGATTTCGTAGCATTCGTTGTATATACGTCACGGCAGTAAAATCTATGGTTGACATTTCTGAAACAGAACCTTTATTTTGTGACTTAAGTTGAAATTAAATTAAAATTTGAAGGTAGAAAATAGTTAACAAATCCCCCCCCACACACACACACCCACCCTCATGTTAAGAATGGGGTTCTAAATAATAACCTTATTATTTAGAAACCCATTCTTAATAAGGGAGAGCTTTGTTAACTATTCTGTACCTTCACCTAAAATTTTACAAACAAACGGCACAGAAGCATTTGCGGCAATATTGCTACACATTTCTGAGTGGCACATTGTCCCACGTTGACATTCACGTTGAGATGTCAGTGTTAAAAGTCTTTAAAAATACATGCCCTTCTCAATGGTGATGTTCCTGAAAAGGTTGAGTTTCAAATATCTTGGCGCCATTATCACAGCTTTGGGTCAAGATGAAGCGGCACGTCATGCATTCTGCCAAATAAATTCCTGGCTCTGGTCAAGATCTGAGATAAGGCGCAGCACCAAAGTAAGAATCTATCAAGTGCTGCAGCGAACAATCCTCCTTTATCACAATGAGTCCTGGCCAATGAGAGTGGAAGACGTTAGGCGATAGGAAACTTTACTTTCGATCACCACTGCTTGCGTCGCATCCTCCGTGTCTGATGGCAGCACTTCCTCTCAAACAACACAGTATATTTCCGCTGCAAAATTAATCCTCCAACAAGTCATCCTCACAAGATGTCGTCTATGCTGGCTGGGTCATGCCTTTTCACCATCAATCAGGAGAGTTCATAGATGAAGCAATTAGCCCAGTTGCCCTACAAGGTTGGAAAAAGTGATATGATAGATAAAGAAAAATCTGGTTGATGAGGATTAAAGCTGACCTGGAACCCATGGGGTCATGAATCTGCAGAGTTCGTCACTGGGACAGCAAGTGGCTAGAGATCACCCAATCATTGACTTCGACTCGCCAGGCTTGGTCAATCTTGGTTAGAGGCACAGTGGCAAGGATACGTGGGAGCCGGCCCAACCCACTTGCGGGTGAATGCTGTTTCAAGTACAAGTAGTACCAACCACTAGCGTCTCCCTCTTGAACAGGGTGCAAAAAAAAGTTTCTAACCTAATAGGTCCCGCACTGTCTGCCAAGCTCCAGCCCCCGTCACATCACCGCAATGTGGCATCTCCGTTCTTCTTTTACAAGTACTTCCATAGAATGGCCTCTGCTAAACTTATTGCACTTATACCCACTCAATGTAACTATCCCCCCCCGACTGACCCGGTTAGCAGCAAAATCTCACCCCTTCTGTGTAGAATTCTTCAGATCCCGGACGATTTTCTACTCTTCTAGCTTCTTTCCTCAGACCGCTTGCCTTCAGAATTCCCTCCCTGCTCTCCATTTCCCCTCATCATACAAACATGCAGAAATTTAAATGTAATGTGAACAAACATCTTGAAGCCCAACTCCTCGCCCAGGATGCCCCCTATAATTATGGCTCCTATTACAGTGGCTCCTTACACTTCAGTGACAATATGTCTTGTTTCGGGTGAGCAAAGTAAAAACAAACAAAAAAACATCACAGATTGAGAAGTTGGTATTAGAAAAACTACATTGAAAATATCAAAAAGTTGAGTTGTACATCCTCCGCTCTATATATAAAGACCAATGTGTATTTATTGGGTAAAACTAATTCGTGCTCCCGGCACTTGACAATGTTTACATTGAGATATCACTTTACATTCAGCCAGTGTCGTATGATAGCACAGGGGTAGAGGTGCTGACTGTCAGCTCAACGGTTCAGTTTCAATTCCGGCTTGAGGCACTAGCTGGTCTAGCTGCATTGAAGAGCTGTGATACGGCGAAACAGTCTGTATGTTGATGACTATATATATATATATAATATATATATATATATATATATATATATATATATATATATATATATGCGTCTCGTTACAAAAGTTGAGTAAAAAAAAAATTGCTAAATGAATCTATTTCAAGTACTTAGGGGAATTGAGAAAGCAAATCAATTTCCATAATGAAACGTTTTCTTTTTTTTTTACCTTCTATGCCGATTTATACGTTTTTTTCTTTTTTTAAAACTCCCTCCCCCCCTTTAAAACGTTTCCTTTTTTTTTTTTAATTTCACCGATTCAGACATTATTTTCTATAATATTAGTACAAATACTGAAGGATAATTTTTTTTTTTCCATCACTGTTGTACATATGTAAAAACATAATTTTGTTTTATTAAAAATAAAAGGTTCCTGCTGTACTAGCTGTCCTTACCCGGCATTTTAATTTTTATTTGTGTGCACATTTTAAAATTTATACAGAAAAAGAAATAAAATTTTAGTTGTAAGGTAGACAACTCTTATAATATTCTTCAATTAAAAATGAGTTATTCCTCTTGCTGATTCTTATTTTTAGGTGATTATTTTAAAATGTTTCATATTAACAGTTTTCTGAGTGAGTAATGTTTTAAATAAATTGTAGTGAGGTACAATATTATATTGCCAATAACACGGTACAACAATAACAAATGAAAATTGGCTAGTCAGAAACAAAGTTTGATCTATCAGCTTAAATGCTATTTGAATCTAACTTTGAAAATCCAACAGGATAACTTTATATGTTAGATAATTCCTTGAAGATGGCTCATGAACTAGCTGAAAACACAAAGACAAATGGAAATAAAAATATTAAAAATTCAGTTGGAATTTTCTTCATTCCATGCAAAGTTTGATTTGTCAGCTTAAATGCTATTTAGGTCTGACTCTAAAAAGAAAATCCGACCGGATAACTTTATATATAAGATTAATGTTAGGGGGAGGGCGTAAGAGAAAGTTTGTCATCATTGGGTAACGATTGAAAACATTCGTGATATAAACGGAATCCTGCTAGATCTAAAATGTAGCGTTAATCTAAGTTTTGTATCATGTAATTTATTTATATTGTCTCTTAAAGTTGTTTTATGATGTTTAAAGTGAATATATAACTACCATGAATAAATGTGTTAGTTTTTTGGGTTTTTTTGTTCGTTTTTCTTTTTCTTCGTTCATTTATTCATTTTGTGTGAATCACATGATTCTATTGTTGGCATTGGTTTCCTCCGATATCTTTTTAGTTAGAATTCTTTCTAGAAAGACATCGGGTACTTACGGGAACGACCACGTGAAGGTTGCCAACATCCCTAAGTGAAAGTGGTACTGTGGAACCGACTGGATTCGAACATGGAACACCTAGGTCCTCAGTCGGTATCGTTAACCACCGTCACCTCCCTTTTTCTTGTTAAGACTAAGCTTGTCTTTTAGAAGCGCCTTGAAATGTATAACAAGCTCCACGTGCATGCGCAAACTGAATTAACCCTTCTGAAATGCAATTTTCTTGTTTTTATTTCTTTTCTTTTTTTTCCAGCACTTTATTGGTGAATGCCTGTGCTGTTGTCAACTTCAAACTGTAAGTAAAAAATAATTTTGATTATTTCATTCAAATAATAAGATCAAGCCTTTGACTTCTGTAGTGTCGGCCATATTGATTCTAGAAATCCAAAGAAGGAAAAGAGAAAAATAAAAAGCTTTTTTTTTCTTTTTTTAAATATTTTAAAAGTATCTCTCATCAAAATATTTTTTTTTTTAATTCAAAAAAAGCTTCTTTTTTTTCTTTTTTTTTGGTAAATATTTTGATGATGAGGGATACTTTTAAAATATTTAAAAAAAAAAAAAAAAGCTTTTTTTTTTCTTTTCTTTTTTAAATATTTTAAAAGTATCTCATCATCAAAATATTAAGAAAAAAAAAAAAGCTTTTTTTTTTCTTTTTATAAATATTTTAAAAATATCTCGAAATATTCAGTTTAATGTCCATATTATATGCTGGCATGTGTCGGACATCTTTTAGAAATTGACTTCTAAACTAATTTTGGCCATGTCTTTATTTATCTCTCTCTCTCTCTCTCTCTCTCAAATCAGTCTTTATCATTTCCTCACATTTTTTTCTACATCTATTAACCCAAGTACTCTCATCCGCTTTTTCAATGTGACCAAACCAACAAAGTCTCCTGTTCTGCACACATGTCTCTATACGGTTTAGATTTAATCTTCCTCATAGGCCATCAGATCTAAGCCAGTCTTGAAGACTCGCGTTACACATCCACTGCATCATCTTCATATAACCATCACTGGCCAGGTTTCACTTCTATACATAATCACACCACATACACAGACTTAACAGATTCTTCCCTTGATCGGCAGCAGTAAAACACACTGCTAGTTGGTAATGGTAAAAGTTTCTTGGACTTACTCCATTCACTCATAATTCCTGCAATCACATCAGCATCAGCTCCTTCTTGTGCTCCAAAACTTGTAACAAAACTTTTGGATAACCTCAATTTGCCTCCCCTCTTTGGGGAGGAGTAAGTTTATTGCTTACTGCCCGAGGTGCCCCTATCGGGGAATGCCGACGGGACTGCCCAGGCATTTTTTGTAGGCCAGAGTGCTCACCTACTCGGACGCTGGCTTTTCAAATCCCACTTTCCCGACCTTGTGTCACATCTTACCGCTGTGGGAGGAAAATAAATAAATTTTTTTAAAAACCTCAATCCAAATATTCTATGTCCAAATCTCAGTTCACATTCATCTCGATTGTCTTACGCTTCTTGCGCACAAACTGGTTATCATCTCTTAACCTACCTTTAATTCCACTGCACTTCTTGTGTACCCAATGCTTAAGAGTGCCACAAAAAATTGCGTTGTTCCCAACTACTGCCTTTCCACAAACTGGACAGGGGGAATTTTGGGTGTTCAGAAAAGTAAGCCAGCCCTGATATATACGCTTAGCTTTTGTAAGTGTGGATGTCTGAAAAAACAATAATCTCGGTTATGATAACGCTCTGCGCGCATGGAGCTATATCGAGGAATTTCTTTGGCGTCGCCAAATGAAATGTAATTAATTTGGCAATATCTTTATACTATGTCCATTTGTATTATGAAGTTTAAATAAATAAATTATTCGTAAACTGAAAGAATACATAAATTTTAGACAAAAACAAATTATTTAAAAATCCCATGACATTAATTTTATTAAGTTATTTTTTTAGTATTAATAAATAAAAAAAATTCATATTTTTGGACACATACAAATTTTCTTCAAGAAATATGTCTCTAATGAAAAAATTACATAATGTTAATTTTATTTAATTTTTTAATATAAATTTTTTTAAATTGTATGCAAATAAAAAAAAAGAATTCCAAAACTTTTGTATTTTTTTTTTTATTTACTTTTTATTCCATTATGTTAACTTTATTTAATTACTTAAAAAAAAGTCATTGACCTACATTTTAAATTTTTACCAAGATTATTGTCTTTCCGGACATCCATACTTAACAAAAGCTAAATGTATAAATCAGGGCTGGGTTACTTTTCCGAATAATCCTTTCCTCTTTCTGGGGGCTTTCCAACACTACAACCACTGATTTTGGTCTTGGCAACATTCACTCTCAAACCTTTACTTTCCATAACGTTCCTCCAAATCTCCAACTTAACAAGTAGACCTTCCATTGTTTCACAGGCAAACACTAAATCATCAACATAAAACATCTCTAACAGACAGCCCATACAAAACTCCCTTGACAACACTTATAAGACACAAATGAAAAGCAACATACTCAATATAAAACACTGATGTACTCCTACTTTAACATTAAAGCTGTCACTAAATGTGTTGTTAATTCTAACACAACTTTTAGCATCTCTGTACATTGCTTGAACAACCTTCACCAACGACTCACTAGCTCCTAATTTATGCAAAACCTACTGGACAACATCTCTTGGCACTCTGTCAGAAGCTTTCTCTAAATCCACAAAAGCAAAATACAGGTGGTTCTTCTTACCAAGATACTTCTTGCATTTGTCTCAGGATAACTATAACATCCGTGGCACTTCACTCAGGCATAAAACTAAACTGCATTCCATCTATCTCAATGCCTGTTTCATCTGTAGCCTTCAATAGTTTTGCAACAACAGCTGAGGTTCCTGCTCCCATCTGCACATCTTGATTCTGAACTTTTTCTCAAAGATTTTTAATCTCTATACAAAAAAAAGAATTTATGCAAAATTTGTAATCAAAAGTTTTTTTCTTTTTTTATATATGGTTTCCTGCTTACTTAAAGGTAGGAGTGACATAACTGAATTGTAAAACAACGATAATTAAATTTGAATTCAGTCGAAATAATTGTAAGACAAACAGATATTTTGCAGAGAATATTATGATTTTCATGATTAATATTCAATTCAAAAGAAATGATTCAATTTTATAACATTTAGAAACAAATTTATATTTTTAATATTTCTATTGGTTAAAATCATTGGCAAAAACTGAAAACATCAGTTTATAAGAAATAAAAGGATGCAATTCCAAAAAGTTATACAACAACCATGAAAAAAAACAATTCTTAAAATTTTTCATTTCGTTTAAATTCCAGGAAGCAAAACAAAGATGAAATATTTGGAGCCGTCCTGGAGCCAACTATTGGTAAGGAAGAAATCCTGGGTCTTTCTTTTTTCTCTCTCTGTCTCTATGATTATATATATATATATATATATATAAGACGTGTTGCTAAAGGCGCTGATGAAGACGTTTTGGATTAGCTTTATTAATTTATAAAATAACTGTTTTGGAAACGATCGTACGCCATACTGGACTTGATGTGCTAATTCTTAGAACAATTGTAATGTTTTAATTCATTTAATGTTTCATGCCCACTTCTATGTGTGTTTATCCTAGCTAGTTCCTCTGTCTTCTTCCCTCTTATCCCTTGAAATTTCTGCTTCTAATATTTATTCGTTTTAGGATCCGGGCTGAAGCGCTCCACTGGTTTTCTTTCATGTGTTCTCTTTCTTTTATTCCGAACTAATATAATTGGATCCATTCCAGTTTGGGGCGAAGATAAATTTTGTTCAGCTCGTAAGGCTTGTCCAGTAAATGTACACATAGGTTCGTGTACAATATTAGGTAGTGGCATGTCAAAAGCATCACATAGAATCTCCATTGGAACTTCTTCCTCGTTTTTTAATTATTTTCAGCTTATCGTTGTCTAATTTGATTAATGTGTGTTTTACACACAATTTTTTCACTTTTTATTGTGTAGACAAATTTGCCAATCATTTTCTGAATTATACCATCCATCCAATAACTTTTTACACCTTGGAAATTTTTGAAATATACTTTATCTCTTGGGGAGTATCTTATGTTTACATCTTCTTCCTTTTTAGCAACTATTTTCTTGGATAGAGTATCAATCTATCGAAACTCGATCATATTTTCCTTGCGAACATAAATTCTGCAGGGGACAACTTAGTCGTTTCCATTAGGAGTCGCTCTATAAATTGCTAAAAGTTTCTGGATAGTTTTTTCTTCCGTGTCTATATATTTATTTTTTTGTAAGACACGTGTCAACAAATTCTTTTGGTCAATATACTGGTGTAGTAATGTGTTCAATGTCCAAAGAACAAAAATTCTTACATTCCTTTCCTGTGAACACCGTACCAATGTCGCTGACCAGTGTCTGGAGGACACCGATACGACTGAAAATTTAATCTAATACACTGATGGTGTTCCTAGATGTATGATACTTGAACTGTAATACCTCAGGCCATTTCAAGAAAGATTCCACCAAGATCAAGTAATAATATTCATTAATCGGTTCAGCATAGTCTATATGTCGACGTGCCCATGGCAAATCCGTTTTTGGCCAAGTATTCGTTTTGACTGGAGGCGCCATTGCAGCCAATTGACAACCTCGGCATAGTTTTACAAAACTTTCTATTTCCTTGTCTATTCCTGGCCAGTGTTTGTAACATCGCATGAGTGATTTCATCCAGGATATGCCAGGATGACCAGTATGAATTTCTTTCAGCATAGCTTTACGTAGAGGTTGAGGTATTGCAATTCTATCTGTGTACAGTAAAGTAGCAATACCCACCGGCCATAAAACGGTTTGGATAATCACAGATTTCAAAGTAGTTCTACTAAAATAATCATATTTTAAAAACCCAAGCACTTTAAGTCGTCAAAATACCACCATTTTGTTCAGAAATGAATATCCTTTCATATGCATTAATAAATAATAATCTATCTTATATATTAGTAGAGTTTTCAGCAAATAAATTCATAAAAATGTTCGGACATTTACGTCAATTTGTTAACCCCCCCCCCCTTCTTTTGAAGATATCGTACCATTTGGCTATGCAGAATTTTGTCATGAAATTTGGAAAACAAAAAATTTTAATTGCTTAAAATATCTCAATAATGGCATATATAGAAAGAACTTCATGATCTATGAAAAATCTTTTTAAAAATTTAAATCTGACTAAAAATAAGGAAGTTATGACTATTTTGTGCCTGCACGATTGGATATTTCTGCCTCTATAAGCCCATATGCATTTCGTCGCATTTTTTACACTAATTTTTCAGTAAAAATGTTATATCTTTGTTAAAACACAAGATTAAGCAATGAAATTTGCCATATAAGTTTATTTTTGTACAAGGAATCAGAATATGCTACTGAAAATCTCCAGAAATTAATAGTTTCCAAGTAATCTGTAGTAAATGCACATAAATATGCTGCAATACCTTATAAAATACCATGTATCCATTAAAAAAAAGAAGTTAAAGAACTCAAAGTTGAATTGTAATACATTTTATGTGCAAGAAACTAAAATCTGATACTGGAACTGTTTAAAAATGAATATATTGCAAAATTTATTTGGTATTATTGTAAATTAACACTTTCCGCTGAATCGACCCCTTGCCTCCTTAAAATATGAGATTCTACTTTTCTTTTAAGCAATTACATGAAAAAAACTTGGCAGACAGAAAGAAACAAAAACAATTATTTTAGAATTTAAAGTGGGGATTTGTTTCACATAAATTTAATGTAAAATTATCCCCCCATTTCAGGGCAATTCTAGCATTTTAGGAAAGTTAATCATTTTTTTCTATGGGAGATAAATCCTGAGCATATTTCCGGGGGGGGGGGGGGGGGGGGGGGCTCTCCTTTTTTTTCTTTCTTTTTTTTAGGCGATTGTGTGTGGTTTAAGGGGGTTTTGTGGGAGGAGGGGCTTACTACTCGGAATTCGGGTTAGTGGTAGGTCCAGGGGCAATTACGTGTGAACACCCTGAAAACTTAGCAGAAAGAAAAAAAACAATTATTTTAGAATTTTGAGTAGGGGATTAATTTCAGATAAATTTTATGTGAAATAATTCACCATTTTAGCGTTTTAGGGCATTAACCACATTTTTTTTTTATGGGAAATAAATCCTATGCGTTTTTCTTTATGGTGGAGTCTGCTTTTTTAAAAAAAAATTTAAGACTATTATGTGTGTTTTTAATGGGCTTTTTGTAGGATTGGGGGCTTGCCACTCGGACTTAGGGTTAGTGATAAGGTTAAGGAAGGGGTTTTGTTTTGGATGAAGGTTTCCATTCAGACTTAGTGTTAAGGGAGGTTTTTTTAGGGAGTGGCTTGTCACTCAGATTTAAGGTTAATGGTACGACACGTTCAAAATAAGGCATTTTTAGGAGGTGGGCTTGTTACTCGCACCTCAAGTTAGTGGTAGAGTAATTATTTATTTTATATCAAGTTTTCAGCTTGAAAAATTTTTTTAAAAATTGCACTAAAAGGCAAGAATGGCCAGGAAATGGGAAATCATTTTACGTTAAATTTATATGCGAAACTGATCCCCCCATTCTAAATTATTTTTATCTTTTTTCTGCCAAGAATTTCACCTAACAATTTAATAAACAGAATAGTTAATCAACCCCCCCCCCCCATGTTAAGAATGGCTTTCGAAATTATAATGTTATTATTTCAGTTTGGCTTGTAAACTGCATAAGTACCCATTTTTAATTTATTTTCTCACTAATTCTCTGCATTTTCCTTATGGGTTATGGTTACAGCAAAAAAAATTGAATTATCTCCCCTTTCAACAGACTCTTCTAAATTAAAGATTAAAATTTCATCTGTCCCAATAATACAGAAACACCCTTATTTAATTACTAGCAATTTTGGTTTCCTACACTAAAATTAAGTGCGGAAACAGTATTTATATTTTTTTGTATATTCTGTTAGCCATACTACGTATGAATGGCATTACCCTACTAATAACTTTAAGTCCTGGGGGTGTTGCCAGTTGGACTTAGGGTTATTGGTAAGTAATTTTTTAACTGCATTTGATGAATAAAACACCAGTAGCAACTCATAGGTCAACCATTTTGTATTTTTTAATGGATATCGACGAAATCTTATATCAAAATTTTTAAAAAATAAAATTTTTTTCAGAAGTTTAAAACTATGCAGGTCAGTAGAAAAGTAAATTATATTGTGTTTGGTAGCACTTATTTGTTGTAACATTAAAAAAGGGTGAAAACTCAAAAAAGGCCGCTGACAGTTTTGTCGATTAAAAAAAAATTTGGAAAATAATGCTGAAATCTACTTCACTGTGAATAATTTACGTGACTGAAATAGGATTTAAAAAAACACGATTGTTTCTTTGATCTTAACCTAAATAGGCATTTTTTTATCCTAATTCATATTTAAAAGTCCGTGATTGTCTGCCCTTGTTGCGAATGTAATTGTTCAAAAATGAAAACAAATAAAATTGCTAGAATTGCTAAACTGTATTATTGGCTAAGTTTTTTAGGGTGTAAACTATGATGGCGTGATAGTAAAGATTTACTGTAAATGTATTTAAATAAATGGTATTCCAGTCTTCGTAAATATTGTGAATGTTCACATGTAACCGCATAAATATTATTATAGCATTTCTGTTTTATTTTTTGTTGTTAGATGGGGGACATTTTTTTTCTACATTGAAATGAAGTTTGGAAAAAATATTTTAATTTTTTGTATATTCTGTTAACCATACTACACATGAAGGCCACTACTCTACCAATAACTCTAAGTCAGGAGGTGTTGTCAGTCGGACTTAGGTTTATTAATGATTGCAACATCAATAGCAACTCATAGGTCGGCAATTTAGGATGTTTTACTGTATTGAAGGAGTGGATGTCGATGAAATGTTATATTTAAATTAAAAAAGCTATAAAACACTTTCAGAAGTTTAAAACTATGCAGGTCAGTAGAAAAGTAAATTTTATAGTATTTGTTAGTACTTATTTGTTGTAGCATAAAAATGGAAGTGAAAACAGGAAATGCTGATGACAGTTTTGTCGATTAAGAAAAGTTTGGAAAATAATGCCGAAATCTACTTCACTTTGAATAATTTACGTGACTGAAATAGGATTTAACAAAAGCAATTACTGAACTTCAGTTGTGTCAAATTTTTATTTGCGGTCAACTATGACATTGTGATTTTTAAGATTTACTGTAAATGTATTTAAATAAATGGTATTTCAGTCTTCCGAAATATTTTGAATGTTCACTAGTAATCGCCTATATAAGCATAATTTCTGGTTTTACGAAAATAAAATCGTCAAAATCTGAAATCAAAAACGGTAATATCCTCCCACCAATTACACTGAATGTTAAAATTGTTTAAATAAAGGTTTGAGTAGTCAAAGATTTATTGTTTATTTTTAAGAATCTTACTCTAAGTGACACAAAGATGAAGTAATTATGTGCGTGGATTGAAAAATAAAAAGAAAGTGTCTTCTGTTAAGTATTTTCTGTAATGAAAGAAGAAATCATTAGAATAAGTATTTGAATGGAGTAAATAATCATTAGTCTAAATTGATTTTTTTTTAAATGTGAAGAAAATATATTTTGACTTTTTCCAAAAGTTATCTCCCTTGCCTACTTAGTAAGCTGAAATGTCTGCTGATACATAAGATCGTTTTTTCTTCTTCTTTTTCTTATAATTTAATAAATACTGGATGAATTTGCGTAATTTTTTCGGTACAATCTTATTTTCAGCTAACACGTAAATACCCAACAAAGTTTATACATTTCTTCAAATATTTAAATGTCATTGTGAAACTGCAGAAGCACAGACAATTTTGTACATCGTATCCAGGTGGGCTTATCATTGAACGGCAATAAAACAAAAACTGTTGGACATTCATGACTGAAACTTGGTGGACAAGTCAGACGTGGACTGAAGTTTATTTTTAGCAAATATGATTGGATTGCAGAAAGAATTGTGAATTTTATTAACGATTCCATGGCTGGGAGGAGGGGGGGGGGGGTTTACCCTGGACTTTATTTTCATACCCGATGTTTGTTTTAGTGTGTGCAATTTTTTATTGAATTTTATTGCGCCAATCTTTTGCATTCTAACAATGTTATCTGTGTTTTTTACTTGAGCTGTTCAAAAATAACAATGATAAGTGAAATTGAGAAATTGTCATGTTCATGTTTTGATGTAAATATTTTCTTTTTTTTGCAGGTGATAAAATAAGAGAATTCTTATTGAGTTTGCGGTATTTTCGAATTTTCATTGGACTCTGGAATATATTTATTATGTTTTGTATGATCGTGTAAGTATTACTTTAATTATTCTACAATCGGGTTTTATTAGTGGAGGGTGTATATCTGAACTAGGAATATTCAGTCTTGAATCGGAAAATTCATTGATTATTAATGTAAAGAAAGTTATATATATATATATATATATATATATATATATATGGTTAGGAAGTTGGAATTTGATTTTGAAATATAACTCATGTTCTGAGGTCCGCGTCCACAGACCGGTGTGAATAATTCTTCTCTACACTGACGATTCCCGTAAGGATAAAACGTATACGTATGTTGATAAAAACAAATATTTATTGCCCCCAAAATGTAGGCTGGGCTCTGTAGTGAGTAGTATTAGCACAGTTGTCATCGTGACTTCAATACAATGTTCCTTTCGATAGTATAGCATTTTACGACAGCTGCCTTTAAATAGGATTAATCTCTCGCTGATTTACCGAGTTGTTGACAACGGCTGTGTGGGTTAGGACGTTGGAATTTGAATTTGAAATATAACTTGTGTTCCAGGTTTTCAGGTCCAGCAACCGGTGTGAATAATTCTTCTCTACACTGATGCTTCCCGTAAGGATGAAACGTATACATATGTAGATAAAAACAAATAATATATATATGTATATAAAAATAAATGAATGATGAGAATAAAAATTGGAAAAAGAACTATATTTATTGAATCATCAAGGAATATATCAAACTTTTTTTTCCTTTCCTTAACCCATGGATTTTCAAAATTGCAAGCTTTTATCATCAGAAGAGATCATCAGGATAAATCAGCAAAATCATATTATTGTTAGCACAGATTTGAAAATATAAAATAATATACAAAAATTCTTTTTGAGCAAAGAAAATCCACATTGATGGAAAAATGCAACGTGTCCAAAAAATGTAAATCCAAGATATTAAGAATGTAAAGCAAGCAAATATAGCAGAAAGTGTTCCAGAAGTTAGAGTAATATAGAGGTACCAATCCGATGATGTTCATTGGTAAAATAATATATATATATATATATATAAATTTGGGAAAGTTCATTTTTTTTAAGCATCTTTAAAATTTTAAACATAAAGAAAGAGCGACCATGCGCGATTTAAGTTCAATTTAAAAGAGACACTTACACCGTTAATCCAAACAACATTGGACATCACTTCTAGAAGACCAGGAAGGATTATTACGAAAAAAATAAGGTTAATACCTATTATTTGTCTAAAACGAAAGAAAAAAAAGCTCTGACGAAGCCTGTTATATCAGGCAAATTATTAGATAAAAAAAGTCTAGATGAAAAAGAAAAAAAAAAAATTTTTTTATTTTGATTTTAATAAAAATATCTGCATCTAACACATGGTTTTTATAAAGGCATTTTGCCTCTTTCTTTGTTTAATATATATATATATATATATATATATGTGTGTGTGGGTGTGTATTTAGGAAGCCTATTTTCATCAAGACAAACGTTATTGTACAACACAGAATCTTCTTGCTTTATTAGTCTTTTTTTATTTTCTCGACTTTTCGGATTATCCATCACATATTTCTCTGTCGAATTGTTGTACGTAGGCTCCGTAGGTGTTTTTTTTTTTTTTTTTTTTTTTTTGCGAGTACTTTCGATTGTTCATCCAATCGTCTTCAGGCAGGTATTGGTCTGACTTGTTTCATGTCTGTGGAGTTCAAACGTTGCAGCAATTTATGACTTTTTACAAAAGTATGTATGGATGATGAAATGCCTTATGTGGGACGTGGAAAGCGTGTGACTAATTAAAATTTACAATGTATATTATAATGTTTTTGTATAGGAGAAATGACCAGAGTGCTCAATTACATATGTAAGAGCATAATATTTTATTTATTGGTCCCCCGATTTATAAAATCAGGGACCTATGTTTTGAGGCATTTCCATCTGTCCGGATTTTTCTCCGCAACCATCCATTGAATTGCTCTGAAATTTTGCATGATGTTGTAACTTTGATCATGTTAGACGGTGACATTCTCTGATTTTTGAAAAAAATCTGGTTAGCACCCCCAGGGGGTCAAAAAGCCCTGAAATGGCAAAAAATGACATTTTTTGTCCCATAACTTTTCATCCATCCATTCAATTTCTCTGACACTTGGCCAAAATGTGGAGGCAATTGTTCCTAATAGAAAATAAGTATCGCTGACCTTGGAAAAAATCTGGTTCGCGCCCCCAGGGAGTCAAAAGCCCCCAAAATGGCAAAAAATGACCCTTTTCTCCCATAACGTTTGATCCATCCATTCAATTTTTCTGAAACTTGGTCAAAATGTAGAGGCAATTGTTCTGGATATAAAATGAGCATCTTTGACCTCAGAAAAATTCTGGTTCGCGTCCCCAGGGGGTCAAAGGGGGGTCAAAAATGCCCCAAATTGCCCAAATTTATTGCATTTTACACTCGTCACATACAGAGGGGGACCACGCATACACGGCTTGTTACTTGTATTTTCCATCGATACCTGCAGTTTCATGGAAACACTAAAAATCCAGCATGTTGGGCTGAAGAATACCAAGCAAGACTACTTTTAAGACAATTGGCTGAAGAACGAAATCAGCAGACAATCAAACTAATGTCTAATGTTATTTAAAATATAAATATTACCAGTAAAATTAAATTCCCCAAACAGAACAGTTTTGCACCACTTTTATATCCCCTTACAAAGATTAAAATCAAAATATAATGCTACTAAACCTTATGTCTAGAAAACTTATTCCAAATTTAATTCTAAAAAATGTCTAAAATTTAAGGCTTAACTTAAGGCATCTTAAGAAAATATTGAAATGCAAGGAATCTTGCTTGATTTGTGTCAATGATTACTGATAAAATTTAATGCAAATCTGAAATATTTTAATTTTCATATCGGAGTCTGTGTCCAAATTATGCCCCCTAAAACCCCTTTAAAATATGCCAAAGAAACTGAAATTTTGGAAATATTTATTAATTGATGTCTAATATCTAATGTTAAAATTTCACAGAAATTTGAGGCATCTGAATTTTCATAAAAGGCTTCCAATCCTTCTTTTACACCATTTTCATAAAAGGCTTCCAATCCTTATTTTACACACTTTTCATAAAAGGCTTCCGATCATTCTTTTACACCCTTTTCATAAAAGGCTTCCAATCCTTCTTTTACACCCTTTTCATAAAAGGCTTCTGATCCTTGGTTTACACCCTTTTCATAAAAGACTTCCAATCCTTCTTTTACACCCTTTTCATAAAAGGCTTCCAATCCTTCTTTTACACCCTTTTCATAAAAGGCTTCCGATCCTTCTTTTACACCCTTTTCATAAAAGGCTTCCGTTCATTCTTTTACACCCTTTTCATAAAAGGCTTCCGATCATTCTTTTACACCCTTTTCATAAAAGGCTTCCAATCCTTCTTTTACACCCTTTTCATAAAAGGCTTCCAATCCTTCTTTTACACCCTTTTCATAAAAGGCTTCCGATCCTTCTTTTACACCCTTTTCATAAAAGGCTTCCGATCATTCTTTTACACCCTTTTCATAAAAGGCTTCCAATCCTTCTTTTACACCCTTTTCATAAAAGGCTTCCGATCATTCTTTTACACCCTTTTCATAAAAGGCTTCCAATCCTTCTTTTACACCCTTTTCATAAAAGGCTTCCAATCCTTCTTTTACACCCTTTTCATAAAAGGCTTCCAATCCTTCTTTTACACCCTTTTCATAAAAGGCTTCCAATCCTTCTTTTACACCCTTTTCATAAAAGGCTTCCGATCCTTCTTTTACACCCTTTTCATAAAAGGCTTCCGATCATTCTTTTACACCCTTTTCATAAAAGGCTTCCGATCATTCTTTTACACCCTTTTCATAAAAGGCTTCCAATCCTTCTTTTACACCCTTTTCATAAAAGGCTTCCAATCCTTCTTTTACACCCTTTTCATAAAAGGCTTCCGATCATTCTTTTACACCCTTTTCATAAAAGGCTTCCGATCATTCTTTTACACCCTTTTCATAAAAGGCTTCCAATCCTTCTTTTACACCCTTTTCATAAAAGGCTTCCAATCCTTCTTTTACACCCTTTTCATAAAAGGCTTCCAATCCTTCTTTTACACCCTTTTCATAAAAGGCTTCCAATCCTTCTTTTACACCCTTTTCATAAAAGGCTTCCAATCCTTCTTTTACACCCTTTTCATAAAAGGCTTCCGATCCTTCTTTTACACCCTTTTCATAAAAGGCTTCCGATCATTCTTTTACACCCTTTTCATAAAAGGCTTCCGATCATTCTTTTACACCCTTTTCATAAAAGGCTTCCAATCCTTCTTTTACACCCTTTTCATAAAAGGCTTCCAATCCTTCTTTTACACCCTTTTCATAAAAGGCTTCCGATCATTCTTTTACACCCTTTTCATAAAAGGCTTCCGATCATTCTTTTACACCCTTTTCATAAAAGGCTTCCAATCCTTCTTTTACACCCTTTTCATAAAAGGCTTCCAATCCTTCTTTTACACCCTTTTCATAAAAGGCTTCTGATCATTCTTTTACACCCTTTTCATAAAAGGCTTCCGATCATTCTTTTACACCCTTTTCATAAAAGGCTTCCGATCATTCTTTTACACCCTTTTCATAAAAGGCTTCCAATCCTTCTTTTACACCCTTTTCATAAAAGGCTTCCAATCCTTCTTTTACACCCTTTTCATAAAAGGCTTCCGATCCTTCTTTTACACCCTTTTCATAAAAGGCTTCCGATCATTCTTTTACACCCTTTTCATAAAAGGCTTCCAATCCTTCTTTTACACCCTTTTCATAAAAGGCTTCCGATCATTCTTTTACACCCTTTTCATAAAAAGCTTCCAATCCTTCTTTTACACCCTTTTCATAAAAGGCTTCCAATCCTTCTTTTACACCCTTTTCATAAAAGGCTTCCAATCCTTCTTTTACACCCTTTTCATAAAAGGCTTCCGATCCTTCTTTTACACCCTTTTCATAAAAGGCTTCCGATCATTCTTTTACACCCTTTTCATAAAAGGCTTCCGATCATTCTTTTACACCCTTTTCATAAAAGGCTTCCAATCCTTCTTTTACACCCTTTTCATAAAAGGCTTCCAATCCTTCTTTTACACCCTTTTCATAAAAGGCTTCCGATCATTCTTTTACACCCTTTTCATAAAAGGCTTCCGATCATTCTTTTACACCCTTTTCATAAAAGACTTCCAATCCTTCTTTTACACCCTTTTCATAAAAGGCTTCCAATCCTTCTTTTACACCCTTTTCATAAAAGGCTTCCGATCATTCTTTTACACCCTTTTCATAAAAGGCTTCCGATCATTCTTTTACACCCTTTTCATAAAAGGCTTCCGATCATTTTTTTACACCCTTTTCATAAAAGGCTTCCAATCCTTCTTTTACACCCTTTTCATAAAAGGCTTCCAATCCTTCTTTTACACCCTTTTCATAAAAGGCTTCCGATCCTTCTTTTACACCCTTTTCATAAAAGGCTTCCGATCATTCTTTTACACCCTTTTCATAAAAGGCTTCCGATCCTTCTTTTACACCCTTTTCATAAAAGGCTTCCGATCATTCTTTTACACCCTTTTCATAAAAGGCTTCCAATCCTTCTTTTACACCCTTTTCATAAAAGGCTTCCGATCATTCTTTTACACCCTTTTCATAAAAGGCTTCCAATCCTTCTTTTACACCCTTTTCATAAAAGGCTTCCAATCCTTCTTTTACACCCTTTTCATAAAAGGCTTCCGATCATTCTTTTACACCCTTTTCATAAAAGGCTTCCGATCATTCTTTTACACCCTTTTCATAAAAGGCTTCCGATCATTCTTTTACACCCTTTTCATAAAAGGCTTCCAATCCTTCTTTTACACTCTTTTTCATAAGACTACAACCCCTTATGCATAGCAGCTGTGTTCCAAAAATTCATAATAATTAGTTCCTTAATTTAGGAGTGAATCCTATATATATATAGTAATCCAGACAGGTTGCTTTGCTGTATCACAGCTCTTCAGTATAGCTAGACTGGCAAGTGGCTCAAGCCGGGATCCAAACTCAACTATCCATTTGCTCCTATCTATTTGTCTATGAATCACCCGCCGTGATTAAGCAAAATCACCACTAACAAATTTTAAAAAGATCTAATTCTGTTTTGCAGATTCTTGTGAAAACAAGCCAGTGTTTTGTTTTTATTTCAGATTTTCCTATTTTTCAAGAACAAGTTTGTAATGCAACCTTTTTGTCTGTCATAAGATCTGTTACATGAGGCGGAGCCAAATTTTAGGGTATCCACCCCATCCCAGCATTCTTGTAGCAATATACATGAAAAAAATTGAAATGACTTAAAATATCTCAATGAAATATATAGAAAGAGCTTGATGATCTAAGGATCTTTTTTAATTTTTCAAATCTGACTAAAAATAAGGAAGTTATGACTATTTTTGTGCCTTGCACGATTGGATATTTTTCCCTCTTTAAGACCATATGCATTTCATCACCTTTTTTCTACACTAATTTTTCAGTAAAAATGTTATATGTTTGTTAAAACACAAGATTAAGCAATTAAATTTGCCATATAAGTGTATTTTTGTACAAGGAATCAGAATATGACACCGAAAATCTCTAGAAATTAATTGATCTGCAGTAAATGCACATAAATATGCTGCAATACCTTAAAAATACTATGTATCCATTAAAAAAAGAAGTTAGAAAACTGAAAGTTAAATTGTAATGCATTTTACGTACAAAGAAACTGAAATCTAATACTAGGACCATTTAAATATGAATATATTTCAAGATATCTTTGGTATTATTGTAGATTAACACCTTCTGTTAAATTGCCTCCCCTCTTCCTCCCCAAAATATGAGATTCTATCTTTTTTAGACAATTACGTGTAAACGCTCTAAAAAAAACTTGGCAGAAAGAAAAAAAAAAAGGAAAACAATTATGTAGAATTTAGACTGAGGATTAGTTTCAAATATAAATTTCATGTAAAATAATCCCCCATTTCAGTGCCATTCTAGCGTTTTAGGACATTAACCATTTTTTTTTTCTATATGAAATAAATCCTGTGCATTTTTCTTTCTTTTTTTTCTTTTTTTTTCTTTTTTTTTTTCTTTTTTTTTTTACTTTAAAAAAAATTTTTTTTAGACGATTATGTGTAGTTTTAAGAGGGTTTTTGTTGGGTGGGGACTTGTCACTCGGACTTAGGGTTAATGGAAGGGTTAAGGGAGTTTTTTAGTGGGGGGGGGGGGACATTGTCACTCAGATTTAGGGTTAATGGTATAACACATTCAAGGGAAGGCATTTTTAGGAGGTGGGCTTGTCACTCAAACCTCAAGTTAATGGTAAGATAATTGTTTTGTTTTTTTATACTAACTTTTCAGCTTGAAAAAATATCAAGACTTTAGAGGAGTAACTGTTGTAAAAGGCAAGAATGGCCGAGAAATGGGGGTTCATTTTATGTTAAATTTATATCTAAAACTGATCTCTCTCCCCACCCCCACCCGTAAATTCTTAATCTTTTTCTGTTGTTTTTTTTTTTTCATTTTTCCGTCAGAATCTTTAGAGTGTTTACACGTAATCGCTTAAAAAATGTAGAATTATATTTATTTTTATAAATTGGTGGCTGAAAGTCATTTATGACTAGAATTAAAGTTTGAAAGTTGAGTATATTTGAAAACCAGTATTTCTTGAAGGAGCCACTGTTTTATAAAAGAACCACAGACAGCCTTACCTTTAATTTTAAATGACCTAAAATGTGTTATGTTGTCTAAAACATAGAAATCAAGCTATAACATTTTATCTTATTAACCAGATTTCTTTTTTTCTTTTTCTTCCAGGTTTTTTGGTCACTGAGTCTTGCATCCTTTCATGACGACCCAAGAAAGCAGAATGTCGATAGATTTCGGTATTCAAATACCAACCAATCTGATGTAAAAGATGAGAAGAAAAAGTTGCGCGGTTGGAGGGGGTATACTCACCTCACTCTCTCATATACCCCCACCCGATCAATCTATTTAACTTGAAACAAAAAAAAAATTGGGAGGTGGGGGGGGGGGGTTGATAAAAAAATTTCTAAGATATGTTTGTATTGCGTTTATCAATTTTGCTGAAAGGATAATCATTATTATTAGTGAGACAAATTATTCTAAAGGAAATATCATGGAAAAATTAGCCAAAAACAATTTATTTTGCTTTACCTGCTCATTTGTGACCTATTTGTGTTAAAAAAAAAAAGTTAATGGCTTATTTACACCTCTCCAGATTGAAAAGCCAAAACTCTGACCTACAAAAAATGTCTGAGCAGCCCCGTCGGCATTCTCCGGTAGGGACGCCTCGGGCGATTAGCAATAAACTAAACCCTTCTTAAAGAGACGGTAAAGCCTGGGAGGATAGACCTCTAAGGACTGAACAGAACCATACCTCAGTCCGACAGAGCAGGGCGAAGAGAAACCACAATGGTCCACCCTCTGTCAGGCTGATTGTGGAGGACATCTCTTCGATTTGGTACGAACACTCCTACTCAAGCTGTTTAATATTTAAAAGAAGTTTAAAGCAATTTACTTTACTGTAAAAAGTGACAGAGTAAAGTAATTCCTGTTCAGCCATTCTGATTGATTGAATTATTTTACTCACAGCAGCTATTTTAACGATAAAGTCAATTGCTTTAAACTACTTTTAAATATAAACATTTTTTTTAATGAAAATAGGTCACAAATGAGTAGGTAAGGCCAAATAAATTGTTTTTGACTAATTTTGCAACAGTATTTTATTTTACTAATTTCCCAATTGTATTTTTTCTTTTTGACTAATTACAAAACAGTATTTTTTTGACTAATTTCCCAATGGTATTTTTTGCTTTTGACTAATTTTGCAACAGTATTTTTTTTTTACTAATTTCCCAATTGTATTTTTTCTTTTTGACTAATTACAGAATAGTAGTTATTGTTTGTGACTAATTTCCCAAAGGTATTTTTTGTTTGTGACTAATTTCCCAAAAGTATTTTTTGTTTTTGACTAATTTCCCAAGGGTATTTTTTGTTTTTGACTAATTTCCCAAGGGTATTTTTTGTTTTTGACTAATTTCCCAAAGGTATTTTTTGTTTTTGACTAATTTCCCAAAGGTATTTTTTGTTTTTGACTAATTTCCCAAAGGTATTTTTTGTTTTTGACTAATTTCCCAAAGGTATTTTTTGTTTTTGACTAATTTCCCAAAGGTATTTTTTGTTTTTGACTAATTTCCCAAAGGTATTTTTTGTTTTTGACTAATTTCCCAAAGGTATTTTTTGTTTTTGACTAATTTCCCAAAGGTATTTTTTGTTTTTGACTAATTTCCCAAAGGTATTTTTTGTTTTTGACTAATTTCCCAAAGGTATTTCCTTTAAGATAATTTATGTCAGTATTAGTAATGATTACCCCGGAAGTATTGATCAGCTTTCATCCTTTTTAGCTTCTTCATAAAAAACACAGGACTTCTGCTATTGTTTAGTTATCATTTGTCTGAAAAATGAGATTCTGTGTCTTGCCTTCCAGGGTTAGTCGATTATTTCCTTCTTTCTAGTCGGCCTCTTCTGGCGGAATATAGAGTTGTGAGCAGAGCCCCATGGAAATGCCACGGTTAAAGAAAATACGTTTTAAATTTCTCTACTTACCAGTGCCGCGCGCCATCAAAAACGAAAATGACAGCATACGTTTTCACTGCTTCCTAACTTACGACTGTTATAATTAAAGTTATTTGGAGAAAAAAACATTTGTCGTATTATTTACAAACAATACTAATACTTCAGTCAGCTGCTGCTGATTGATGCTAGCATGTGCTTGAATATATATTGCATTATTGTTACAAGTAAAGGAATAGCTATTTATATAGATATATTGAAACAGAAACACTGCATATTATAATTGTCGATTTTTATTGCTTTTAATTAATTTCTTTAAGACACCCCCCCCCCCCATCAAGAGACCAATAAATTTTATTGGTAAATAGTTTACTTCCCAACCCTACACATATTTGATGTGATTTCTCTATTTCATTGTCTCTTTCTGTCAACTCCTGTGCCTTGTTCTCGCTCTCGCAACTGATCTAACTCTCGCTCTCGCAACTGATCTAACTCTCGCTCTCGCAACTGATCTAACTCTCGCTCTCGCAACTGATCTAACTCTCGCTCTCGCAACTGATCTAACTCTCGCTCTCGCAACTGATCTAACTCTCGCTCTCGCAACTGATCTAACTCTCTCGCTCTCGCAACTGATCTAACTCTCTCGCTCTCGCAACTGATCTAACTCTCGCTCTCGCAACTGATCTAACTCTCTCTCTCTTGCAACTGATCTAACTCTCTCTCTCTTGCAACTGATCTAACTCTCTCTCTCGCTCTCATCTAACTCTCTCTCTCTCTCACAACTGATCTAACTCTCTCGCTCTCGCAACTGATCTAACTCTCTCTCGCTCTCGCAACTGATCTAACTCGCTCTCGCAACTCACTCTCCTATATATCAACAAATGAGCATGGCATATGCAGAGATGGGTCAATTAATATATACATGGATTTTAGATTTTACTCAAACCTGGGCACTAGTAACTGGATATTGGAATCTGTTATTATGCTAAATGTGAGTTAATCAACGTATGTTTCCCTAAAAGAATTTTTTTTCCAAGTTAACCATCTCTTTCCTGGCTATCTATGTAATTTCTCTTGCCCTGTTAATTCAACCACTCTCTAATAATTGAGAGATTGGTTCATTTAATTACAATTTACGGCTAATAAGAAGAATTAAAATGGAAGTTTTTTTGTTTTTTTTAAACATAACATAATCCCAGATATAAGGAATCATTTAGCATGTATTTAGTGTCATTAAAGTATATAGGAAAAAAGTGTTTGGATAAAAATTGTTGATGAACTCGACTTTAGTATAATAGATATTTGTTGTGTATAAAATGTGAAAGTTGTCTCTTTAGCTTTCCTCACTTTCCTTGTACATCACAGACCCTAACACTTTTTTACCAAGTATTAATCTGTTATGGTGTCTTCTTCTCTGGGATGTTTTGGAGCATAAAAAGATGAGACCAGCAGGGATATCCAGTGTTTTCCAGTACATTTTTTAATGTAAAAATAACAGTCATTAACTTTTGGTCTTAGTCTTATGAAGAATCATCGCTTTTCAGTACTTGAACTTTTTTTCTTTTTTCTTTTTTTTTTCAAAAAATAAAAGGTACTTATGCAAATTAGAACTCAAGCTAAACTCGACTTGGCGTCGGTAGTTTCCAGATGTTTATGTAGACAACCGGAAAAAGCCTAATGAAAATCGGCTGCTTACATCAAAAAATCCAAAACTAGGCTGGATGTACAACTGGAAAAAAATGATAAAATGTTTTTGGGTTTTTTTTTAAGAAAAATATCACTGAACAAGTGTTTGGGTTATAAGAAAATGTTTTTTTCTGGATAAGTGCTTAGGCATTTTCTAGCCGTCTATGTAAACACCCAGAAACTATTTAGAAAGAAAAAAAAAAAAGTTATGCAATCTTCAAGATCATAGTTAAATAACCCCTCATTTCAAACGGATAATTACTGAAGCTTATCAGGTCTCACTTTGTCACTTAGACATTTTACGATTTAAAAAATCGTTTTCAAAACTATTTTAAATTAATTTTTAACATGAGAGTTTTCACTATATAATATTTTATGAGTGCATATGTGAATATTTATTCTGTCAGTCAATTTCCCACAATTTTTCACAGATACCTGTCAAGTGCTGACCACTTCAAATTCAGATAGAAGAGATGCCAATAGAAGAAGAAATGGGGAGGGGGGGGGAATTAAAAGCAAAAAAAAATTAATGGGAAGGAACTGAATTCTGCCCTTAAAGTGGCCCAAATTCAAATAAGTAAAAGCTGATGTTTTCAAGGTGGCTTATTTTCATACTTTTTCAGGAAGGTGTAAACTGTCAATTTTTTTTTTTAGTTTTTCCATATATATATATATATATATGGAGATTTGATATCTATCTTGAGCTTAAACTCTACTATTCTATTAATATACTATTTTACTATCTTTTAATGCTCAATTCAGGAGGGGGGGGGGGGGTATTGTATCTGTTCTGTTGTCATGATATCCTTCCAGGCATTACCTCCTACTTTTTTGCGGAGTTGTGTAATATCTGTTCTGTTGTCATGAGACACTCCTCCTTTGAGGAGTAGGGTAGTATCTGTTCTGTTGTCTGTTGTCATACCATTCTCCCAGGCATTACTTCCTACTGTGTTTTTTTTTGGGGGGGGGAGCCTAGTGTTGTATCTGTTCTGTGATCATGATACCATCATCCCAGGGATTACCTTCTCCGATTTTTTTTTTTTTTTTTCTTTGAAGGGTAATGATATACTCGCAAAAATATGCGACCAGAGGTTGCATATTTTTAAAACATTAACTCTTAAAGAATAACTATTAAATTATTATTGGGTTTACTTTCTTTTTTTTTGCTATAAATAATATATAAATGCTATTCTTTGAAATTAAAATAACATTGGACTATAACAGATTTGGGACTTGCTACATATTTTCTGGTATCAAACAAAGGTTGTTTTTTGTTTTTGTTTTTGTTTCACTTTTATCACATTTTTTGAAAAAGAAAAAGAAATATTCAAAAACAATATTCTTACTCTGCATTCATTTTGTACATATTCATTTTTCATGAATAAAGATTTTTTTATTATGAGTTTCTATTATATTTCATTATTATTTTTTATTGATATTTTATTGGGCACTTCTGCAGTTTACAGACCGTGCTAAAATAATAATGTTATTATTTAGATACACATTCTTAACATGGGGAGGGCTTTAACTATTTTGTACTTTTACATAACAATTTAATAAACAAAAGATACCGTAAAATTTGAATTTACTTGAAAATCCTATCTAAAAAATAACAGGGTCCGTAAACTGCAGAAGTACCTTTTTATTGTGTAGCGTTATACTTTAAAGAAAAATGGTGGGATCAAAAGGATTTTTGTGGAACTTTTTTTTGATTTTAGATTTTGTTGTTAGGGTGTTGATCCCATCGTCATCCTAGCGGTCTTCCCAGGCCCCCCCCCCCCCCCAAAGTAACACAATTTTAAAATGATATATATATATATAGATGATTCACTTAACGAACGTGCAACCAGCTGATCTCGCAATATTGTCCAACTAATGTGTGCATAGTATGGTGACAAAAAGCGTATATGTTTAGTCGCTTACTTGGTTTGGCTTGTTTCGATCTGTGACAATCACCAACTAGCCGACAGTGTATGTATTTCTTTCCTCATAGAAACATTTTGTGTCCTTGTTCTTTTGTTTTCGGTGAATTATTTTCCATTATGCTTTCCGAAACATACTTTGGTTAAATTCCAGGCTATCTAGTTTATCTGGAAGTAAATTTCTTAAAGCGGTCCAATACATGCCAGCATGTAAAACATACATAAGGCCGAATGTTATGATGATAACGTGTGTTGAAACTGACAATCAATGCATTGTTTTTCCGATTTCTCTCTAACCTAATTCTTTTCCGATTTCTCTCTAACCTAATTCTTTTCCGATTTCTCTCTAACCTAATTCTTTTCCGTCGATCATCAAATGCTGTAATTCTTAAATTGGCAAGACTTTGTTTTCAAATGTGTAGTTTTAAATTCCCATTTTCTATTATTACTTCATTGGAAACAGTTATCCTTATTTTTCTTTTTTGTTCTTCCTCAATGTTACAATTGTTTGTATTATTTTATTGTTCGTGTTATATTTCATTGTTGTTTTTTACTAATGAGTCACCGCTTATCAAGGCCAAAAGCAACTCGAGTATAAGGTTAATGAGGTGGATGAATTGTCAGTTAAATGAAGAATATTACGAGACGATTGAAAATGATGAATGGAATGAACAAAGTTTTATTACTTATGGGGAAAGTTTTTGCAAAGTATTTGCTGACATTGGATTTGAAGACGACCATCTTGTAGTCTGCAAGGAAGCAGTCCCGTGGAAATGTGTTCGACAGACGGGAAATTATTGGAAAGAAACTCTGTTCATTGAAATTCCGCCTTATTCTAGGCACACCGCGGAAGAAAGGAATGTTCTTTGCAATTGTGGTAATAAGAGGGTTCTTGTTAATGTCTTATAGAGATTGGATATCAGTCGAGCACCTTCCATGGAAATGATGATAGAGTAGAGAAAGACTAGCAACATCTCTTCAGTGACAAAGGGGCTGTCTTGTTCAACTCGGGAATCTGTACGAGATATCAAGCAGAAACCTTTGCTCTCGTCAACAAGGACTCGTGGTGCAACAAATAAAATTGCTAAGTAATAATCGGTTCTAAGTGACAGTCTTCTGGAGGTTGAAGGTTCAATCCTCAGTGCGGGCAATAATAAAAAATAAAATTACGAATTAAGACTTCTACATGGCTGACGGAACAAGAGCAAACTACCCCTGTAGTAACTGATATAAATGCTAAGTAATAATCAGTTCTAAGTGACAGTTTTCTGGAGGTTGAAGGTTCAATCCTCAGTGTGGGCAATAATAAGAATACAATTACGAATTACTTAAGACTTCTACCCGGTCATTGCTGAAAAATCAAGAGTAAACTACTCTCGTGGAATATATAAAGGGTTCCATTCCATACAGATTTCCGAAATGTACCTGGCAGAGGTCAGAGGTTACCTCAGCTGAAACGCTGTGAGAATAACATCCAACATGAGAAGAGTAATCCGAATGATAAAAATAATACATTTTTTAGTTTTATCCAAATCCTGATTGCCTCTTTCGAAAAGCTGGATTTTCCCCACATTAAAAACCGACCTTGTCTAACTCTTCCCTCTTGAGGAGTCAAGAAAGTCGGGACATAAAACATTTAGAGTTTCATCAAAATGTGTTCAATATAAAAAAAATGTTCAATTTATTTTGGTCAATAATACAGCGACGGTAACAGTGTAGCAATCTCAAGAAGGCAATGCGAGAAAGCAAATGGCGTCCATTCAAACTCCTTTTCTCTCTTGGCGTTGACCAATACCCTTTCTTCTTCGTCTCTGACATAGAAGAAGAGGAAATCTTGTGGAAATACACTGGTCGAAAACTTCGGCCAATCAAAACACGGCACGCCAGTGACCAATGCGAGATTTGTCAGACATTATCAAAGCAGCAGCAGCATCTCTCGCGCTCTCTTTGTCTCTTCCGCTTTCCTGACAGCAGCAGAAGCAGGAGATCGTTGTTGTTCCCCCCCCCCCCGGCTCGATCGGGGGAGCGAAAGTCAAAAAGTAGGTAAATCAATTTTAATTCCTATCACAAAGAACTCGAATCCTTCTTCAAACACACACATTACATTGCCACAAATAGACAAATGGCACTTCCCATGCTTGCATTTTATATAAACACAATTTCTGTATCGCTCATATGCACTAGGAAATATAGACATTTCTCCAAAACCCTGTGTACACTCAACGAACTTTCTCAATGAAAACCACAAGTTATCTAAAACGAAAAAATGAACGCTTTCTTCACACGAACTGATCTTTACATTCATGTAAAAGTAGTTAAATAAATTGCTTTGTCAATATGAATGTTTTACGCTAATCGTTACTTTTACTGAATGCCATTCTTGTTTCGAAGTCTCTTCCTTTCCTTCGCTTTTTCAATATAATAATAATAATAATAATAATGTGTTCTTGCTTTCCTCTGTTGATTTTTAAACTTCTTAGACATTTTAGTTCCCACGTGGTCGATTAATAATTCCATATTTTATATTCTGTGCATAACGCAAATAGGTCACAAATTGCTAAGTAAACCCCAAATATAAATTCTTAATAGTATTTCCCTTAAAATAATTTGTGACCCGAATAGCAATATTTATCCCAATAATATAGGGATTAAAAACCTTTAATTAATCAAGGCCCTTTAAATGTAAACGAACATGACAACGTGGGGATCTCAAATAAATATGGTCCCTGAGCGTTGGGATGACATGCCGCCATAAATGCATCTTACCCCGACGTTCGGGGGACCAGATTTATTTGGGATCCCCACGTGATCATGTTCATTTACATTTCTGAGGAGGAATACGGTTCAGAGGATTAGGTCTGTATCCTAAGCAATTCGCAGTTTCGCGTATTCTAATGCGTGGCATGAACTTACACGTTCATGACTTCAGCTTTGAGACAAGCATGTGACTATTTGCAGGATCAACCAAATATTGCTGAGCATGCGACGGTTTCTGCTGCCTGCCCACCAATGGCCGGTGGCTTGATCACAACGTGACGATGAACGTGACGACGGCAATGGCTGGATCAATGTGGTGTAAGGCAGCATCTCGGGAAACCAAGGAGAAATGACGCACACGTTGCGCGTTTTCATAAGCGACTCTTGTCTGATTTTCTTGATGTGTGCTGCTGCTGCGTGTTCGGCAGTGGCAAAGACGGTTGACCCTGGAGGAGGGAGACCTGCACTTCTTCACACGACAGCAGTCTTCAGCATGTGGAAGATCGGATGACGATGACAACCGATCCCCTTTTCACAATCGCATCAAGTTAAGGCGAACGAGTCCGATTTAAGCACAGAGTTGCGCAAGGACTATTGGCACAAGTATCGATCACTGACGGGAGCGCTTCACCTGACAGTGATATTACCCCGAAAACGGTGAAGCGATTACGACAACGACTGCTGTTGCTTCTTCCTTTGCTTAAGAGGTAACAGTGGTGGCAGGCCAAATCATGACACGCGCGAGTCTAAGCGCCAGAACATGCAGGACTTCTGCAGAACAAGTAGCGCAAGTGGGACATGCAAAGTTTTGCCAGACAAGGGCGGAAGGCGTCCATTCATGGTTGCAGAAGGGGTAGTGGTGGACAGATCGGCAGCCGCACAGACGACAACGATAAAACGTATCAGCAGGTTATTTTTTTGGGGGGGTGGGGGAAGTTGAACGTACAGGGAGCTGCGATGATTCGGCATACTGCAAACCCAGCTGAAAGCGGTGGGCAACATGGCTCTTATTCGTTCAGTGGCAGCAGGAGCAGCGTGTCTTTCTCCATAGGAGTATTTCGACAGCGCAGCAATTTGTTTTACAGATATCTAACCCGATTAAAAGAATGTGATCATTCTATGAACAGCAGAGGAGCCGGAGGAAGATGCAGCAGCAAGAAAAACTATGGTGATGACGATGGTCACAGTAGCGATAATGAGGAAGAAGAAGAAAGATGCAGTACATCAACCGTGTCAATGACGACGACGACTAACTATCGCTGCAAGGGTGACAACTGAGCGTACAGGCAGTAGGAAAGAAGGTAGCAGCGGCAGCAGCAGAAATTGCAGCAGTCGGCTGTGGCGCTGTTTTCTGCTGCTGATGTTAACCACACAACGCGTCCGAAAAGCACTCTGGACCACCTCGCGGTAATGTGTTTCCAACAAAATATTTTTTTTATAAAACACTTGCTGTAACAACCCCCAGTACTGGTGCGCCTACTCGTCCGACGACGGAAAGGGGGCACTAAAAAGATTTAATCGTGCAAACTGCCCTTTTCTGACAGCATGTTTTTGCCTTTTACCCAATTGAGACCACTTGGTGCGTGTACTCGTGGTGAGAGGCGTCGGCCGCGGTTAGGAACACCACGACTTAGTTCATTTTCGCTGCCTCAGTTGGCTGGTTTCCGTAAGCGTGGTGAAGTGCATTGCCGACCATAGACTTGTCGGCCACCAGAGTGTACCCCACCTCCGACGCCTACCAACACCAAAATACTTGTTTTATAAAGTACTACTAAAGTACTACCAAATTTATGCTCCCTCCGGTCGCATATTTTTGCTAGCCTGGTAAGATATTATGGTGAACAAACAAATACTATGCTAATCCCCAAAGGAGGAGGAAGTGACTGAGAGGATGGTATTATGATAAACACCCTATCCCTAAAGGAGGAGTTAATGTCTGGGAGGATGATATCACAGCAACACTACAGATAGTACACTACCCCCCCCCTCCTCAAATGGAGAAGATAATAATGGAAGGATGGTATCATGAAGGAAAGGAACAAACATATACTATACTGACCCCAAAAAGAGAAGGTAATACCTAGGATGATCCTCCCATAAAGGAGATGGTAATGCCTGTGTGTATGGTATCATGGCAACAGAACAGACACTTCAATACCCCACACACACCTATCTCAAAATTGTAGTCCCTGAGAAGATGGTCCAATGACAACAGGATAGATATTACATTACACCCTCACCAAAAGGAGGATTTAATAACTGGGAGCATTACTTCCATCTCGTGAAAAAAGGAGGAGGTAATTCCAGGGATGACGGTCTTATGACAACAGAACCGATACTACACTACACTCACTCATTAACAGATAATACAATAATAGATTAAATCAGGGTTGTTGTTTTTTTCAATCATTTAAAAATGTCTAGTCATAAAAACATTATTTTTCTGGTTCCTTGGCTTTTTGGCTAAGATCAAAGTGTAGTATCTGTTCTCAACATCCCAGCAACATCAGACGTATTAATATCGACGAAAATATTGCATATATATAAGAAAATATAACAATGCAAAATTACAACTGTATATTACATAATATTAATTTATCAGAAGTTGTTTATAAAATAAATATGCAAATTAAGAACTAAATGTGTTTCTTGGTGTTTGCAGTGTACTATATATACGATATTTCAAAAAATTATCTTGTATCATTAGGGACCTCCAAAACTAACCATAAAATTTACCCTTCCCCTATATGTAACACAATATAACTTTGATATATGTTGATATAATCATAACCTTTTTACCATTCAAAAGAAGAAACATAAAATAAACTGTTGATAATTTTTTGTAATTTTTCAGCATACGAAAATAATGAAAATGGGAAACTAAAAACGTGTGTCGTTTATTGACGCTTTAAAAACAACGTTCCTATGTAGTGGCGATATAGCGTGCTCTGATAGACACGTCTTTAATAAATCTAGCAAAAATCAAGTAATGGTCAGATTTTCATGAAATGTTAGATACTTATTCAGTATTGGACTAATTTATCTTTAAAATGCTGTTTTCGTAAAATATAAGAGGGAAAATATTTTTTCTACGTGATCTCCCCCTTATTTCATTTTATGAAATCTGAATAAAATATATTAAAGTCCATCGAAATTTTCATGTTATATAAAGCGAAAGAGTCTTAAGAAACACATCATATTTACCTTTTCTTTTATTGGTGCCGTTTTTTTTTGGTAAAGTATCTGTGAATTCATAAATATAAAGTGGAAATAAATACAATATTATTATGTTTTCAAAATGTTTATTTAATTTTCTCATTAATATAAACTATGATCTGTTGAATTGCAAAAGAAAAAATGTTCTACGCAATAATTAATTTTTCAGACATTTTAATTCATTTAAATGACATCATCATTTAGACATTTTAAAGTTGAAACATCTATTTTGAAAATACGGTTTCACAATTTTTCAAGATATTTGAATATAATATGAATCTAACTGTTATTAATCGTAAAAGACCGACATCGACTTCGATTTAATAATTTGTGCTTTTTGTGCTTTTATCGATCCTGAACCAGCTGTCGTGACGTTCGACTCAGAAGCGTTCGGTTGTTCTACGCAAACGGCCGAGAGCTGCCGAGCCGAAGCAGCGAGCAGCCGACATTTTTGATACGGTGCTGCGTCCTATGATAATAATGTTTTGCTTGTTATTTTTTTTTTTTTTTTTTTAGGGTTACGGTTAGGGGTTGGGTTTAGGGTTAGGTTTAGGGTAAGGAATTTTTAAAAGAAACAAACAAAGAAAATTAAACATATTTACATTAATTTTTTTGAAAGAAACAACAGGGAAAAAAACATAGCGAGGTTACTGTTATAAAATGAATATTGTATTTTTATTTACAAGGAATTTTTTTGAAGAAAAAAAAAAAGTACCAAAATTACTTTTATCACGACATATCTTTTTAATTTTATTATTTATTCTTACTTGCTCGCGATGATACTGCAGTGCAAAGCTGTTCGTAATTCATTTTGGGTTTATTTTCTTCAAAAAAACTTCCTGACAAAAAATCCGTCTTCGAAAGCACTTATTTTCAATTAGTAACAAAGTTATCGGCTGCTCGCTGCTTCGGCTCGTCAACACTCGGCCGTTTGCGTAGGATAGCCGAACGATTCTGAGTCGAACGTCACGACAGCTGGTTCAGGATCGATAAAAGTACCGTGCTTTTTTAGAGAATGTTTATTTGCTCTAGATAAGCAATAATTTCGCCAAATTCCTCTGACGCTGTCAAACTAGGGAATACTGAATAGATTTTATTAACGTGTCAACTTGTTAAGAAAAAGTAGTCGCTTTTGCAAACGCATGTGTGTAAATTTTATTGTTCTGTTTACTAGTTTTTATTTACTTACATTTTTTAAGCTGAAAAAAAACCTCTGTCTTTGTACGACAAAAGTAAGCATTATATACTTTTCATCATTTTTCTTTTTTCAAATGTAAATGCTTATCCATTAAACATATTTTCGAATTTTAATTTTATTCGGCGAAAATGCGACCTGACTTAAAACTTATTTTCACTTTGGAATGGTCTCATTTATTTTTAATTGACAAATAATATTGTAAAATCATTAATAAACCACAATAAGTTTTCAATTTTCATTTTTAGTTTGATTTTTATTATATATAAAATTTAAGCTAAACGAAATACTAGCAAAAATCGTTACTTCCATTAGTCCTTTCGAACTATTTTGATGAAATTCAAAACTTTTCCCCCTTAAAAGTGTTCACTTCAGTTATATATATATTTTAGTTATTATAAGTGTAGTGTTAAATTTGTAATAATACAATTATTTATTATTGTATGAAAGTTTTTTTGCAAGCAAAATTGTTAAAATGTAATTTTAGTGTCGGAAATTATTTTCAAGGAAATCAACTTAGTTGAAAATGATTCCAGTATTATTGATAATTATGTTGTAACAACTAATTACTTTCAAAATGTATTGAAGAACTAACTAACTAGTTACTATGAAAACTCTTAAAAAAATGTTTAACCAATAATTCTTTTTCGGTCAAAATAAATAAGTAATAATTTGTCTAAAGAATGTGCAACTCAATCAAAATTTTTTAATTTTGTCTACAACATAATGTAAGTAATTTGTTTCCCTTTTGCTCATCCATACATATTTAACATTTCACATAATAATCTCATTTTTTGTGTAAACAATAGCCCCACCGTAGAAAAAAGCGGATTTCATACTTATATCTCAAGATAAAAAATGTGTTTCTTTCTCGGTTCGATAATTTCATATTTAAATAAACTATTTTACTTTAAAACAACTTCCTATAAGTATAACTTTATTTTAGGGAGATTTAAAAACGCAATAAAAGTAACGTGGATTTCTTACAGAATGCAAAACCGGTGACGGCAGCAATTCTTTGTTATGTTTTGGGGCTCCTATGTATCGTATAATTAAATAAGCATACTCTGTTTGGATTGATGGAAAAAACTTTCGCGTTTATTCACTTCGATGTAGCAGTTACATAACTAAGATCTATTTTACTTTACACTTCCATGTTATCGCTCGCGGAGTGATTAGTACGTGGTTCGGTAAGCGTGGTTTGGTAAGAACACACTGGCATGTTCTCACTCGTGTAGGGATACGTCGGCGATTAGAACACTCTGTGCATGCACAGCTTTTCCCCGTTTCCGCCCAAATCATTTTGAGCCCATTTATGAACAGTTCCAGTCGAGATGCCAACGTGAACAGACGTCATATTTTTCTTGCCTACAGCAAGTAGATATATTTTCTTGATTATTTTTTCTGCCATGATCGTAGCTGTATAATCTTTTTAATTGAAAGATATTTGTTTTCGGACATGTACTAAAAAAAAAGAAGTAATTGAATATAAATAAAAAAAAAATAAGGATACTTTTCGTTCGATGTTAACTCTAGAACGACTTCTTTTCAAAATTAGTAATGCCCGCGCCATTATTTCCGCCATGTTGCTTTATAAAAAATGGCGTCTCAGGAATTGTATCTGTTTAATTGTATCTGCCAAATAGTTTCTTTTAAGGAGAGGCGGCCATGTTGAGACAATTCTTTTTTACCCTCCCCCCCCCCCCCACATACAGTATGACAATTAACTCTTTTCATCGACCCGACCTTGGGTCACATCTTACTTGTGGGAGTAAAATAAAACTGGCCTTGTGCCTAACTCCTGGAGAGGAGTAAATAAAAACTCTTTTCATGCATTGCTTCTCGGGAATTTTTTCTTATGAAAGTTTAGACAAATTTTTATTCTATAATTTTTTGTCTTAGGTATTAACTTTCATATTTCTTTCATTCTGCCCGACTTATGCGTCTTACTGGGAACCCTTTTATAATGGCGATGTAGGGTGCTGTGGCTGTTACCCCTCTCTGTCGCTACTAGGTTAGATACGGACTCCAAATATGCAGACATGTTGAAGGTAATTAAGCAACTAACCAGAGAAGTAGAGATGTTAAGGTCACCTAGGGCACTGTTGCCCTCTCATTCGTTTTCACCAGCTCATTATAATGCACAAACTATGTTTTACCACTGGCGTTTCCGTTGTAACACGCTCAGAGGCAGTGGAAACGAAAATCGATAGATGTTAACTTGTTATCTCCTTCCCAGATTCTATCTAACTGTCATCCCTTTTTTTTTACATAAAGGATTTTGTTTCTCAGTATCATTTACTAGTTGTTACGGGCCGGGCACTGCATGTAGCATTTAGCCCCTTGAGTTCTTTGAATAGAAATCACCAGCCTCAACGGTTGTACTTTAGACTGTAAACCCGTCCTCTAATAGCCATGTTTCGTCAAGTTGCTCAATCATTGGACTTGCAACTACACAAAAACTTCATGTAGATCTTCATAGCCACAGATATCTCCAACCTTATCTTAGGTATTGACTTTCTCCACCATTTTAACTTACTGGTGGATATTCGTTGATGAAAACTGGTAGATTCAAATACTAACTTCTAGTCCATTCACTAGTCCCGTATTCTTTATAGCCGCTGTTACTAAATTCTTTTCCGGATTTAACCAATTTGAATTTTGAAATAAACAAACCTGCTCATACCACAGTGCATTCCACTGAGACCTCTGCTGCCCCTTTTTTTCATGCCCTCGTCGCCTCTCTACGGAAAAGTTGAAAGCAGCCAGGCATGAATTTAATCACATGCTCAAGCTAGGGATTATTCACCCCTTCATCTAGCCTTTGGGCATCTCTTTTGCATATGGTTCCGAAACATTCCGAGGACTTGCCTCCTACTGGAGATTTCCATCGGTTGAACATGATCGCTATCCTATTCCTCATATTCAAGAGTTTGCTTCATCTTTGCATGACTGTAAAATTTCTTCCAAGTTAAATCTGCTAAAGGCTTACTACCAATTCCGGTTAATCCGACTGATATTATGAAGACTTTTTTTACCACGACAATCGGCTTACATAATGCAGCTAGCACTTTTCAGCATTTTATGGACGAAGTTGTACATTACTTAGATTTCATATACAACTATATCGACGGTATCTTGGTAGCTAGCTCCTTGCCGGCAGAATACCTGATACATCTTCTTTTCGAATGTTTTGTAGTATTACCATGTCAGGCTAAACACTGTTAAATGTATTTTTGGTGCTACAAATCTTGTCTTTTTATGTCATGTCATGGTAGATTAAAATGCTAAGCTATCATTACCTGAAGGAAATATTCTAGTCCACTTATTAGTCCTGTATTCTTTGTAGCCTCTACTGAAAACCTTTATCATTCGTTACTAAATTATTTTCCGGATTTAACCAATTTGAGTTTTGAAAAAAAAAAAAACCCAAAAAAAACTGCTCATATTTCACTGAGACGACTGTTACCCCTGTTTTTCAGGCCTTTGTCGCCTCTCTACAGAAAAATTGAAAGACTGCGAGGCATGAATTTAATCACATACTCCAGCTAGGGATTATTCGTTCTTCATCTAGCCCTCTGGGTATCTCCTTTGTATATGTTTCAAAATCATTCAGAGGATTTGCCTCCTATTTGACTCCTACTGTTGTAATATTGCTGCTTACCTGCGCGTGGGTACCCGGGTTTCGTCTCCACCGGCTGGTGTATCTTGTCTTCTGAACAATAACGAGAGGACGTTGGTCTAGTTTTAGCAGTTTTATTTGACATAAAATAAAAGTCAGAGATTTAGTGGCTTTGCACGGGAGAGAGAGAGAGAATAAAGGAATCAGAAAGAGCTTTCGTCAGGCCATCTGGGTCACATGGTGGGCCGACCTCCCTCACATACTGGCAGCTTCCTCACCGCCACTCTGTTCGTCAGTCAGGAACAAAAGAGATCGAAAAAGCCTCCCACCATCATGACATCACTTCCGACTTCCTTACTACTTCTACCATCTTCCAAGGAGTCCTCCTACTCTCTGTGCCTACCACTATCTAACACTGTTCTCGATCGTTATCCTATATCTCATATTCAAGATTTCGCTTTGTCTTTGCATGACTGTAAAAAGAATTTACAAATTAGAGCTGGCTTACCACCAAATTCCGCTTAATCTGGCCGATATTCCAAAGACTGCTGTCACTACTCCTTTTGGAGTGTACAAATCTTTTAGCATCAAAATCGGCTTACGTAATGCAGCTCGCACTTTTCAGTGTCTTTTGGACGAAGTGGTATATCGACAATATCTTAGAAGCTAACACCTCGTCGGAAGAACATTTGTTACATCTTTATTCCTTTAGTAACGTTTGCAGCATTACCATGTCACGATAAACCTTGTAAAACGTATTTTCTTTAGTTACAAGTCTCGTCTTTATGGCTCATGTCATTAGCTCAGACGGAATTTCACCTCTTCCTGAAAAAGTTAAAGCCCTACAAGATTTATGGCCACCAACTTCTCTACGTGAACTGCACCATTTTCTGGGACTATTAAACGACTATGCTGATATCTTTGCTTCCGTTATCCGACCTTTTTGAAGAATAGGAAAAAAAAAAAATGGATGACCTCCATTTCATTGAATGTCAGCCAGCTAAAAGCCTTTCTGGAGACGAAAAAGCTGTCAGATTTATCTTTGCTGTCACATCCCATACGTGACTCAATTTTATCTAGTCGCGGATGCTTCTTTTTCTGTAGTCAGTGCAGTTTTATAACTTCACCAACAGCCAATTCAACCATTGTCCTACTTTTCTCGTCAATTGAAGCCTGCTGAAACTCGCTATAGTACTTTTCAACATGAACTTTTGGCTAGTTACTTAGCTAACGAACATTTTTTGCCATGCTAAGCCGGACTTGGGAAGCTAGGCATCTTGATTTAATTTCTCAGTCCTCCAGCAACATACGGTATATCTCCGGTTCACAGAATATTGCTGCAGACCCTTTATCGCTTTTCCATCGGTGCTATTTCTTACAACTGAGGACACCAACCTTCGTCAAATGGCTTTAGACCAGCCATTCTTGGATATTTTAAATCTGTCAGCTCCAAAATTTGCTACTTACAAATTTCAGTACATTTCCACCCCCACAGCAGATTAATAAATCTTGTGCGAGATTTCCTTGAATTCAACTCGCTCCTCTGTCCCTGAAGCTCATCGCAAAGCTGTTTTTTTTTCCTCTTTGCATAGACTAGCTCACCTCAGAATTTCTGCCACAGTGAAACGTATTTCAACTAGATTTTTCTGGCCGAATATGAGCTGTGAAATCTGAAGTACACAGACATATACAAGCTCCATTCTGAACTTTTAATACTCCGGATACACGATTTAACCATATCGACTTAGTTAGATCTTGGCCGGTCAGCCAAAACCACTCCTACCTGTTGAACTCTATTGATCGTTTGTCTTATTGGCCTGAAGCCATCCTACCGAGTGATATTTCTGTTGAAACTGGCAGTTCGAATCACCTATTTCAAGGACTTTCCAAAATCCTGGGTATTAAATATACAAGTACCACTAGTTATCACTAATGGAATGATCGTGCACTTTCATTGTCAATTGAAAGCTGCAGCTCCTGATCCTCAACGATGGATTGAGTAGTCTTCACATTCCATGAGCGATGTTTCTGACAAAGGGGGGAGAATTGCTTTTTTCTGGGTCGGAATCTATCCATATAACACTTAGTGTTGGCTAGTTTTTGACCTTGAAGTATTTTTTTTTTTAGCTCCTTGCATCAAGTGGCTTTATGCCTTGTCTGGAGTGACTTCCATAAAAAAAAATAAAATAAAATAAAATAAATTTTATTTAGGTATATATATATATATATAGTGCTCCTTGGTTGCTGTACTGCTATTAAGGAAGATTCAGTATATTCTCTAGCTAAACTGGTTTATCGAATCCCACTGGCATTACGTGGTCATATGTGCAGCCCCTCAGATTCCCCACTGGTTGATGCGGAACCCTACAACAGACCGAGATGCTACTCAAACAGTCTGCCACCAATGAACTCTCGGTTTCAAAATCAATTTCTAAAGACATTGCATCATTGACCCATGTTTTTATACAAAAAGACTTTATTCCGATCCTTATGTGATTCCATGATCCACAATTTTTTTTATTTTTTTTTTTTTTACTCAGGACATTGGGGGTGGGGGTACAAAAGAGATCATGCCGGTTGATACTGACACCCAGGAACCCCATGTTTCACCTACTCAAATTTTCCTGAGCCAACTGAGATGGAACACATGTTCATTAGCAAAAACAAATTTTTTGCAAGACTGTCTGTATTTGAATTTTCACATTTTCCAGTTACAATGGAATTTTTTTCTAATATAATATTTGCTATTTAGTTTAATTGGTGACAAAAACTGAGAAAGACGGGCAACAAAAAGGTGATTGTATGTGCATGGACGTGAAAAATATTATTGTCATCCATAAGGGGAGAAAATAATTCCAAAGTCTGTGCGTACGAGTAAAGGTAAAAGTTTGTTAAAGGCCAGCAGAGTTCATATTGCCACATGATGCTATGTCGCCATCTTGTTTTGTGAAGTATTGTGCTGATGGCCGATTTCAAAAAAAAAAAAAAAAATAAGAGAGAAAACGCAATTTATATATCCTTTGGAAACTAGTCTCTGCTCGCATAAGAGGTTGTCTGGTTAAACCCCAATTGAGACTCAGCATTTGCTCCAATCAGCACCAAGCTTACAACATTGTTATTCTGGGTCTGGGGATGCTTCTGTAGTAAGAACTACTATTGCTACTAATTTCTGTACTGCTACTGTTGTTGCTACTACAAACATGTAGTCGCTGACTTTGTTCATCTGTTTCGCTGCGTTAAACCCTTCTGTTCAATTTCGATTTTCATTCGCTACTTCTTAAAATAAAAGGAGTTGTCTCCCACACATTATCGTCACATTTTGCAGAAGTGACATGATTAATATGCAGTGAATCTGGTGACAGGAAGAGGACTTTGAACAGACAGAGGGATATCTCCCTCCATTCAGGCTAAATTTGCTGAGAGATTTGTTTCTTCACATCGGGATACACGGGCAGTGAGTGTTGAAGAGCACTGGAAGAGGCTCAAGGATGGATTGAATGATGCAGCGACGGAGGTGTGTGGAGTGTCATCCAAGCACAATTGGAGGAAACAAACCTGGTGGTGGAATGAGATTGTTGATCAAGCTGTTAGAGAGAAGAGGCGATGCTACAGAGCATGGAAAACAGGAGGTAGTAGGGAAGCATACAATGGAACCAAGCGTGCTGCTAAAGCTGCTGTACACCACGCTAAGTCAGAGGCCGATAAAGAGATTTTTCTCAAAATAAATCCCAAGTCAAGTGACATTTACAAGCTCGCAAAACAGATGCGCCGTGACAATCAAGATGTCTTGGGTGAAAAACCTATAAGGAACGACTCTGGTGAACTCTCATTGGATGATGAAGCGAAAAAACAGTCATGGAAACAGCACTACGAACGCTTGCTGAACGTTGAATTTCCATGGAACCCCGATGAGCTGACTTATGAACCTCCTATAGAAGGTCCTAGTACCCCCATTACCCAGGAGATGATCACTGAAGCAATCCGTAAAATGGGAGCTGATAAAGCAGCTGGGCCATCTGGTATAGTTGCTGAGATGCTCAAACCAACCGGTGAACTAGGGGCCGGTTTGGTGCATGAACTGATTGAAGCCATCATCAGAGAAGGATGCATACCTAAGGAATGGGAAGACAGCATTATAGTAAGTCTGTACAAAGGTAAAGGTGATACATTAAACAGAGGTAACTACTGTGGACTCAAGCTCATTGATCAGGTCATGAAAGTCCTGGAAAGAGTTGTTGAACAGCTGATCAGACAACAAATACAGATTGCTGCTATGCAATTTGGCTTCATGCCCAGTAGGAGCACCACAGATGCAATTTTCATCATACGCCAAGTCATGGAGAAACATCTAGCAGCAAACAAACCACTGTACATGGCATTTGTAGAAAGCTTTTGACCGTGTCCCCAGAAGGGTCATCTGGTGGGCCCTGCGAAAGCTGGGTGTTACTGAGTGGTTGGTTCAGGTGATAACGTCTATGTACACCAATGTACGTAGTCGGGTACGAGTCGGTAACAGCTACAGCGACGAATTTGAAGTTAGATCCCTGATGGACGCCTACTCTGTCTTAAGTCCCCTTCTATTCATCATTGTACTCGAGGCTCTATCACTGGAATTCCATACTGGCTGCCCGTGGGAGCTGCTATATGCCGATGACCTAGCGATCATTGATACTTCACTTCAGTCACTCAAGGAACGTCTAGATAGGTGGAAGAGTAGCATGGAGGAGAAAGGTCTCAGAGTCAACATGGGTAAAACTAAGGTCATGATCGCAGGTCCAAACCTCAGCTTACTACAGAAAACAGGAAAATACCCGTGTGCTGTATGCCTGAAAGGAACTGGCAGCAACTCAATCATCTGCACTCACTGTTCAGGTTGGGTCCATAAAAGGTGCAGTGGCATAAAGGGCTCTCTCAAAGCAGATCCTCACTTTAAGTGCTTTCGTTGCACCAGCACGGCAAGACCAATAGATGGCAGACCACTGACGGAGATGGATACTGGTGACAACAAGCTGGAAGTAGTGACAGACTTTTGTTATCTTGGAGATGTGCTGTCATCAGGTGGAGGCTGTGAACTCGCGGCAGCTACACGTTGCAATTGTGCCTGGAAAAAGTTTAGAGAGCTGCTACCAATCCTGACAAACAAACACCTGCCAACAACTACGAGAGGGCGTGTATACTCTTCATGTGTCAGAAGTGTGCTGTTGTATGGCTCAGAAACTTGGGCTGTCTCTGCTGGCATACTAAGGAAGCTGCACCGTAATGACAGGGCAATGGTCAGATGGATCTGTTTGGTGAGGCCTGAACAGTACGTTTCTTTTGAATCCCTGCTCTCACAGGTCGACTTGAAAAGCCTTGCGGACATCATGCGAAAGAACAGACTGCGTTGGTTGGGTCACATTGAGCGTAGCGATGGCTGGATTGCTAAAGTCCGACAGTTGAATGTGCCAGCAGAGAACATCACCACTGGCAGACCCAAGTTGACTTGGGAGGATGTAGTCAAACGTGATAGGAAGGCCATGGGTATGGATTCCATCAAGCCTTGCCAAAGAAAGGAGTGGAGAGGAAGACTTAGATTTCGAGACTAGACAATCAGGCCTCACCCTCATCAGAGGATTAATTGTGGCCTGATTCAACAAATAAACCGGTTGATGATGAAGATGATGATGATGATGATGATAACATCAGCAAGAAAATCTTTCTATCAACGGGATATAAGAACTTAAAATAAACGACTGAAAATGAAAATTTGTTTTTGCCAGAATGTGAATCAATATTTGACCAGATTTATTTTATCTGGCTTTTTAGAATTTCACTACTTTATATCTAAACTAGCGGAACCCGTCGCCCGGCGTTGCGCGGGAGAAAGTACTACCTATTGAATAAAAAGAAACCGCCTATTGTTCTTCTCCTCCCCCCCCCCTCTACCGTGTTGGTGAATGTTTTAAATTAAAAAAAAAAAAAGAAAAAATGGTTTAGAGCAGAATGGGATCGAACGCCGATACTGGCGATAATAAAACCTCCCTTCTTAACCATTGCGCCACAGTTACTACTTGAAAAATAGATGTGAAAATATGCCACTTAACGTAAGTTTGTTTACTGGCAGCTTCTGGCAGCGAAAAGTAAAGTTCAACAATGACACGGTTTATGTCATTTATTTAGGAAGGATTAAAGGTATATGATTTTGAAAATATAAATGTGTCGGGGTCTAACAGCACTTTGGCGGCTATTGAATTAAGTAGGAAGTCGATTTAATGAAGGAATTGTAGCCGCCATATTTGAAGAATAAATGTTGCAGGAACTGTGTTCGTTAATGTCATTCGCTTGATTCCGGAATGAATGTAAATGTGGAAATTATAGTTAGAAATAGGAAAAACGTAATCTGATATTCGCGGAATATCATAGGATTCAACGGGAGCGGTCATTATTTGTTTGTGTATTGTTTTATATTATGTAGTAAATTAATACCAGGCAAATAATAAATAAAGACGGACTGTTTTGTGAAAAGTAAACTGTGTTTATTACTTCCCGGTGTCGATGAGTGTAGTCACAGTACACAATTGTTAGGGGGAAAAGTCTTTTCTACCACCTATATGGAGTTGGTTTTTTGGAGAGACGTTGATGGTGGGCCAAATGTAATATTGAGTGTTAGGTTGGAAAAAATAATAACAACTTTACTAAAACACGCTCGAGTGAATAAGTGTAGTATAGCGGTGAGTTTAGTAGCCTGTTTTGTATATGGTTATTTTCCTATACTCCGAGAAGGTACAGGGGAAAAAACGTCTACTTTATATATTAGATGAATAAACGCTAACATCCCCCCCCCAATCGCATATATTTGCTAGGCTGGGAGGATTATATAAGTGTGAAAGAACTACATATGATATGTAGTTTTGCTTTGTACTTTATAACAATATCCAAACAGGTCAGTTGGTAGAACCTCAGACTGAAGATCAAGGTTTCGGTTTCGATTTCTAGTCATGGCCTCCACTTTATTTGTTGGGGATTTATTATTTACTATTAATTAAATATCATCCATTTCTAAAAGTAGTCAAAATCTGATATTAAAAAAGGAGACAAATTCCGCAATGTATTTATTGAAAAAATAAAAAAATAATTGTTACTGATGGATAGAATCTGTATACAAAATTACATTACCATCAAAACTGTTAATTAAATCAATAATAAATTCTTTTGAAATTCTGCATATATAGTAGAGAGCAAAGACCCAAACATCCATTTTTATGCCTAATTTGCATAACTATTAAAGAAAAAAAAAAAAAAAAAAATTATGATTAATGTTTTGGTCTAACACATACATCCATATACATTATTTCGAATATTGACTGTCCTCATCTGTCAGCTTAGCAATCATTAACCTCCTCTGATAAGATTTTAATCTTTGAAAAGCCTGGCTTAAGGAATGAAAGAGAAGAAAAATAAATATTTTTTTATTCACTAAATGCTCCTTGTTCTGAACTGAAAATATTGATTTGCTTCCATTTGCAGGTATAATTATTTTTCATTGACTTATATTTTTGCTCTATCCAGTAAATTGCGCTTTCCTCACCTAACAATAGGTCCGTGTGTGAACAAACAAACAAACAAACAAACCCACACCCACCCACACACAAAAAAAAAAAATGATGATTAATCTGATTTTGCTAACGTATAAAAATCCGACTTTACCTATTTTGAAATGAATTGTTCTAAAATCGAATTATGTTGTCCCATCGATGAAAACAGTATAAATTTTGAATAAATATCTTTCAAAAAGTGACCATCGTTTTATTGATTTGACGAATGTTTAGCTTAAAATTATATTTATGGTAAGAAGACATATTTGTTGTATTTAAAAATAGGTAGCTGGCAGTGACAATTACTCACGGGGAAAAAGTAGAATAACTTTTCTTCTTAATATTATTGACCCTGATAGACATTTAGGTTTTCAAAAGGGATTATTATTGAAAATAAAAAAAGCCGTGCGTGCATGGTCCCCTCTCGATGTGGCGAGTGTAAAATGCAACAATAAATTTGGGCAATTTGGGGCATTTTTGACCCCCCCCCCTTTAACCCCCTGGGGCGCGAACCAGAATTTTTCTGAGGTCAAGGATGCTCATTTTATATCCAGAACAATTGCCTCTACATTTTGACAAAGTTTCAGAGAAATTGAATGGATGAATCAAACGTTATGGGAGAAAAGGGTAATTTTTTGCCATTTTGGGGGCCTTTGACCCCCGGGGGGGGGGGGGGAAGGGGCTAATCAGATTTTTTTTTCAAAAATCGGAGAATGTCACTTTCTAACCTGACCAAAGTTACAACTTCCTGCAAAATTTCAGAGAAATTCAATGGATGGTTGCGGAGAAAAATCCGGACGGACGGACATGCCTCAAAACATAAGTCCCCGATTTTATAAATCGGGGGACCAATTATGTAGAAGCACTGAAAGGTCTCGCTAGTAGATTTATATTAAAGATATGTAATGTAAGTTATACATTTAACAAGAATACTTAGCTAGATTTATAGACGCTGAATGGCAGGTAGTTTTCTTATTTAATACAATCACATTTTAAATAAAAAGATTAAAAAATGCGGTTGATCTAAGACATCTTTTGTCAAAGTCTGACATCAAAGAATTTTAAAAAATTGTATTTTTTAAATTTAAAGATTAAAATTTTTTTTTTTTTTTTTTTTTTTTTTTTTTTTTTTACTTAATAAAAAAAAAAATCTGTTTTTTTTTATTAATGAGTCGCCATTTACCAAGGCCAAAAGCCACTCGTGGATAAGAGTTAATATGATGGATGGATTGTCACTTTGATTATGAACGATACTCTGAGACGATTAAAAGCAATAGACAAAATTTGATTACTTAAGAGGATGGCCCGACAAGTATTTGTTGATATTGGACTTTGTACCCCCCCCCCCCCCCCCCCCGTCAGTTTGAATAAATAACATGAAATTATTGTTTGCTAGTTTTTATTTTGATGCCTCAGAATTAAATTTTTTGAAAAATAATGAGTCAGTATTTCGCTACTGGATCAAAAAGGACAACCAAGCAGGTAAAATGTTTTTAAAAATACAAATTTATTCTTTCACAGGTGTAAGTTAATTAATATATTTTCTTTCAGAATTCAAAAGCAATATATATATATATATATATATATATGAGAAGAATGTTGTAGTTCGCTTGGAGCATTATGTATAGAGTAAGAATATTTTTTGAAGGCGATAACAATGCGTTGTTAGAGTGACACATACGACACGTGGAATCGTAAAAACAAAACAAAGTGACAATATTGAAAAGTCAATAATTTTCAAAATTTTTATTTTTTTTTATTTTTTTATTTTTTATTTACCAGTGTATCGTGTCACGATACACTGGTAAATAAAAAAAAAAAAAATTTTGAAAATTATTGACTTTTCAATATTGTCACTTTGTTTTGTTTTTACGATTCCACGTGTCGTATGTGTCACTCTAACAACGCATTGTTATCGCCTTCAAAAAATAATATTCTTATATATATATATATATATATATATATATATGTGCGTATGTGTGTGTGAACAAACAAGATTTAGAAAGAAATCTCAGGTTTCATAGCCATACTGCTTCTAAATTCTTTGGAATCCGAGCAGATACATATAGCTAAACCTTTCAGTGTTCGGATAGAATTTTATTGGACTCTTACTCTGGTAATCGAACACTGTCAACTTTACTTTAATCTGTACATATATATTATTTATTATTTCATGTATCCACATACGACATTATAAGGAGATACAATATAATTATGTATCGACTTTCAGTATTTACATCAACAGTGCTCAATACGTGAGTAGAGCTAGGTAGTAAGTTATGAAAATATATTTATGGCAATTAAGCTACATAGAGGCGTCCGCGTTTTATCTCCGTAGAAAATCGTCGGGCTAAAATGCATGGAATTTGTGTTACTCGAATAACATGAATTCCATGCTGTGTAGCTTACTTGCCATAAATATATTTTCATTATATATATATATATATATATATATATATTCATTCTTTTGAATCCCCAGATTATAGGTATAATTATTAAGTATATAAAAACAAAAATACAAAAATAGATTATATACAACAGTCTTCATCATCATAAAATGTAAAAAATATTATCAGATAAGACTTATGAGAAAAGGATTAAAAATGTGCGAAATAATTTACAAGAACGAATACCAACAAAGTACTGGGCATTACTGCTGTCGAACTTGAAGTTGGACCTGAACAAACATCTAGTTTTGTGCCAAAGACTTTCACCATTTCAAGATATTCTTTCCCCAAGAAGTTTTGGGGATTTTCGATGAGAATCAGATTTTTTGTGGAATCCTTGAACAAATAGTTGTGGCCACCAGGAGACGAAAAGAGTAATTTGAGAGATTCCTTGTCAGACAAATCAAAATTGCTAAAAACCCGGAAGAGGAGTTTGCCGATATTATCCTTGTCGTCTTTCCTTACCACAATCGCGTGAGCCGGCACTTTGGCGAAATGACATTTTCTCCAATCAGAGACTGCGGCAAGAGTTCCGTCTTTGCACAAGAGTTTATAGTCTACCGATTTGAGATCACGTTCCCAATCCTCTTCACCTTTCCCATCGGTACTCTCGGAAACCGTGGTATGCTTGACGAAAGCGACATCAGCGCCGGCCTCCACAAGACAACGGAAGGCACCACTGTAGTCATAATATTTGTTTGTAGCATTTCTTTGGCAGTCCTTACCATCGTTGGGGCAGAGAGCACAAAGACTCTTCGGGTTATCACCATGTGGATTGTACTTGGCATCAAGAGCTCCTGGGACACAGCTGGCACTGAAGAATTCACCAACTTCTTCAGGGATAGAGTGGCCGTGGCCTGTTGATAGCATATTATTCTGGATGAGGTAGCTGATTGGAGACTTCCAGCCAGAAGTTTTACCAATTCCTGTATGACAAGACTTTTTACCTGAAAATTAAAAAGTAGAAATATAAAATTATATACACACACTAATAAATATATGCACACACACACACTAATAAATAAATACATATATGCGCACACACACACACACTAATACATATATGCGCATGCACACACTAATACATATATGCGCACACACACTAATACATATATGCGCACACACACTAATACATATATGCGCACACACACACCCACCCACACTAATACATATATGCACACACACACACACCCACCCACACTAATACATATATGCACACACACACACCCACCCACACTAATACATATATGCACACACACACACACACCCACCCACACTAATACATATATGCACACACACACGCCCACACTAATACATATATGCACACACACACGCCCACACTAATACATATATGCACACACACACGCCCACACTAATACATATATGCACACACACACGCCCACACTAATACATATATGCACACACACACGCCCACACTAATACATATATGCACACACACACGCCCACACTAATACATATATGCACACACACACGCCCACACTAATACATATATGCACACACACACGCCCACACTAATACATATATGCACACACACACACCCACACTAATACGTATATGCACACACACACTCATACGTATATGCACACACACACTCATACGTATATGCACACACACACTCATACGTATATGCACACACACACTCATACGTATATGCACACACACACTCATACGTATATGCACACACACTCATACGTATATGCACACACACACCCACACACTAATAAATACATATATGCACACGCACTAATAAATACATATGCACACACATTAAAACTTACAGAAAAAAAATGCAGTATTTTAAAGTGGTTTTATGTACATGTTTTATCGCTGCCTTCTCAGTCTTGTAAACCCGCCGGATTCAAAAATGGCGCTAGAGATTACTCAAAGTGAGAATTCGAGGACGCAGAACAACTAAAAAATTAAACAGAAATACAGCTAATAAAAATATGCAGATGTGTTTGAAAAGTAAACTTTCGACCGATTGCTGCAAGTTATCAGCTGAATTTGTTTAATTTTCGATCTTTCAGTTGTACGACCTCGAGTTTTCACTTCAAACAAGCTCTGCCACCATTTTATAATCCGGCGGGTTTACAAGACCGATAAGGCAGCGATAAAACATGTAAATTAAAGCGCTTTAAAATACTTTAAAACACAAAAAGATTTAGGCAGGGAAGTAGAAAAATAACTTTTCTTGCCTTTGGTAACAGTTATTTGTTGACTATTTTTTTTCACTCCTTTTTTTTTCTCTCCTGGAAATTGTTAACTAAACCCAAGTTTCGCTTGATTAAAGGAATGTTTTATAATAATTTCTTGTATATTCTTATGCTTCATGATATACTTTCAATTTTGATAAAAAATTATTATTATTATATGCTGATGATGAGGTGAATCATCTATGGGAAGGTTTACTAAAATGTCATTTTGATAATGATTAAAGCTGAATCTCGAAAACATGCTTACATATAGAGGATGTTTTTAATACATTTTCTAGCTGCATCAAGGGTGGTCTCCAGTGATGCATTGTCTTCACTGTCAATTTCAGGTTCCGCATCATATCAGCTCATAGAGCAACCCCAACCCGACTTCAGACACGCCAGGTCACCTCTTTGAAAGCGTTTAGCTATGCACTTTAACATTGCAATAATCTTTCCTTTTTATTGAGTGACAATCTTTGACCTTTCTTATAGAGACACGGCAGCAGGCATCAGCCAATGAGAACTCTTCCCACTCCCATATAATGCCTTCCCTCTCTTCCCACTCCCATATAATGCCTTCCCTCTCTTCCCACTCCCATATAATGCCTTCCCTCTCTTCCTGGTTTCGACTTTCTTTTTGCCATGGGTTTACATTCAGGTAAGTTTTTTAAATTTGTTTATATTTATTTCCGGAACTTAATTTTAATATTTGAAATTTTAATTAATGCATTGAATATTTCGAATTGTACCCTATTAATATGAAAACGCTAATTGATATAACCTATCAATTATTGAGCTTAAGTTTAACTTTAAAAAAAATGCAATTTGTTACGAGATCTTACAATGCAGAATCTTCACCAGTTTAATGATACTCTTAATAGATTTTAAAGATTTTTAAATAACTGAAATTATTTCACGATATTTAAATGAAAAAATATCATTAAAACAAAGTTTTGATACTTTAAAAATATAAATATACAAACAAACCTTTTAGCTGCTTAATATTGAAGTTGGCATTTGCTTTTACTACAGCCACTGTATAGTACGAGGCAGTTCCAAATCCGTAGTCTTCAGCAATAACGGGTTCGAGTTTACAGCTGTAGAAAAAGATTAGACACTTTTTAAAATAAATTCAAAACAAATAACAGAAACAGCCAATGTATCCATATTAAGACAGAGGATAAAGAAACGGAGTGGGGGGGGGGGGTAGACGAGTCGAACTGGTCAAAACAAGAGAGACGAATGGGGGGGGGGACGGATAGAGGAAAAAAGAGACGAATGGGGGGAACGGGCTGAAAAAAAGAGAGACGAATGGGGGGGGGACGGGCAGAAAAAAAAGAGACGAATCGGGGGGGAAAGGGCAGAAAATAAGAGAGAGACGAATCGGGGGGGGGGGGGGAAAGGGCAGAAAATAAGAGAGAGACGAATGAGGGGGGGGGGGAACGGGCAGAAAAAAAGAGAGAGACGAATCGGGGGGGGGGGTAACGGGCAGAAAATAAGAGAGACGAATGGGGGGGGGAACGGGCAGAAAAAAAGAGAGAGACGAATGGAGGGGGCAGAGGAAAAGAGAGACGAATGGAGGGGGCAGAGGAAAAGAGAGACGAATGAGGGGGGAACGGGCAGAACAAAAGGAGAGACAAATGGGGGGAACGGGCAGAAAAAAAGGAGAGACAAATGGGGGGAACGGGCAGAAAAAAAGGAGAGACAAATGGGGGGAACGGGCAGAAAAAAAGGAGAGACAAATGGGGGGAACGGGCAGAAAAAAAGGAGAGACAAATGGGGAGAACGAGCAGAAAAAAAGGAGAGACAAATGGGGGGAACGGGCAGAAAAAAAAGAGAGACAAATGGGGGGAACGGGCAGAAAAAAAGAGAGAGACGAATTGGGGGAACGGGCAGAAAAAAAGAGAGACAAATGGGGGGGAACGGGCAGAAAAAAAGAGAGACAAATGGGGGGGAACGGGCAGAAAAAAAGAGAGAGAGACGAATGGGGGGGGGGCAGAGGAAAAGAGAGAGACGAATGGGGGGGGGGCAGAGGAAAAGAGAGAGACGAATGGGGGGGGCAGGGGAAAAGAGAGAGACGAATGGGGGGGGGGCAGGGGAAAAGAGAGAGACGAATGGGGGGGGCAGGGGAAAAGAGAGAGACGAATGGGGGGGCAGGGGAAAAGAGAGAGACGAATGGGGGGGCAGGGGAAAAGAGAGAGACGAATGGGGGGGCAGGGGAAAAGAGAGAGACGAATGGGGGGGGCAGGGGAAAAGAGAGAGACGAATGGGGAGGGCAAAGGAAAAGAGAAACGAATGGGGGGGGGGCAGGAGAAAAGAGAGAGACGAATGGGGGGGGCAGGGGAAAAGAGAGACGAATGGGGGGGGCAGGGGAAAAGAGAGAGACGAATGGGGGGGGGGCAGGGGAAAAGAGAGAGACGAATGGGGGGGGCAGGGGAAAAGAGAGAGACGAATGGGGGGGCAGGGGAAAAGAGAGAGACGAATGGGGGGGGCAGGGGAAAAGAGAGAGACGAATGGGGGGGGCAGGGGAAAAGAGAGAGACGAATGGGGGGGCAGGGGAAAAGAGAGAGACGAATGGGGGGGCAGGGGAAAAGAGAGACGAATGGGGGGGGGGCAGAGGAAAAGAGAGAGACGAATGGGGGGGGGGGCAGAGGAAAAGAGAGAGACGAATGGGGGGGGGGGCAGAGGAAAAGAGAGAGACGAATGGGGGGGCAGAGGAAAAGAGTAAGACGAATGGGGGGGCAGAGGAAAAGAGAGAGACGAATGGGGGGCAGAGGAAAAGAGACGAATGGGGGGCAGAGGAAAAGAGACGAATGGGGGGCAGAGGAAAAGAGACGAATGGGGGGCAGAGGAAAAGAGAGAGACGAATGGGGGGGGGCAGAGGAAAAGAGAGAGACGAATGGGGGGGGGACAGAGGAAAAGAGAGAGACGAATGGGGGGGGACAGAGGAAAAGAGAGAGACGAATGGGGGGGGACAGAGGAAAAGAGAGAGACGAATGGGGGGGGGCAGAGGAAAAGAGAGACGAATGGGGGGGAGGCAGAGGAAAAGAGAGAGACGAATGGGGGAGGCAGAGGAAAAGAGAGAGACGAATGGGGGGAGGCAGAGGAAAAGAGAGACGAATGGGGGGGGAGGCAGAGGAAAAGAGAGACGAATGGGGGGGAGGCAGAGGAAAAGAGACGAATGGGAGGGGGAACGGGCAGAGGAAAAGAGACGAATGGGAGGGGGAACGGGCAGAGGAAAAGAGACGAATGGGAGGGGGAACGGGCAGAGGAAAAGAGACGAATGGGAGGGGGAACGGGCAGAGGAAAAGAGACGAATGGGAGGGGGAACGGGCAGAGGAAAAGCGAGTGACGGGGGGGGGGACAAAGGAAGCTAGAGACGGGGGGGGACAAAGGAAGAAAGAGACGGGGGGGGGGGACAAAGGAAGAAAGAGACGGGGGGGGGGACAAAGGAAGAAAGAGACGGGGGGGGGGACAAAGGAAGAAAGAGACGGGGGGGGGACAAAGGAAGAAAGAGACGGGGGGGGGGACAAAGGAAGAAAGAGACGGGGGGGGGGGGACAAAGGAAGAAAGAGACGGGGGGGGGAACAAAGGAAGAAAGAGACGGGGAGGGGAACAAAGGAAGAAAGAGACGGGGGGGGAACAAAGGAAGAAAGAGACGGGGGGGGGGGAACAAAGGAAGAAAGAGACGGGGGGGGGACAAAGGAAGAAAGAGACGGGGGGGGGGGGACAAAGGAAGAAAGAGACGGGGGGGACAAAGGAAGAAAGAGACGGGGGGGACAAAGGAAGAAAGAGACGGGGGGGGACAAAGGAAGAAAGAGACGGGGGGGGGACAAAGGAAGAAAGAGACGGGGGGGGGGGCAAAGGAAGAAAGAGACGGTGGGGGGCAAAGGAAGAAAGAGACGGGGGGGGAAAGGAAGAAAGAGACGGGGGGGGAAAGGAAGAAAGAGACGGGGGGGGAAAGGAAGAAAGAAACGGGGGGGGGCAAAGGAAGAAAGAGACGGGGGGGGGCAAAGGAAGAAAGAGACGGGGGGGCAAAGGAAGAAAGAGACGGGGGGGGCAAAGGAAGAAAGAGACAGGGGGGGGGCAAAGGAAGAAAGAGACAGGGGGGGGCAAAGGAAGAAAGAGACGGGGGGGGGCAAAGGAAGAAAGAGACGGGGGGGGGCAAAGGAAGAAAGAGACAGGGGGGGGGCAAAGGAAGAAAGAGACAGGGGGGGGGGCAAAGGAAGAAAGAGACAGGGGGGGCAAAGGAAGAAAGAGACAGGGGGGGGCAAAGGAAGAAAGAGACGAGGGGGGGGCAAAGGAAGAAAGAGACGAGGGGGGCAAAGGAAGAAAGAGACAGGGGGGGGGCAAAGGAAGAAAGAGACAGGGGGGGGCAAAGGAAGAAAGAGACGGGAGACAAAGGAAGCTAGAGACGGGAGACAAAGGAAGCTAGAGACGGGAGACAAAGGAAGCTAGAGACGGGAGACAAAGGAAGCTAGAGACGGGAGACAAAGGAAGCTAGAGACGGGAGACAAAGGAAGCTAGAGACGGGAGACAAAGGAAGCTAGAGACGGGAGACAAAGGAAGCTAGAGACGGGAGACAAAGGAAGCTAGAGACGGGAGACAAAGGAAGCTAGAGACGGGAGACAAAGGAAGCTAGAGACGGGAGACAAAGGAAGCTAGAGACGGGAGACAAAGGAAGCTAGAGACGGGAGACAAAGGAAGCTAGAGACGGGAGACAAAGGAAGCTAGAGACGGGAGACAAAGGAAGCTAGAGACGGGAGACAAAGGAAGCTAGAGACGGGAGACAAAGGAAGCTAGAGACGGGAGACAAAGGAAGCTAGAGACGGGAGACAAAGGAAGCTAGAGACGGGAGACAAAGGGAGCTAGAGACGGGAGACAGGAGACAAAGGAAGAAAGAGCCGGGAGACAAAGGAAGAAAGAGCCGGGAGACAAAGGAAGAAAACATACGATTTTTGATTTTTATTTTTTTTATTATTCAGAGTGTTCTACAAAATGTAATTTTTTTCTGACTATGTTAGGGGGCGAAAATGGGAAGCAGTTAAAAAACAAAAACAAATAGTAATATGATATTATATAGTGAAAAAGGACATTGTTCCTTATTAAATCCCGAACAACGTCAGGTCTTCTTGCTAAAATTAATATATTTTTCACATAAGTAGATTCTCAAGCCCTCACAAACGTCTACAGTGGTTGGACAGACGATCAGGGTAGATCCTAGTGACCGACCAGGTGTGTTTTCTCATTGGTGGCCGCATCTGTGATTACAGGGCTGGAAAATGCTCAGAATCTCCTGAGACTCAAGTCAGAGGTAGACACAGAATATATACTGTTTTCCCCGGGCGATGCAAGAGATCTTACTAGTTAGAGAAAGAGAGGGCGAAGGAAATTGAGACCCTAGTTCCCTCATGCCAGATTCTGCACGAAAGACATTTTAATTAAATCAGAAAGCAAGTGTGAAATTGCTTAGCCGAGAAGAGGTTACCACGGCATGCTCCGTCGAGAGGTAACCTCAGAGAGAACATGAGACAAACTTAACCAAAGTAGCGATCGTTGTACTGATCGTGATTCTCCTTGTAACCTCGGTGTAGGTGTTATATTACTACCCTTTATACACCGTCTATTGTGCTTTCGAAGCAAACATCCAACGAGAAAGGCGACTTACTTATTAATTGCTGTGTGAACATCTCCGCCATCAAGGACTACAAAATCAGCCTCGTTCTTTTCAATCTTAGCCATGCAATCATAGTGATCATTAGCCTTGACACAACCCAGGTAGTTTGTAGCCCGCTTAGCCATGAAAGCATATTTTAAATCTGTGCACTTTTTCAACTCGCCATCACTTATGACGCACCATCTTAGATCCTGTTTACAATTGTGGTAATGTTCAAAAGTCGCCAGAAATCCGGCACCTGTAAGAAATAGAAAAAAAAAATTATGTGTTTCAATCAATAATTTGTAACATTCAATTAGAAAAATAATTTGTATATAAGAGACAATACATGGAGTTAAGTTGGCAGATACATATCACCTTTCTAAAAAAAAAAAACAAAAAAACGTATTAACTCAAGAATTGTATTAAAAAAATTTGTTTTTTTAGACATTATAACATGCTGAATGTATTGAGTTAAAATCAATTTAGTATTACGTATGAAATAGGAAAGAAAAAAAAACCCAAACTTTTTAAATTAGTAAATATGCTAGTATTAGCGGCTTATTTCCAAAATGATGACACGTTTAATTGGAGACAATAGCCACTACAATCGAAACTAGGTCCAATGAAAAGGAGTAAAATCTTTTAGTGACTTCAATAAAAATAATTTATTTAAAACAAAATTTTTTGGGGGCATAGTTCAAATGTTTCAGATTTGCATTGAATTTAATCCATAGACTTTAGACACCAATTAAGAAAGATTCCCTGAATTTCAATTTCCTAGACAAGCACGATCTACTGCAGACATCCTAACGGTCATCTCTGAACGCATGTATCATACACTTGACAAGGCAGGTGAAGCTAGGGCAGTAGCGCTTGATATATCCAAGGTCTTTGACAAGGTATGACATAAAGGGCTTCTCCTGAAAATGCGCTCATACGGTATTACTGGGCAATTACTTAATATAATTAGATCCTTCCTATCAAAAAGAAAAATTCAGGTTGTCCTCGATGGCCGTTTATCTAAGCAACATGACATAAATGCTGGTGTACCCCATGGATCTATTCTTGGACCTTTATTGTTCCTGATCTATATAAACGATCTCCCTGATGACAGTCTGAGATTGGTTTATTTGCTGACGACACCACATGACATAAATGCTGATGTACCCCAGGGATCTATCCTTGGACCCTTGTTGTTCCTGATCTATATAAACGATCTCCCTGATGACAGTCTGAGATTGGTTTATTTGCTGACGACACCATGCTTTACTCTCGCCATGTTGACAGAACAGACGCGATCATATCCGAGGCAATGGCTGAATCCTTAGAAAATTACCTCCAGGCTGTAGTGGATTGGAGTATAAATGGTTGGTAACTTTTAATGCCGCAAAGACAAAGCTCCTTTTCTTCAATAACTACAAGAAACCTCTCCAACCACCGATTGTCATGGCAAGTAACACCCTATCTGAGAGTTCATCATTCAAACTCCTCGGCCTAACCTTCACAGGTAATATGAATTGGAACAAATACATTGTAGACATTGCCAAGGCTGCCGCTAAGAAGGTGGGCTCCCTCTACCGTGCTAGTAAACTCCTCACACCCGATATTATCCTGTATCTCTACAAAGCCACCATCCGCCCATGCATGGAGTATTGTTGCCACATCTGGGCTGGTGCATCATCTACTAGTCTCTCCCTCCTTGACAAGGTCCAAAAAAAAGTCGCCAACCTAATAGGTCCCTCACTGTCAACCAAGCTCCAGTCCCATCGCCGCAATGTAGCATCCTTGTGCTTGTTTTACAAATACTTCAATGGATTATGCTCTGATGAATTGGCTACTCTGGTGCCCCCTCGACGTAAATTCACTAGACCAACTCGACAATCAACTAAATCCCATTCATTCACTGTGGCGGTCCCCAGATGCCGGAGAGCTTTCTACTCCAATAGCTTCTTTCCTCGTGCTGCTGGCCTCTGGAACTCCCTCCCTGCCCCCTGTAGTACCGACATGCAGAAATTTAAAACTAATGTAAACAGACATCTCGCTGCGCAGATCCCAATTTAGGTTGACCCCCCCACCCCCAACCTTCTCCTTTTCTTTTTCTCAGTAGCCCCTTACGTCTACAGTGGCGACATGCCTTGTTTGGGGTGAACTATGTTAAAAAAGAAAAAAAAAAAGAAAAAAAAAAAAAGAAAGACCCCTTAAGCTTTGACTATCATTTTAAACATCTGGTCACATGACTAAAGTAATCAGATGCTGCCTCACATGGAACAATAACCGCCCCCCCCCCCCCCCGGTCAAACTTAATTATAACTTTAAGACATTTTGGCCAATAATATTACTTGGCCATGTCAGCTTCAATCAGATAACTTCTTATTGGTGCTTGTTTACTGTAGGGCGGAAAAAAAAAATTATCTTTAATTTTAGGAGAGTCAAATAAGGGGGATATAACTCTAGTTTCAAGTTGAACGAATGTGAAATGAGACCAAAAAAAAAAAAAAAAAAAAAAAAAAAATTTATTTTTACGTATTATAAATGGGTTTTCATTAGATGTAAAAGAAAAAAAATTCTTGTTTTTTTTCCCACCGTTTTCACAAAAACAATATGGTTGCTCCTAGTGCATTCGTTAGTAAGCCCCCCCCAATTCGGCCATGTTTTTTTTCCCAACTGGCTGTGTCAAAACTATTGATTTCTAATAAATAGCACTTCAAACGGGTTTAAAATACAAACAAATAGCATATGCAAGTTTGAAACTAACTTTTACAGCTTACAGTTACTTTTATTTGTTGTAAATTTGTTTTTTTAGCGTTTTTACTCTGCTGAGTCTCGTAAAAGATGCCCAATAATTTATATACATATTAGAATACTAGCAGAGTCATCTGGCATTATCCATGTATATAAACAATAACACTTGTAATGCACAAAGCAAATATGAATTGTAACTTATTCATATTAACAATAGCTGCCAATGAGGGTTTACTGTTTCATCTAGATCGAACCTTACACAAAACAATCAGTAGATTATAAAAACACATAAAAACAAGAATTAAATATTCATCTTCCCCACATTCATTTTCGTATTTTACTTCTCTAAAGACGAAGTGGATCTTTTCGGGGTTCGGAATTACAACCCGAAATTAATTACAACTTGAAATTAATTACAACCCGAAATTAATTTATCAATTTTATTAGTTATTCAACTAATCTCATTTTATTTCTTTCATTTGCAAAATTATATTGTACGAATTAAAAAAAAAAAGAAGTTTTATTTCATTTTATCATCAAGAATTTATAAAGTCGTATATTAATAATATTTTTTAAAGAAATTTGTAGTATATTTTATCATTTAAGAAAATTTGTAAAGTATATTCATCATATTTTTTAAAAGAAATTTGTAAAGTATATTCATCATATTTTTTAAAAGAAATTTGTAAAGTATATTCATCATATTTTTTAAAAGAAATTTGTAAAGTATATTCATCATATTTTTTAAAAGAAATTTGTAAAGTATATTCATCATATTTTTTAAAAGAAATTTGTAAAGTATATTCATCATATTTTTTAAAAGAAATTTGTAAAGTATATTCATCATATTTTTTAAAAGAAATTTGTAAAGTATATTCATATTTTTTAAAAGAAATTTGTAAAGTATATTCATCATATTTTTTAAAAGAAATTTGTAAAGTATATTTATATTTAGATTTGTAATTAATTCCGTCACCCATCTTTTCATGGCTCTGGACAGCCAAAAGTCGTTGGTTGAAAAAACAAAACAAAAATAAAAATAAAAACAATGGTGTGGAGAGGCGTTTGAAATTTTCACTCCACTTTGAAAACAAGGAAGTAAATATCTACCGGAGACTTCTCCACTTCTAGTCTTCTTTATAAATGTTAGTGGTTTGGCTTCAGGCTAGCGACCTGTCCATGTAAAATATTCTTGCTTGGAAAACAGTCAAAAGTATTCCAAATGCAAATGGATCACTTTGACTGCCTCATGTCTCAGGACATGGGAGCACCTAAGTCTAGGTAATGTTAGCTTCAACAATTTTCTTATTAATTGTACAGCATACCTCTTTCGTTCGGGCCTTTGGGTCTGGATTTATGCCGGTCTATTGGGGAGGAGTAAATAAAACCTTGTTTTCTGTAAAACTTTCACATTTTTAAACAATCTTTGGTGGGAAGGAACTGCTCTGATAAAAATTCTAGAGAGGACCCTAACCATTGTGGTAGTTGTCAGACTGGACATACTACAGGAACCGTGATTTGGGCTAGAATGTCTATTTGACTAACATTTCGCCATGCACTAAATTGCTTTTTGATTAAACTGCACAACAGAACGCCACCAAACTTATTTTTTTGTTAAATTTTAAACAATCCATCATGTAAAATGGTCTCATACCCCTTTCCAGGTTGTAAGGAAACTGCCAGGGTTGTGGAGTGAGAAGGTATAAGGTCAGACTCCAAGAATTCCAAAAATATCTGGCTCAGACTCCGTATTTAAAAGTCTTCCAATATTCAGTAATAAGTTTTTAATCAGATGCCTAGCATTCTTAGGATTCAGATTCAGGCTCCTTCCAAACCCCCAACCCAGGCTCCTTTCACTCGTCCCCCGACCCAGGCTCCTTCCAAAACCCCTGACCCAGGCTCCACAACTCTGGAAGCTGCATGGTTGATGTTTGGCGATGTTTTGTTTCTATTGGCATGCATCTCTTTTTAGGCCATGTCGTTTTGACGGCTTTTGAACAATTTCATCATACCCAATTTCACTCTTACGGCTGCAGGTGACCTGTTGCATATGGTTTTCAAGCACTTACTAAATAGTGCTGTGATGGGATAAAACTAAAAATTCTTATATAAAAATTTTTGAAAAAAAAAAAAAAAAAAAAAAAAAAAAAGTCACTTTAGAGTAAACTCTTAATACAATTTTCTAATTTAAAAACGACTTTTAAACATTTTTTTTTATATTATTTATCTATTTTTTTATGGAAATCGCTCCAGACAAGGCATGAAGCCACTTGATATAAGGAGCTAACAGAAAAAACGAAATATGATTATTGCAACGACAGGAGATGTCTATTGGCCTTAGTCTTAAAAAGACCAAAGCTATAGGTAGGAGGTAAACAGTCAGCAAGAGTTCTACAAGCCTACAGTTCTTGGAAACAAGCAACTGGAATAGGAAGCTGTATTACAACAAGGTATCAAAATAGTGAATTGATGGAGATGGCTAGACCAACAGAATTTACAAATGAGCTAGAAAAAAATAATTTACTTACCCAGAATTGTAGTGTAATTAGAGCTTGTGCTTTTCAAACGTTCCGCATCTTTCAAGTCGAAATTCTTTTTAAAATTTTTAAACTGCACATATAACTCGTCAACTTTGTCACCTTCGCTCAAAGCTTTTGGATAAGAAACAACAGTGTCCGTTGGACGAAATGCCCAGTTGCAATCGTTAAACTTATCAAGTGTCATTATTTTTCCAGATGGACACAACAGTTTGTATTTTGTCTTGTCAGCATTTACAAAGGTTTGATGTTTAACAAATGCAATGTCAGCATCAGTTTCCTTCAGGCAAGCCATAGAACCGTTATAGCCAGCATATTTGTTGTCTACTGTACAGCTGTTACCGGAACAAAGGGCACACAACCGAAGAGGATTAAGCTCTAACAAAATAAATAAAAATACATATTAAAAAAAAAAAAAAATAAATAAAATAAAAAAAATGGACAATTACTTTCATTTATTTAAAGGATCTGAACAAAATTTCACTTTATCTAAATTCTAGTCAGTCGTATATAAACACTACGATTATAGCATTAGGTTAGATTTTCAAATAAGATCAAAGGTCAACAATATTTTAAGACTGGATAGAGTGATCACATTTGCCATGGTGGCGGTAGGTTTAGTCAAATTTCGTAATACTAAATGAAAGAATTAAAATAACTATCTATCGAGAAAGCGTCACTCAATAAGTCCCGGACCTGGCATAGATGGTGTGACTAATAAAAAAAAATATCCATATTTTTGTAAAGTACTAACCTTCAAATGACACATGTCAAAATTTGAGCCCAATCCAATTATTAGTTTACAAATTACAGTAATCTAAGTGAAGCTACTGTTGCAAATTTTCAAAACAATCATAAAATCTGAATTTCATGTGTTGATGAAGCATTGCTTTCTGATGAGAAAATATACTGTTCAAGCAAAGCAATGGCTTGATAAACGTTATTTGGACTGCTTCGTCAGAAACAATGGTTAAGATGTGGTATGCTGACTTTAAACGTGGTCGTGCAGACACAAATGATACTGAATGCTCAGGTCGCTCAAATTCATCTGTCGTCCCAGAAAACATCAAAAAAGTCCAAACTCGTTTTGGCCAATCGTAACTTGAAGTTGTGCACGATAGAAGAGTTGAAGATATCAGAAGGGCAGTGTATTCACCATTTTTGCGTGAACATGTGTCAATGAGGAAACTGTTAAAAGTGGGTGCCGTGTTTGCTCACAGATGATCACAATGCGTCAATGATTCAGAGGGTTCTTTTCAATGCAACAAAAAGGATATTTATGTCAATGTGACAATGGACGAAACATGGATCCACCACTTCACTCCGGAGTCAAATCGGCAGTCAGCTGGGTGGAGAGCAGCAGGTGAAAGCTGACCAAAGATGCAAAGATCTACAGGCAAGGGTTTAAACTCTGTATTTTGGGATTCGCAAGGTATTTTGTTCATCGATTACCTTGAGAAGGTAAGAACCATTAATAGCGAATATTATATAGCATTTGGTGCGTTTGAAGAAATCACAAAAAAAAAAAAAAGGAAAAAAAAAAAAATATTTTGTTCATCGATTACCTTGAGAAGGTAAGAACCATTAATAGCGAATATTATATAGCATTTGGTGCGTTTGAAGAAATCACAAAAAAAAAAAAAAAGGAAAAAAAAAAAAATATTTTGTTCATCGATTACCTTGAGAAGGTAAGAACCATTAATAGCGAATATTATATAGCATTTGGTGCGTTTGAAGAAATCACAAAAAAAAAAAAAAAGGAAAAAAAAAAAAATATTTTGTTCATCGATTACCTTGAGAAGGTAAGAACCATTAATAGCGAATATTATATAGCATTTGGTGCGTTTGAAGAAATCACAAAAAAAAAAAAAAAGGAAAAAAAAAAAAAAAAAAATCACAAAAAATGCTCTTTCAAGAAGACAATGCACCATATCACAAGTTGATCGCAACAATGGCAAAATTGCACTTTGAATTGCTTCCGCACTCACCCTATTCTCCAATCTATACCCCAGCGACTACTGGCAGTTTGCAGACCTCAAAAGAATGCCCAAGAGAAAGATTTGGTGCCAATGAAGAAGTGATATCGGAAAATGAAGCGTATTTCGAGGCCAAAGACAAAACTGTTCTCCCCCAAAAAGCATTGAATTGTTAGAAACGTTGGAATCGGTCTCCTTCTCAACTATGTTGATGAAAAAAAGTTAAATTTTGCCTGAAGTTGTTTTATTAGTTAGGCCCAGAACTTATCGAGTGAGGAACTTCCTAATAGTCTTCGGCCTCAATTCCAATATTTTTTTTTTCTGAGACTTGTTTGTTACTTTAGAAACTGGATACATTACTAATTTCCATAAAACTAGATTATCATCACTGGAAAGATTTCTCCTTCGCTGACCGAAGACAAAAAAAAAAAATAAAAATAAAAATAAAAATAAAAATGAAAGCTACAGAACAGATACTATACTTTGCTCCTAAGATTGTATTATACTTTATCTTATTATCTACATGTAACAAAAAACAAAAACATAAATAAAAATGGTGAAGAGGACATATCAGCACAAAAGTCACAAGTGAGAAGGATAAAGATCTAACTATAAAAGAGGTAAGAACAAGGTGGTTTCTTACTAAGAGGATTGTAACGTGGTGTGAATGCTCCAGGAACACAACTTTCTGCAAAGAAGTCGCCAACATTTTCAGTTGTACTGTAACAACTTTTAATTGGAAGGATTCCCATTTTTATAAGGTTAGAGATGGGTACTGTCCATCCAGTGGTCTTTCCGGCTCCAGTATGACATGATTTAGCATTCTTCAAATCGGCCAGGCTCTTAATTTTCCCTCCAGCCTTGATAACAGCAACAGCTTTATAACGGTAATCCTCACCAGCTAAAAAAAAAAAAAAAAAAAAAAAAATTTAAATAGATAAAAAAAATTATATGTGTGTGTGTGTGTGTGTGTGTGTGTGTGTGTGTGTGTGTGTGTGTGAGTGGTGACAAAATAAAGATAAAAATTATATCTTTAAATTATATCTTATCTTGAATAGTCAATGCTCGATATATGAGACAGAGCAATAGTATTATTAGATAAATGATAATAAAAATTGGATAAAATGCAATATTTATTAAATCATCAAAACAAGGATTATATAAAAAGAAAAAAAATTGTTCATTCCTTAATCCATGGATTTTCAAAAATGTAGTCTTATCGTCAGAGGAGATTCGACAAATAAGTTAGTAAAATTTACTGTAATGCCAACATTTGAAAGTGTAAAAAAAATGTAAAAAGATATAAAAGCAAAGAAAATGACCATTTCAAATGTTGGCATTACAGTAAATTTTACTGACTTATTTGTCGAACCTCCTGACGATAAGACAATATCTTTGAAAATCCATGGATTAAGGAATGAAATTTTTTTTTATATATAACCCTTGTTTTGAACCATTGACGAGTTAATAAATATTGCAATTTATCCAATTTTTATTCTCATCACTTATATATATATATATATATAAGATCGATGAAGTCAAATGCTTAAACTTTATTAGTATTCAAATGGACAAATAATTAACCACACCTTAGAGATATAAGGAAAAAGGTGAAGTCAGATTAAGGCCATTATATACTAAAAATATCGCAACTCAATGGGTGAACCTATAGGTCAACCAGAGCTATTACATTAAAATTTAGAAATAAACAAAAATTATGACATATATTCATTAATATCAGTTCCAAGAATTCAACATCAAAAGTTTATGCATACAATCGTTTCCGAGACGATAGATGTTTATTGATTAAGAACACAATTAAAAGTCGACAAAAATCATCAACCAAATACATAATTATAGAAAATATGTGTGAGTGAGTGAGACACCAATATTCATATCTTCCTTAAAACACATATACACACAAATCAGAACATTTTAAATTCATTTACTTTTGCACAAGAACGGATCCATACAGACCTCACTAATTCAATAAAAATGGCAAAAAATAAAACAAGCATAGTTCAAGGGGGTTTGAAAAGTTTTTGTTTCTTTTGTTTCATGGCATATCAACCCTGTTCGGGTTATTTAATGCCGAATACAGTCATTTTAGTAACAGTTTTTATGCTTAAAGTTCTATATATCTTCAAATATTTATTCATTGTGTTTCGTTTGGTTGTTTTGTAGAAGAATATTGTTTTTGGCTTTGCAGAAAATGATTGAGTTTTACAACGAGAAAGGATAAAACAATGACATCAATGTTTGGTGCATTTTGGGTCAGGAAGCCAGTATTTTCAGACAGTCTGATCTGGTAGCACCAGAGGCTCAACGGAGGGGAGGTAGAAATTTATACAAAAGAGAATAGAGTGACTCAGCACCTGTCTAATTTTGCCTTGGATTGATGCATTTAATGTGGAATTCTATTCCAAGGTCTAGGGATCCTGATGGAGCAAGCGGTCCTCCTCTGGTTCAATCAAAACCGTTGGTAAAACAATTTCTGGTAAAGCCTATGTGGACTGCTTTCTGGGGAAACCATAATGATCATTGAGGAGATTGTAGGCCAAAATGAGATCAGCGTAAAAACATTAGTGCTCAAGGGAGAAAAGGTTAAGCTTCTCAAATCACATTTTCTTTTTAAAACATTAGTGCTCAAGGGAGAAAAGGTTAAGCTTCTCAAATCACATTTTCTTTTTAAAACATTAGTGCTCAAGGGAGAAAAGGTTAAGCTTCTCAAATCACATTTTCTTTTTAAAACATTAGTGCTCAAGGGAGAAAAGGTTAAGCTTCTCAAATCACATTTTCTTTTTAAAACATTAGTGCTCAAGGGAGAAAAGGTTAAGCTTCTCAAATCACATTTTCTTTTTAAAACATTAGTGCTCAAGGGAGAAAAGGTTAAGCTTCTCAAATCACATTTTCTTTTTAAAACATTAGTGCTCAAGGGAGAAAAGGTTAAGCTTCTCAAATCACATTTTCTTTTTAAAACATTAGTGCTCAAGGGAGAAAAGGTTAAGCTTCTCAAATCACATTTTCTTTTTAAAACATTAGTGCTCAAGGGAGAAAAGGTTAAGCTTCTCAAATCACATTTTCTTTTTAAAACATTAGTGCTCAAGGGAGAAAAGGTTAAGCTTCTCAAATCACATTTTCTTTTTAAAACATTAGTGCTCAAGGGAGAAAAGGTTAAGCTTCTCAAATCACATTTTCTTTTTAAAACATTAGTGCTCAAGGGAGAAAAGGTTAAGCTTCTCAAATCACATTTTCTTTTTAAAACATTAGTGCTCAAGGGAGAAAAGGTTAAGCTTCTCAAATCACATTTTCTTTTTAAAACATTAGTGCTCAAGGGAGAAAAGGTTAAGCTTCTCAAATCACATTTTCTTTTTAAAACATTAGTGCTCAAGGGAGAAAAGGTTAAGCTTCTCAAATCACATTTTCTTTTTAAAACATTAGTGCTCAAGGGAGAAAAGGTTAAGCTTCTCAAATCAAATTTTCTTTTTAAAACATTAGTGCTCAAGGGAGAAAAGGTTAAGCTTCTCAAATCACATTTTCTTTTTAAAACATTAGTGCTCAAGGGAGAAAAGGTTAAGCTTCTCAAATCACATTTTCTTTTTAAAACATTAGTGCTCAAGGGAGAAAAGGTTAAGCTTCTCAAATCACATTTTCTTTTTAAAACATTAGTGCTCAAGGGAGAAAAGGTTAAGCTTCTCAAATCACATTTTCTTTTTAAAACATTAGTGCTCAAGGGAGAAAAGGTTAAGCTTCTCAAATCACATTTTCTTTTTAAAACATTAGTGCTCAAGGGAGAAAAGGTTAAGCTTCTCAAATCACATTTTCTTTTTAAAACATTAGTGCTCAAGGGAGAAAAGGTTAAGCTTCTCAAATCACATTTTCTTTTTAAAACATTAGTGGTCAAGGGAGAAAAGGTTAAGCTTCTCAAATCATATTTTCTTTTTAATAACAATAGGTTAGATATTATAATGTCTATGTTACATTACAATAACCAAAAATATACTGTGCACTGTTAGTAATATTATGGAAAATTAAAGCCAAAAATTATATGTATTAAACAACGTTTCGTCTTTATTGTGAGACTTCCTCAGGATGAAGAAAAACGCGGAAAAAATTAATCATACAATCATCAATTTGGTTTGCCTGAAAGCGACGAGTTTCGGCTGGATTGGTGAGGGAAAGAATCGAAGATTTACTAAAGATGTCTAAATCTGTCCTTTTGGAAGAAACCGCGGTACATTGCTGAAATATGTAATATACAGTATCTAAGTAAATTATATTAGCTCTCTTATATGATCGAGCACTTTATTTGATTTTTTTTTCACACACACACACACACACTTTTTTTTTTGTTCCAATGTTTTTTTTCTTTTTTTACCTAATGCAAGTGGGTACGTCCTTAAAAGCTAACCTTAGCCTCAACAAATGCAATGAGAGACTTTCACCGACTACTAGACAATGCCAGAATATACACACTGTTCACCGAATACTCTCACAGACAAGTTAGTACACACTCGCAAAATACACTGTGCTAAACGAACACAAGTCCATACATTCACTAACAAAACAGACACGCTAATATACACACATACATACATCTTCATGTCTATTCCCACTTACACACGTAAACGCACATACCGAAAGAGAGTTTGAATTACCTACTAGACACTTTCTTCAGTGTCTTCGGTCTTTCTGTACAAGGGTTTGTCAGGACAACCTAACATGAGGATATTTCACCCCTACAAATAAACCCGACCAAATAGTAAAAATAACAGTATTCAAAGCCCAAATAAGATACCCTCGGCATAACCCTAACCCTAGGCACACCTATACACAGGCTCATACGAGTAATGATACCTCTTTTCCAAGTAATCTTACCCCAAGTAACAGCACTTTGCTGGATACTCCACCAGACTAGATGAATTCTTGTCCTGGAATCCGGTAAAACCAAGAGACCGCAAGAAAGATATACTATAACATAGTTAACTGGGGAGAGGAAAATTAATGTTCTTCAACTTCTTTACTAACTCAACGTTTGACAGGTAAAGGAGAACTTTAATGGAACATTTGGATATCTATGTATCTCATAGAGATCAAGTGTTAGTCCCAGGAAGGGGATCCCTGATTTCTGAGAACTTCGACTGAAGTAAAATGAAACAAGCCGCGCGTGTGCCCCCCCCCCCCCCCTCAGTATGTGACGAGTGTAAAATGCAATAAATTTGGGGAATTTGGGGCATTTTTGACCCCTCTTTGACCCCCTGGAGGCGCGAACTAGAGATTTTCTGAGGTCAAGAATGCTCATTTTATATCCAGAACAATTGCCTCTACATTTTGGCCAAGTTTCAGAAAAATTGAATGGATGAATCAAACGTTATGGAAGAAAAGGGTAATTTTTTTGCCATTTTGGTGGCATTTGACCCCCTGGGGGCGCGAACCAGATTTTTTCGAAGGTCAGCGATACTTATTTTCTATTAGGAACAATTGCCTCCACATTTTGGCCAAGTTTCAGGGAAATTGAATGGATGGATGAAAAGTTATGGGGCCCAAAAAAAATGTCATTTTTTGCCATTTCGGGGCCTTTTGACCCCCTTGGGGGGCTAACCAGATTTTTTTTTCAAAAATTGGAGAATGTCACTTTCTAACCTGACCAAAGTTACAACTTCATGCAAAATTTCAGAAATCCAATGGATGGTTGCGGAGAAAAATCCGGACGGACGGACATGCCTCAAAACATAAGTGCCCAGATTTTATAAATGGGGGGACCAACAGCAAATGAAATGAACATGTGCATGTGCATTCAGTTTCTCCCTAGAGACACAACCACTCTTCTTTCACCAGAACGTTCTTGGGATTCTCTGAACTTTCATATTCTATGAACTCTATATTTTGTTATCTTGAGGTGCCAATAAAAATTAATTATCTTGTATTGATAGACTGTCATTCTTTCATTAGATGTCTTGTCCTCAACAATACAATTGGAGCACAGGGTGGAGCAGGTGTTGGCTTGATTGCAAGAGTTAGGAGTAGATCGAGAGGAGTTCAGGGAACTTATACCATTACTAACCAGCAGAGAATTACCACTGTCGACCATAGGAAGAGTCTATCAGGCATGTGTACAAAGTGTGATCATGTATGGAAATGAAACCTGGACAGTGAGAGTTGAGGACATGCGTTGCATGGTGAGAAAGGATACGAGAATGATACAATGGATATGTAACCAAAGTTTTTTTAAAAAAAAGCTTAGATCTGATGACCTCAGAGGAAGATTAAATTGGGACAGTATTGTGAGATGTATGCAGACCAGGAGACTTCATTTGTATGGTCACATTGAAAGAATGGAAGAAAGTTATTGGGTTAGTAGATGTAGAACAATTGAGATAGCAAGATCAGTTGGCAGGGGAAAGCCAAGGAAAGCATTGGAGGAGGTGATAAGGATGAACTTGAGAAAGAGGGATAAATAAAGACCTGGCCAGAGATGATTAGTATGAAAGTCAATTTCTAAAAGCAGTCCAACACATGCCAACATGCACAAATAGATATTAAACAAATATTATTGTTAAATCCAGTCATTTGAGTGAATATTTTTGTGCTTAAAAATTATTCTTAATATCCTAAAACATCCTTATTTTTTTAGTGAAAAAAGAATATATCTACACTGGTGGGACTTATGGAAATTAAATAACCCTAACCCTAACCTATGGAAATTAAATAACCCTAACCCTAACCTATGGAAATTAAATAACCCTAACCCTAACCTATGGAAATTAAATAACCCTAACCCTAACCTATGGAAATTAAATAACACTAACCCTAACCTATGGAAATTAAATAACACTAACCCTAACCTATGGAAATTAAATAACACTAACCTATGGAAATTAAATAACACTAACCTATGGAAATTAAATAACACGAACCTATGGAAATTAAATAACACGAACCTATGGAAATTAAATAACACGAACCTATGGAAATTAAATAACACGAACCTATGGAAATTAAATAACGCTAACCCTAACCTATGGAAATTAAATAACACGAACCTATGGAAATTAAATAACACTAACCTATGGAAATTAAATAACCCTAACCCTAACCTATGGAAATTAAATAACACGAACCTATGGAAATTAAATAACACGAACCTATGGAAATTAAATAACGCTAACCCTAACCTATGGAAATTAAATAACACTAACCCTAACCTATGGAAATTAAATAACACTAACCCTAACCTATGGAAATTAAATAACCCTAACCCTAACCTATGGAAATTAAATAACACGAACCTATGGAAATTAAATAACACGAACCTATGGAAATTAAATAACGCTAACCCTAACCTATGGAAATTAAATAACACTAACCCTAACCTATGGAAATTAAATAACGCTAACCCTAACCTATGGAAATTAAATAACACTAACCTATGGATATTAAATAACACGAACCTATGGAAATTAAATAACACTAACCTATGGAAATTAAATAACACGAACCTATGGAAATTAAACAACACGAACCTATGGAAATTAAATAACACGAACCTATGGAAATTAAATAACACGAACCTATGGAAATTAAATAACGCTAACCCTAACCTATGGAAATTAAATAACACTAACCCTAACCTATGGAAATTAAATAACCCTAACCCTAACCTATGGAAATTAAATAACACGAACCTATGGAAATTAAATAACACGAACCTATGGAAATTAAATAACGCTAACCCTAACCTATGGAAATTAAATAACACTAACCCCTAACCTATGGAAATTAAATAACGCTAACCCTAACCTATGGAAATTAAATAACACTAACCCTAACCTATGGAAATTAAATAACCCTAACCCTAACCTATGGAAATTAAATAACCCTAACCCTAACCTATGGAAATTAAATAACCCTAACCCTAACCTATGGAAATTAAATAACCTAACCCTAACCTATGGAAATTAAATAAAACTAACCCTAACCTATGGAAATTAAATAACACTAACCCTAACCTATGGAAATTAAATAACACTAACCTATGGAAATTAAATAACACTAACCCTAACCTATGGAAATTAAATAACACTAACCCTAACCTATGGAAATTAAATAACGCTAACCTTAACCTATGGAAATTAAATAACACTAACCCTAACCTATGGAAATTAAATAACGCTAACCTTAACCTATGGAAATTAAATAACACTAACCCTAACCTATGGAAATTAAATAACGCTAACCTATGGAAATTAAATAACGCTAACCCTTAACCTACACTGGTGGGAGCCAAGGAAATTCCACAGTTGTAGTTCTATTCTTCTGTAATGAAGTTTACAAAATATATCTGGTTAAGGGGGCCTATTTCCGAAGGAGTTTGTAACACTTTCATTTTATTAGTCTGTCACGGACGTAGAGCGCCCGCCCTCGTCTGTCACTGACGTAGAGCGCCCCGCCCTCGTCTGTCACGGACGTAGAGCGCCGCCCTCGTCTGTCACGGACGTAGAGCGCCCGCCCCCCCCCCCCACAATATCATTGTACCATCTTTTGACAGAACGGATGCTACAATTTGATCCTAGCCTTAAAAGGCAAAGAAAGTATTTTAGTCAGAGTTTCATGTTCAGCACAACAGCGACGTCAGAAATGTAAATAAAAATACTTTCTTTTGCATTGGATCTTCAGTGATCAGGCGATCCCCATCTTTTAGAAAGGTGTGGAGGGTGATAACGTAAATGAAATTTAGGTGCTTCTCCAGAATTAGGACCCGAGCTAAAATTGACTTGGCATCATTGGAGTTACGGTCAGGGTTAGCTTGGGTCCTAATCTGGAAAAAGTACTGAAATTGATTTTGCATATTATAGATATTATATACAAAAGAGAATATCAGACGAAAGTGACAAGTAAAAAAAAACCAAAGAAAAAAACCCTGAAAATATTTGTATTGATATTAAAGTGGTGATTATGTGAAACTTTACTAGGAGGGTTCAGGGGCATGCCCCTACACCCTGAAGAAATTTACATAAAATGGAAGGCTGTGGTGGGTTCTGGTGATATCTGAGTTTCAAATTTTACATAAAATTTGAATTAGAAACAACGAATTTTAGTAACAAAACTATATTTTTCTGAAATCCGTACATATAAACTAAAAGTAAAGATCATTTGTAATATGATAATCTATGTTGAAACTAAAATAATTACAAAAAGATTCAAAATAACATATTTAACAAAAAAATTTTCATTAAATTACGTTTTTGGAAAAGATGCAAATTTATGTTACACATACATACATTTTACTTACAAAAAAATAAAATTATTCAGCTAGTATACTTCTGATAGTTTTCGTTTCGTTGCTTCATTTTCTTTTTCATCTTTTGTGCTAGTTGGTGAATTGTTATCTTAATTGACCCTGGAGGTCTTTGATATTCAAGCCTTCTGCTTTCTTCAGCTTCTTTTCTCTCTCAATTTGAAGCCTTCGATTTCCAAATTGAATGACAAAATTCATCAGAGGAGTAGTAACAAACCTTTCAAAAAAGCACCCCAGTTCTTCACTCCCATGTGCTAAAATCTGAAATCCCAGCACACTTTAATCACTGGGATATACATTACATCAAGAATCCCTAAAAATAAGTGGGAGCATGAGTGGTGTCATGAATATGGAAGCAGACTATAGAAAAGTTCAAATCTTTTACATTCACATATTTTTTTACTACCAATGAGAAAGATACATGTCGAATAGCAACTTGTATTTAATGAATCGTTTACTCTAGGTATTGTGTTTAGATATTCAATAATATATAAAGCAAAGTTATCTGTGGGTCACGGCATTAGAGTTAAATTGTTGATTTAAGTGCCAAACTGCAGATTTGGAATTAGCACCGTCGATCCGGGGTCAGGGCGGAAGTTCTTTAACTTTCTGTAAAACTCATTGAAAATTCAAGGTATATAAAAATAACATTCAGAACAAATGTTCTGCCATTTTTAGCATTCCCTTTCCAGACGACCAAACAACATACTTATAATAATGTTAATCTTTTCATTATCAATAAGAAAAATGAACATAAAAGAATGGTTTTGTTTCTTAGTTAAAATCATCGTTATGTAGAAAGAGAAAATATAAGAGAGAGACAGAAAAGGAGAGAGAGAGACAGAGAGAGAGACAGACAGAAAAAGGAGAGAGAGAGACAGAAAAAGGAGAGAGAGAGACAGAGAGAGAGACAGACAGAAAAAGGAGAGAGAGAGACAGAAAAAGGAGAGAGAGAGACAGAGAGAGAGAGAGAGAGACAGAAAAAGGAGAGAGAGAGAGAGAGACAGAAAAAGGAGAGAGAGAGAGAGAGACAGAAAAAGGAGAGAGAGAGAGAGAGACAGAAAAAGGAGAGAGAGAGAGAGAGACAGAAAAAGGAGAGAGAGAGAGAGAGAGACAGAAAAAGGAGAGAGAGAGAGAGAGAGACAGAAAAAGGAGAGAGAGAGAGAGAGACAGAAAAAGGAGAGAGAGAGAGAGAGACAGAAAAAGGAGAGAGAGAGAGAGAGAGACAGAAAAAGGAGAGAGAGAGAGAGAGAGACTGAAAGAGAGAGAGAGAGAGAGAGACTGAAAGAGAGAGAGAGAGAGAGAGACTGAAAGAGAGAGAGAGAGAGAGAGACTGAAAGAGAGAGAGAGAGAGAGAGACTGAAAGAGAGAGAGAGAGAGAGAGACTGAAGAGAGAGAGAGAGAGAGA
>OY744533.1:72520143-72550989 GCA_963556195.1 Sepiola atlantica | reverse complement strand
TGAAAAACAGAGAGAGAGAGAGAGAGTGAGAGTGAAAAACAGAGAGAGAGAGAGAGAGTGAGAGTGAAAAACAGAGAGAGAGAGAGAGTGAGAGTGAAAAACAGAGAGAGAGAGAGAGTGAGAGTGAAAAACAGAGAGAGAGAGAGAGTGAGAGTGAAAAACAGAGAGAGAGAGAGAGTGAGAGTGAAAAACAGAGAGAGAGAGAGAGTGAGAGTGAAAAACAGAGAGAGAGAGAGAGTGAGAGTGAAAAACAGAGAGAGAGAGAGTGAGAGTGAAAAACAGAGAGAGAGAGAGTGAGAGTGAAAAACAGAGAGAGAGAGAGTGAGAGTGAAAAACAGAGAGAGAGAGAGTGAGAGTGAAAAACAGAGAGAGAGAGAGTGAGAGTGAAAAACAGAGAGAGAGAGAGTGAGAGTGAAAAACAGAGAGAGAGAGAGTGAGAGTGAAAAACAGAGAGAGAGAGAGAGTGAGAGTGAAAAACAGAGAGAGAGAGAGAGTGAGAGTGAAAAACAGAGAGAGAGAGAGAGTGAGAGTGAAAAACAGAGAGAGAGAGAGAGTGAGAGTGAAAAACAGAGAGAGAGAGAGAGTGAGAGTGAAAAACAGAGAGAGAGAGAGAGTGAGAGTGAAAAACAGAGAGAGAGAGAGTGAGAGTGAAAAACAGAGAGAGAGAGAGTGAGAGTGAAAAACAGAGAGAGAGAGAGTGAGAGTGAAAACAGAGAGAGAGAGAGTGAGAGTGAAAAACAGAGAGAGAGAGAGTGAGAGTGAAAAACAGAGAGAGAGAGAGTGAGAGTGAAAAACAGAGAGAGAGAGAGTGAGAGTGAAAAACAGAGAGAGAGAGTGAGAGTGAAAAACAGAGAGAGAGAGAGAGTGAGAGTGAAAACAGAGAAGAGAGAGTGAGAGTGAAAAACAGAGAGAGAGAGAGTGAGAGTGAAAAACAGAGAGAGAGAGAGTGAGAGTGAAAAACAGAGAGAGAGAGAGTGAGAGTGAAAAACAGAGAGAGAGAGAGTGAGAGTGAAAAACAGAGAGAGAGAGAGTGAGAGTGAAAAACAGAGAGAGAGAGAGTGAGAGTGAAAAACAGAGAGAGAGAGAGTGAGAGTGAAAAACAGAGAGAGAGAGAGAGTGAGAGTGAAAAACAGAGAGAGAGAGAGAGTGAGAGTGAAAAACAGAGAGAGAGAGAGTGAGAGTGAAAAACAGAGAGAGAGAGAGAGTGAGAGTGAAAAACAGAGAGAGAGAGAGTGAGAGTGAAAAACAGAGAGAGAGAGAGAGTGAGAGTGAAAAACAGAGAGAGAGAGAGAGTGAGAGTGAAAAACAGAGAGAGAGAGGAGAGTGATGAAAAACAGAGAGAGAGAGAGTGAGAGTGAGAGAGAAAAGAGAGAGAGAGAGAGTGAGAGTGAAAAAGAGAGAGAGAGAGTGAGAGTGAAAAAGAGAGAGAGAGAGTGAGAGTGAAAAAGAGAGAGAGAGAGTGAGAGTGAAAAAGAGAGAGAGAGAGTGAGAGTGAAAAAGAGAGAGAGAGAGAGTGAAAGAGAGAGAGAGAGTGAGAGAAAAGAGAGAGAGAGAGTGAGAGTGAAAAAGAGAGAGAGAGTGAGAGTGAAAAACAGAGAGAGAGAGTGAGAGTGAAAAACAGAGAGAGAGAGTGAGAGTGAAAAACAGAGAGAGAGAGTGAGAGTGAAAAACAGAGAGAGAGAGTGAGAGTGAAAAACAGAGAGAGAGAGTGAGAGTGAAAAACAGAGAGAGAGAGTGAGAGTGAAAAACAGAGAGAGAGAGAGAGTGAGAGTGAAAAACAGAGAGAGAGAGAGAGTGAGAGTGAAAAACAGAGAGAGAGAGAGAGTGAGAGTGAAAAACAGAGAGAGAGAGAGTGAGAGTGAAAAACAGAGAGAGAGAGAGTGAGAGTGAAAACAGAGAGAGTGAGAGTGAAAAACAGAGAGAGTGAGAGTGAAAAACAGAGAGAGAGAGAGTGAAAAACAGAGAGAGAGAGAGTGAAAAACAGAGAGAGAGAGAGTGAGAGTGAAAAACACAGAGAGAGAGAGTGAGAGTGAAAAACACAGAGAGAGAGAGTGAGAGTGAAAAACACAGAGAGAGAGAGTGAGAGTGAAAAACACAGAGAGAGAGAGTGAGAGTGAAAAACACAGAGAGAGAGAGTGAGAGTGAAAAACACAGAGAGAGAGAGTGAGAGTGAAAAACACAGAGAGAGAGAGTGAGAGTGAAAAACACAGAGAGAGAGAGTGAGAGTGAAAAACACAGAGAGAGAGAGTGAGAGTGAAAAACACAGAGAGAGAGAGTGAGAGTGAAAAACACAGAGAGAGAGAGAGTGAGAGTGAAAAACACAGAGAGAGAGAGTGAGAGTGAAAAACACAGAGAGAGAGAGTGAGAGTGAAAAACACAGAGAGAGAGAGAGTGAGAGTGAAAAACACAGAGAGAGAGAGAGTGAGAGTGAAAAACACAGAGAGAGAGAGAGTGAGAGTGAAAAACACAGAGAGAGAGAGAGTGAGAGTGAAAAACACAGAGAGAGAGAGAGTGAGAGTGAAAAACAGAGAGAGAGAGAGAGTGAGAGTGAAAAACAGAGAGAGAGAGAGAGTGAGAGTGAAAAACAGAGAGAGAGAGAGTGAGAGTGAAAAACAGAGAGAGGGAGAGTGAGAGTGAAAAACAGAGAGAGGGAGAGTGAGAGTGAAAAACAGAGAGAGAGAGAGTGAGAGTGAAAAACAGAGAGAGAGAGAGTGAGAGTGAAAAACAGAGAGAGAGAGAGTGAGAGTGAAAAACAGAGAGAGAGAGAGTGAGAGTGAAAAACAGAGAGAGAGAGAGTGAGAGTGAAAAACAGAGAGAGAGAGTGAGAGTGAAAAACAGAGAGAGAGAGAGTGAGAGTGAAAAACAGAGAGAGAGAGAGTGAGAGTGAAAAACAGAGAGAGAGAGAGTGAGAGTGAAAAACAGAGAGAGAGAGAGTGAGAGTGAAAAACAGAGAGAGAGAGAGTGAGAGTGAAAGAGAGAGAGAGAGAGTGGGAGTGAAAAAGAGAGAGAGAGAGAGTGGGAGTGAAAAAGAGAGAGAGAGAGTGAGAGTGAAAAAGAGAGAGAGTGAGAGTGAAAAAGAGAGAGAGAGTGAGAGTGAAAAAGAGAGAGAGAGTGAGAGTGAAAAAGAGAGAGTGAGAGTGAAAAAGAGAGAGAGTGAGAGTGAAAAAGAGAGAGAGTGAGAGTGAAAAAGAGAGAGAGAGTGAGAGTGAAAAAGAGAGAGAGAGTGAGAGTGAAAAAGAGAGAGAGAGTGAGAGTGAAAAAGAGAGAGAGAGTGAGAGTGAAAAAGAGAGAGAGAGTGAGAGTGAAAAAGAGAGAGAGAGTGAGAGTGAAAAAGAGAGAGAGAGTGAGAGTGAAAAAGAGAGAGAGAGTGAGAGTGAAAAAGAGAGAGAGAGTGAGAGTGAAAAAGAGAGAGAGAGTGAGAGTGAAAAAGAGAGAGAGAGTGAGAGTGAAAAAGAGAGAGAGAGTGAGAGTGAAAAAGAGAGAGAGAGTGAGAGTGAAAAAGAGAGAGAGAGTGAGAGTGAAAAAGAGAGAGAGAGTGAGAGTGAAAAAGAGAGAGAGAGTGAGAGTGAAAAAGAGAGAGAGAGTGAGAGTGAAAAAGAGAGAAAAAAAAAGAAAAAAAAAAAAAAAAGGAAAAAGAGCTTTTAAACAATCGAAATATATGGAGAGATAAAAAAGATTTAATTTTGTGTCCGTAAACTCAGTCTATCGGAGTAGAAGGCTCTCCGGCATCTGGGGACCTCCATAGTGAATGTATATAATAAAGTAAAATTAGTCTGCCAATTTTAGTCATCGAAAGCTTTCATCCTATCAATTTATTTTTTTGTTTTTTTTCAAAGTTGGTGCATGTTCTTTAGAAGAAAAAAAGTTTTGTTTACAATAAAATAACAGTTTTAAACATGTAAATAACAAACTTCAATGGAGAAAAATATCAGGTCAACTTACTATTCTCATCAACAAGTTGGGCAGAAGGTTTCAGACCCATTTTACCGGCTACATAAAGTTGCGTGTCACTGACTAAAAGAAACTCAGCTTTCCCAGCCATTACTAATTGCATACAACGGTAAATGCTGGGTGCCTGTAAAAAAGAGAACATTACACATTTTAGAGCAGAATCCAGATAATGGATCAATCATCCTGCAAGATGAGATTCCAGATAGCACTTAAATATATAGGATGTGAGTAGCCAATGATAACGAAAGCTTAAATCAAGATATTTTAAAACCCAAAGTCCTCAAAATAACACTATTTTATTTGGAAATTAATATACTTTAACATTATTCAATAAATAATAATCTATATGATGTATTTGAATAGTTTTAAGCAAGTAAGGTAATAAAAATATTAACACCACTAACAGGTAATTTTAGCAACTTTTGCAAAGAACTGGAGGTGCTTTTTAAAAGTTTGTTACCACTCCTCTATGAGGAATTTTGTCATTTCATTTGGAACTTATAGATAAATGAAGCCCTTAATCCTGGTGGGAGTACAAAACAAACTGATCCATTCTTTTTTTGTTATGTTTTTAAGAGAACCCGTCATCATGATGCGTATTGAACATTTTGAAAATATATTATGTACCCCAACTGATAAGTAAATCAATCCTTTTACTCTTTGTATGTATTAAAATTTTCATTGTATGTTTTATCTTTTCATCATAGCAATTTTTAATTAACATATCTGAAAAAAATAGTTTCTATTACAGCAAAATCAAGACAGCTAGTATCAGTGGTAATAGTTATACTCAGTAACCATCATCATCAGTGGTAATAGTTACACTCAGTAACCATCATCAGTGGTAATAGTTACACTCAGTAACCATCATCAGTGGTAATAGTTACACTCTCAGTAACCATCATCAGTATCAGTGGTAATAGTTATACTCTCAGTAAGCATCATCAGTATCAGTGGTAATAGTTATACTCACAGTAAGCATCATCAGTATCAGTGGTAATAGTTATACTCTCAGTAAGCATCATCAGTATCAGTGGTAATAGTTATACTCTCAGTAAGCATCATCAGTATCAGTGGTAATAGTTATACTCTCAGTAAGCATCATCAGTATCAGTGGTAATAGTTATACTCTCAGTAAGCATCATCAGTATCAGTGGTAATAGTTATACTCTCAGTAAGCATCATCAGTATCAGTGGTAATAGTTATACTCTCAGTAAGCATCATCAGTATCAGTGGTAATAGTTATACTCTCAGTAACCATCATCATCATCAGTGGTAATAGTTATACTCTCAGTAAGCATCATCAGTATCAGTGGTAATAGTTATACTCTCAGTAAGCATCATCAGTATCAGTGGTAATAGTTATACTCTCAGTAAGCATCATCAGTATCAGTGGTAATAGTTATACTCTCAGTAAGCATCATCAGTATCAGTGGTAATAGTTATACTCTCAGTAAGCATCATCAGTATCAGTGGTAATAGTTATACTCTCAGTAAGCATCATCAGTATCAGTGGTAATAGTTATACTCTCAGTAAGCATCATCAGTATCAGTGGTAATAGTTATACTCTCAGTAACCATCATCATCATCAGTGGTAATAGTTATACTCTCAGTAAGCATCATCAGTATCAGTGGTAATAGTTATACTCTCAGTAACTATCATCAGTATCAGTGGTAATAGTTATACTCTCAGTAACTATCATCAGTATCAGTGGTAATAGTTATACTCTCAGTAAGCATCATCAGTATCAGTGGTAATAGTTATACTCTCAGTAACCATCATCATCATCAGTGGTAATAGTTATACTCTCAGTAAGCATCATCAGTATCAGTGGTAATAGTTATACTCTCAGTAACCATCATCATCATCAGTGGTAATAGTTATACTCTCAGTAAGCATCATCAGTATCAGTGGTAATAGTTATACTCTCAGTAAGCATCATCAGTATCAGTGGTAATAGTTATACTCTCAGTAAGCATCATCAGTATCAGTGGTAATAGTTATACTTTCAGTAAGCATCATCAGTATCAGTGGTAATAGTTATACTCTCAGTAAGCATCATCAGTATCAGTGGTAATAGTTATACTCTCAGTAAGCATCATCAGTATCAGTGGTAATAGTTATACTCTCAGTAAGCATCATCAGTATCAGTGGTAATAGTTATACTCTCAGTAACCATCATCAGTATCAGTGGTAATAGTTATACTCTCAGTAACCATCATCAGTATCAGTGGTAATAGTTATACTCTCAGTAAGCATCATCAGTATCAGTGGTAATAGTTATACTCTCAGTAAGCATCATCAGTATCAGTGGTAATAGTTATACTCTCAGTAAGCATCATCAGTATCAGTGGTAATAGTTATACTCTCAGTAAGCATCATCAGTATCAGTGGTAATAGTTATACTCTCAGTAAGCATCATCAGTATCAGTGGTAATAGTTATACTCTCAGTAAGCATCATCAGTATCAGTGGTAATAGTTATACTCTCAGTAAGCATCATCAGTATCAGTGGTAATAGTTATACTCTCAGTAAGCATCATCAGTATCAGTGGTAATAGTTATACTCTCAGTAAGCATCATCAGTATCAGTGGTAATAGTTATACTCTCAGTAAGCATCATCAGTATCAGTGGTAATAGTTATACTCTCAGTAAGCATCATCAGTATCAGTGGTAATAGTTATACTCTCAGTAAGCATCATCAGTATCAGTGGTAATAGTTATACTCTCAGTAAGCATCATCAGTATCAGTGGTAATAGTTATACTCTCAGTAAGCATCATCATCAGCAGCAGCTGTAAACTAGACTTGAATTCCGGAACGAATTTGAAAAATTGAAAATATGAATATCGAAAAAAAAAAAAAAAAAAAAAAAAAAAATTTTTTTTAAATAAATCGAGACCCAGTGTGCATCTGTGTAGAGAGGACAGCACACAAAAACAAAACAAAAAACAAAAACACTTTTTTCCTAAACAACTCTAATCAGTTTCAACTAAGTAAAAATTAAGAGAAAGCCAACGAATGCATATGTGGGAGTAAGAAACAGGAAGTCATTCTTTAAAATAAAAGTCATCTAACCCCCCCCCCCCCCCCCACCACCATCATGAATGGTTCGATATGTAAGACTTCACGGGAAAATTAACATTTTCAGTAATCAGAGAGAACTTTCATAAGGAAAATTAGCCTTTTCTGATGTTAAAAAAAAAAAAAGAAAAGTGTGTTTCGATAAAAAAGCTGACAACTCACCTATGAGAGCCTTGAGCGATTTAACTGGAAATCCACCTTTTCTATATTTAAAAAAAGCGGAATTCTGCTCCAAGGAAGGTGGGCTCCCTCTAACATGCTAAAAAAACTTTTCACACCTGCCAGTATGCTATATCTCTACAAAGCCACCATTCGTCCATGCATGGAGTATTTTTGTCACATCTGGGCTGGTGCACAAACCGCTAGTCTCTCCCTCTTAGACAGAGTCCAAAAAAAGAGCCTCTAATCTAAAAGGCCCCACACTCTCTACCGAGCTCTAGCCCCATCACCATAACGTTGCATCCCTGTGCTTGCTTTACAAGTACTTACACGGAATATGCTCTGACGAACTTGCCCCCCCCCCCGACGTAGATACCCCCAACCATCCAAATCCCCCCCCCCCTCCAATGTAGAGATCCTCTGATGCTGGAAGGCTTTCTACTCTAATAGTTTCTTTCCTCGAACTACCGACTGTACCCACATGCAGAAATTTAAATGTAATGTGAACAAACATCTCGCTGCACAACTCTCCAATTAGGAGCCATATTTATTGGGGCAGCCTAACTCGCATCTCAGTGGCAATGTGCCTTGTTTGGAGTGAATTAAAGTACGTAAAAAAGGGGGGAAAAAAAAGGGGGTCGGAGAACTCATGTACATGAAATATCACTCACTATCCAGGTTTTTGGTCTATGTTCCCTTTGACAAGAGGTTCAACGTTGTCTGGCTGTCCTTATGCTTAAGTCTCCAGTGCTCACGATTGTGGGGGATTGACTGTGTCTATTTGCCACTGTTTACAGTCTTGCATGATGGTTTCTTTTCATGTCTTCCTACGGCGCCCAGCTTTCTTTTTGCTATCCAGCCTTAGGTCTCTGCATGTCCTGATATACTCCTTGCTTCTTTCAACATGCCCGAACCAGCGAAGACGGTTTGCCTTTATTAGGACAAAGTTTTGGAATGGCCAATTTCTCAAGTAAAGTGTCTGACCTAATGTTCTGAATCTGGTCCGGCTTTACATTGCATATCCACCTAATCATTGTCCCATCATTTCTCTGGAGTCGAGCAAGTGAGGGCCCAACACTCACGGCCATACAACATCATATATACATAAAATATAACAGACATTGATTCTTTAATTCGTCTTCTCAATCTTTCATATTTCAGTGATATGCCCCTTCGTGGTTTGCTGATGCAACTTAGTCAGAGACTTGAGTAAGTGGTCAGTTTTGTCGGCAACCCTAAATGGGCCTTAATGAAATACCGTCTTTGTGAATCTTAGATGTGGTACCTTGCTGTAATGCTGAGCAAGCTGTCTGTATTTCGCATGAGGTATTAGGTCCTTGTTCTTACTGAGGATTTATGACAGCTTCCTGTGTTTTCAATGAGAGCATGCTACCCCCGTAGATTAAGTGTTCCATTCGAAATTCCGTCCAGATTCCAGAAGAAATATTCCTGGGGTCAAAAAGATACATCTGAAGAAGGGCGGAGGTTACAGCGGCCGAAACGTTGTGAGGATAACACTCAAGATGAGAACAGTAGTCCAAATAATCCAAATTATCAATCCTCATCTCAGAAATTCAGATCAGGTATTATAAACCCTTGTCTTTTTGAGGGGTCACAAGTTGGTGTCTTGCTTTCCATTTGTAATATTACATAAGGGCTCTCATTCGAGTAGAACGAATGAACAATAGAGTGGTTGGAATGATTGACGGATCAGGGGTCAAGAGGTGACCTAAGCAGGTAAACAGAAGTCGAGAGTTTGAAGTCATTTTTGAAAAAAAAAAGAAAAGGGAATTCTCTCTTTCCTGCCAGTCCTGTGAGTGAAGTGGTACCGAAAAATCTGCTTGTTCCCAAAACTCTAATGGAGGACTTGAAACAGCATTCACGCGGCTGCATTTATTCTACCCACTGCGTCCCTCACGAAGGCCAACCAAGCCTGACGATTTAAAAAAAATAAAAAAATAATCGACGATTGGGTGATCTCTAGCCATCCGCCGTTTCAATAGCAAACTCTGTAGACACAGGGAGCCAGCTTAGCTTTAACCATCATCAACCCGGGTTTTGTTCACCTCCTGGTTTTTTGCAACCCTGTAGGGGAGCTGGGGCAATTACTTCGTAGATGAACTCTCCCGGTTGACGGCGAAGGGCATGACCCAGCCAGAGTAGACATTTCATTAGGATGACTTGTTAGAGGGAGTTAATTTTGCAGCAGAAATGGTGGAGGGGGTTCAACAATGTGAGCCAGCATAACTGGTGGCCCAAGCCGACTCTATACATCTCTTTCTAGCACAGTGAGCAATCTCTTAATGTGTATCTCTGATATCTGTAACTATTGATATGGTTTTAAAGCTAATAAATCCTCCATTGAAAAGATGCCTCATGTTTGCATGAATTGATCAAGATGACAGGTCGTGACAGTCACAGCATTATATTTTCACTTACTGATGGGTGGAAGGTAAGGTAAGATGTTGCTTTACGGCACATCAACCCACTGATGGGTGGAAGTCATGTGGTTTCATCGACTTCTGCTTCGAGGTCATCTCTGACTTTTTATGGTTTCACTAAAAACCATCCATTAAAACACTGCCTTCGCTATGTAACAGCAGTTTGTATACTGATATACACACCTAACAGGACAACCTGTAACAGGAATAAGGTGTTTCACTCTTAAGATACAATTTATAGTGTTACGGTTGGCTCTTTCCTAATGCGTGTGAAGTCCCAGATCATGTAATCGTGCGGAAGTCAATGAGTAGATTGACTCAAGTCCACTTCCTCTTACCCGACTTTTGGAAGAACACATGTTTGCCAAGATCCTTCTTTTCTCCCGTTTTGGTTTAATAGCTTCTTTCCTCGTACTGCCTCTGAAACTCCCTCCCTGCCCCCTGTTTCCCCGACAGTACAGACATGCAGAAATTTAAAAACTAATGTAAACATATCTCGCTGCGCAGATCCCAATTTAGATCCCCCCCCCCCCGCCCCATATCTTCTCCCCTTTTCTTTTTCTCAGTAGCCCCCTTACGTCTACAGTGGCGGCCTGCCTTGTTTGGGGTGAACTATGTTAAGAAAAAAAAATTTTTTTTTTTAATTTAAAAAATTACCGAAGCAAAACTGTCCACTGTTCCTGTGACATTTTACCAGACTAGTTCTGTAGAGTTTGAGGGTGCTGATGTAGTTGGTTTGCAAATGCAGGGAGGGGGGAATAACTAGGTTTGACTGAAAAGAGAATTTAGGACGCTGAAATAATCAATCGAACAATGAAACAATGTTATGCAAAAAACGAACTTTTTTTTTTTGCAATACATGAATTATTTTAAGAAAAAAAAATAAATTATATCACATACCCAATATTTAACAATTAGGGGGGGCTACTTTATATTTATTACTTTATTTTATATATCTTTTTACAATAAACTAAAATAAAGAAAAAAAAACAAATTTCTTATTTTTTATTTTTTAATGAAGGTTTTTGGTCTCATGCCAAAAGACGCACAAGAAAAAATGTTAGGGACCAGAACCGAGATGTTCCACCTTCATTCTATGGAGTTTCTTTGGCGGAAAAGAGAAAAGTATTCCCGCATATAATTTTTGCAATCACGGAGCAATATCTGATATAATTTCATTTTTCGTTAATTAACAAGTTTATTTAATTTTTGTATTTGGTTAATATTGTTTTATGGCTTCTCATTTTTTGTGTACGTTAATTACCAAATTTTATTGTTACAGTTTATGTTTTGTGTACGTTAATTACCAAATTTTATTGTTACAGTTTATGTTTTGTGTACGTTAATTACCAAATTTTATTGTCACAGTTTATGTTTTGTGTACGTTAATTACCAAATTTTATTGTCACAGTTTATGTTTTGTGTACGTTAATTACCAAATTTTATTGTTACAGTTTATGTTTTGTGTACGTTAATTACCAAATTTTATTGTTACAGTTTATGTTTTGTGTACGTTAGGGACCTCCAATTGGTTGTGAACTATTTATCCCCCCCTATATGTAACACGATGTAACTTTAATTTAGATTAAGATTATCAACAAAACTTTTTTACCATTCAAAAGAGGATACATAAAATAAACTGCTGATGATTTTTTAGAATTTTTTCCAGCATACGAAACTCATGAAAATGTGAAGTTAAAATGCTGTTTACTTTTTTACGTGATAAAATAACGTTCTTATGTATAAGCATTTCTGCTGCATATTTTTAATAAATCTCGCATAAATCGAGTTATGGCCAGATCTTCGCGAAATTTTCAATACTTATTCACTATAGGACTAATTTATCTTTAAAATGCTGTTTTCCAGCCTCGATTTTGTCGCAGCCTTCACCTTGAGGTCACGGGTTACGGCGTGTGTGTGTGTGTGTGTTTTTTTACTGGGACTCATAAGCAAAACGTCTTTTTTCGACTTTTTTATATATATATATACTGTTGATTTTCTCATTTTTATTTTTATTCAATAAATGTTCTATCACTATACTGTTGCTTTTCTCAAATTGTTATTTCTTCGAAAAATGTTCTATTTTAGAATAGTTCCAATGGTGCAAGTAACTCTTTTTTAAGTTCACCATTTCTCCGAAAGTGGATCCATTTTCGGAGAAATAAAAATGAATTTTTTTATTATTTTAGATGTTAGGAGGGGTGGGGGATCACTTTCCTATATAAGTTATACGTAAAGTGAGCACGCATTTCTTGACCACCGAATCTCACCTCTCGTATTTCGACCCCTAAAAAAAAAAAAAAGATGAGATTCGGTGGCCAAGAAATGCGTGCTCACTTTACGTATAACTTATAACATGTAATTTGCCCAAAAAAGTAGAAACTTTTTTTTTTTAGGGGTCGAAATACGAAAGGTGCACTTCTATAAATTTACCAATAAAAAAAATATATTAATACTATTATTCCTTTTGCTTCAATGTATTTTCGTTTCGTTCTTTGATTTGGAATACGTAAAAAAAAAAAATAGATTATGAGTCCCAGTAAAAAAAAAAACCCTGGAAATGAATTCCAGGAAGACGACCGCCATTTTGTTCGTCGCTAATGATTCTATGAAGAAAATATTGATTCCTAATAAATAGCAATTGACACGGGTTATAAATACAAACAAATATCACAGGTCAGTTTTAAATTAACTTTTATCGACGACAGTTACTTTTATTTGTTGTATATTTGTTTTTTTAGCGTTTTCAGGGTACTGATCATTCTTAAACATACCCGAATTTCTTAAAGAAAGCAGAAACCGGTGACGTCAGCGATTCTGTGGCTGCGATTGGAGGTCCCTAGTGTACGTTAATTACCAAATTTTATTGTTACAGTTTATGTTTTGTGTACGTTAATTACCAAATTTTATTGTTACAGTTTATGTTTTGTGTACGTTAATTAATGTTTTTTGTTTTGTTATGTTTTTTTTAATGTTTTTTAGTTTAATTTTTTTTTTAGTTTTTTTAATTAACTTGTTTCATTTTGCGATTGATTGATTATCCTGTTGATTCTCAATTTGAAATTGTGTACGTTTTCAGCGTCCTAAATTCTGTTCATTGTATGCTTACTGTCATAGTCAAACCAAGTTATCTCCCCTGTATTTACAACACTGACTACATCAGCACCCTTTTTAGACATGATGTTATCAGTTGTACCTATATACATATTGTTAAATCAACCTACTCATATTAGGAAGTTTTGGGTTAGGGGTTTGCATATTTTGTGTATTACTTGAGAGTGTTAATAAATTCAGTTATATTTTTATTACATTTAACTGGCTTTGCAAACTCACCTTTTTCGGATTCAAACAATTTAACCCGAGCACAAGTCACATTTTTTTCTAGTTAATATATAAATGGCCTCCGTTATGCATGTTAAGAAATCGATTTAAAAAAGTTGTACCCATCATTCTACGTGTGAAGTTTTTCCTCTCAAAGAAAATTGAATTAAAATTTGCCAAAAGAGAAGGAACTTACCGAAACGCATTCAACATGGGAGTAATCTGTACGGAATCCTTGGCATTTGTCCATATCCTCTTCTACAACGCACCATTTTACTAGCAACAAAAAAGAAAATCCATGTTAAAACATGTTCTTAATTATTTTTTTCTCATACCTCTTTTCTGCTGAAGATGTCGAGAAAAGGCAATGTCAAAAAGAATGACAAAGTCGATCCATACAAAAATATATTAACTTATTAACAGACAATGTGTTGCATAGCCCCTCTCCTTGTCGTGGGTGGAGAGGGTTAGTCGTGTCGTCCAGTGGATGGTCGTCTAGTGGATGAATTCTTTCTTCTCTGCCGTCGTCTGTTGTCTGCAATAAAAGCCATGTCGCCCCCGAAGACAAACTCTGCTTTTAAATTTAATTCATTTTATTCAAGCGTTATTTCATCTGGGGGAAATTTAGCACGCCGAGAGAGACTAAGAGAGCTAATCCCACGTTATCGTAGTTAGTTATTAATGTTTTCTTAACTATTCCTAGAGAGGGGGGGGGGGATTTTCGTGCTTGTCTTCCCTGAAGGGAAATATTTTGTATCTTTACATTGTGAACCGCATGTCCTCTCAGTTCGCTTTCCGAAACAGACTACCAAAAACTCGCTTCTCACGAGAACGAGTGACGTCACAGATCCCTTTGTTTCCCACGCAAGGCCCGCGAAGTCACAGAGCCCCTCGCAGGTGTAGACTGACCCTTGATCTAGGGTCTCGTCACACATAACCTTGTCACGTCTTCCAGATCCGACTGAGAACAAGCCCTGTTCTGCACTCGACTGCACCCGCGTTAATTCGCGCAAGTTAAACCCGATCTTCAACAGATACGTCCATTCCCATAGGGCCATTATCTAACAAATGAATTTAGAGAAATGGCCAAATATACAGTCATCAATAAGTAACAGTGGGAGGTGACGGTGGTTAAGTGGATAACGACACGGACTGAAGACCTTGGTGTTCAAAGTTCGAATCCAGTCAGTTCCACAGTACCACTTTCACTTAGGGATGTTGGCAACCTTCTCGTGGTCCTTCCCGTAAATACCCGATGTCTTTCCAGAAAGATTTCTAACTAGAAAAACATTGAGGAAACTAATGCCAACACCAGAATCATCTGATTCACACGAAAGAAGGAGGAGGTAAGTAACAGTCTTATGCAGAGCCTGAAAAGAAGAATGGCTAATTGGTATCAGGAGCGGATTGTTAAACGGGCACAGTTAGCAGTAAACTGGACCATTTGAATCTGAGGCAAAGCGATGCATACATGGAAGATTTTTCGGCAGACTGAAACATTTGCTGGACTTAAGTATCAAATTATTTTTATATTGAAAATCATTGCTAAAATTATAAAGATTAAATCTGAATGAAACTCCTACGAACTAGGATAGATTATGCATTTACCCAGTCAGTGCACTTAGATTTCGGGAGAGAAAAAAATTAACTTCAAAATATTTAAGTTTTGTTTCCTTTGGTGATACCATTGTAGCACAGTGAGAAGTTAGTGCTGGTGTGATAGCAAGAGTTAGAAGTGGATGGTGTAAGTTGAGGGAACTTCTGTCATTTCTACCCCTAACCCAACCAATGGAAGAATATCAGCCATGTGTGTGCAGTATGATGTATGTGAATTTAACCAGAAAGACATTAAATCTGGACAGTATAGGGAGATGTGTGTAGAACAGGAGACTTTGTTGGTTTGGTCATATTAACAGAATGAACAAGCCGCGCGTGCGTGCGTGCGTGGTCCCCCTCTGTATGTGACAAGTGTAAAATGCAATAAATTTGGGCAATTTGGGGCATTTTTTACCCCCCTTTGACCCCCCTGGGGGCGCGAACCAGATTTTTTCGAAGGTCAGCGATACTTATTTTCTATTAGGAACAATTGCCTCCACATTTTGGTCAAGTTTCAGAGAGATTGAATGGATCGATGAAAAGTTATGGGGCAAAAAAATGTCATTTTTTGCCATTTCGGGGCCTTTTGACCCCCTGGGGGGCTAACCAGATTTTTTTTTCAAAAATCGGAGAATGTCACTTTCTAACCTGATCAAAGTTACAACTTCATGCAAAATTTCAGAGAAATTCAATGGATGGTTGCGGAGAAAAATCCGGACGGACGGACATGCCTCAAAACATAAGTCCCCCGATTTTATAAATCCGGGGACCAATATCAGGATCAGTTGGCAGGGGAAGGCCAAAGACAACATGGAAGAATCTGATAAGGATGAATATTAAAGGAAGATGGATAAATGAAGACCTGGTCAGAGATAGGTTAGTTTGGGAGTAATTTTCAAAAAGCAGTCCAACACATGCCAATATGTAAAACAGACATTAAACCGAATATCACTCTACACGCAATATTATCTGATTGTGTATTATGCTGTCTTCTAGTTGTTCAAAACCACCTTATTTAGCTTGTAGGGTGATGTCTCTTAAGTGCTTCTCCTGACTTCTATTGTTGAAGATGTATCGTTTGTGGGCTAAGTCGTTTTTAACCATAGCAAAGTTAAAACTTGCATATCAAAGCACTAACACTTCATAACATAACATAACATATATTTGGGGAAAAGGCTTTTGCCTGTAACTCCCGTTCCTTTCCCTCTTGTCCACTATATCAGTTCGTGCACAGGTCTGACTGAATATTGTCTGTGAAGCCAATGTTTGTCCAATTTGCACTTGAAGTCGTTTTATGTCTGTTGCGTCGATGACCCAGTCTGGCAGAGAATTCCAATTGTTCACAACCCGTATCCCAAAGGAATACTTTCTGATGTTTAGCCTACTATGCTTCTTTTCCAGTTTCAGGTTGTGACCTCTTGTCCTGGTGATCTTGCTGAGGGGTAGCAGTCTCTCCTGATCCATGTTGTCTTTGCCTGTGAGGATCTTGAATGTCTGGATCATATCTCCACGTTCCCTTCTATAGTACATGGACGGGAGCTTCATGTGTCTGAGCCTATCTTCGTATGGCAGGTCCACAAGTGTACGACACAATTTAGTTGCTCGGCGCTGGACTTTTTCAACCTTGTCAATATCACCGACTTGATTTCTTGTCTAGTTCAAGATGGCCATCATTTTGATCGGCAGTGGTGATGGACTCTAGTTGAACAAAATTCAGCTGTGCTCGAAATGAATGAACTATTATTTTTAGTAAGTAAATAGCTAGTATTATGTTTTGGAGTTCACATTCAGCAAACACAATGAAGGAGGGGGAGGGGGCGAGACGAGTGAACCTTATGTTTTGATCTAAGTGCCCATATTCAATAGTGTTCAGCAAATCAATTTTCCCTTCACTGATGACATAATTCGTCATCTGGTTTCTGTTTGATCTCGCCCCTATTCCCAGGTTTAGTACTTAAACTTTAACCCCACTTAACAGTTCTGTCCCTGAACAATTCGAAGTACATGCGAATGAAAAATAACTTATCCAAACCTAGCTAACATACTCAAATTCAATATATTGTAACTGTAGCTACCTTTTTTCTGCGTCTCAATGACAATGTGTTGTACACTTTAATTGGTCCCCCGATTTTATAAATAAAGACATTTCCGTCTGTCCGTCTGGATTTTTCTCCGCAACCATCCATTGAATTTCTGAAATTTTGCATGAAGTTGTAACTTTGGTCAGGTTAGAAAGGGACATTCTCCGATTTTTGAAAAAAAATCTGGTTAGCCTCCCAGGGTGTCAAAATGCCCCGAAGTGGCCAAAAATGACATTTTTTGCCCCATAACTTTTCATCCATCCATTCAATTTCTCTGAAACTTGGCCAAAATGTGGAGGCAATTATTCCTAATAGAAAATAAGTATTGCTGACTTTGGAAAAATTCTGGTTCACGCCCCCACGGAGTCAAAGCCCCCAAAATGGCAAAAAATTACCCTTTTCTCCCATAATGTTTGATCCATCCATTCAATTTTTCTGAAACTTGGCCAAAATGTAGAGGCAATTGTTCTGGATATAAAATGAGCATCCTTAACCTCAGAAAAAGGTGATAAGCAGTTCCAGGTATTTAATTCCTTCCCACCGCAGGAATATGTGACACAAGGTCAGAAAGTGGGAGAACAGTCAAGCCAGCGCCCCTAAAGAAGGAGCACTCGCAAAAATAGCCTGGGCAACCCAGTCGGCATTCCCTGGTCAGGGTACCTCAGGCAGCAAGCAATAAACTTACTCCTCCCCAAAGAGGGGAGGCAAGGCCTGGGAGGGTGCACCTCCTAAGACAACCCAGGACAGTATATCTCAGCCGGACTGATTATCGAGAACAAATCCTCGACTGGTATTACCCCAACCCGACGTCCTCAATCAACCAAAGTTAATGAGAAACTGAACAGGATGGGCAGATCCAACACAATAGGTACTTGGAGAACTTATATTTATAGCTAATACTACTATAACAAGTTTTAACAAGAAAAATACAGAACATCCCCATAAAATAATAACTAGGCGAAATATACAATAGCACACAAATATCATAAACAATCTCTCACAAGCAACACGTATCTTGACCTAGATAATCCGTCCTATCATTCTATATCCTCTGAATATAACACACTAATGTCATGAACACAAGCTCATTAGTACAAATCTATTCAAATTTCACTATTCTTGCCAACAGAGAGCCGAATTAGTGTCCCGATTCAATAAAAATTTGAGGTGACCCATTATGCCCCATCTTGAAAAATAAGTGATTTTTTGTAACTCTCAGTAATGTCTCCATCTCAATTTATGTTTTCCAAGCCAAAGTTCTTTTATGCAGAAGTAGATGGAGACAACTTTATCATAAAAAAATTTAGCCAGGTAACCAGTAGCACTTTCCGAAGCTGGTAAACTAAGAAAGGAAAGCATAGGAAAACCTTTGAGTTGGGAGAAAATAAAAAAAAGTCTTAGGGTTGACCCATTATGCCCAACATCAAAGTGTAGTATCTGTTCCGATGGATATTGCACCCCATAGACCGGTATTGTCTTAGCCTTCGGGGCTTGAATAACGCCGGTCTATGGGTCTGTCCTGTGCAGTTCTAGGAGGTCCACCCTCCCAGGCTTTGCCTCCCCTCTTTAGGGAGGAGTAAGTTTATTATAGTTATAACTTTGGCATGAGATCATAGATTTATGATTTAGGTCATGTTTCAAAACATGAATTCAAACACAAGCGATAAAATAAATGAATAGGTAAACATTATCAATAGTTTTGGAAATTATTTTAATAGTTCAAAACAATTTGTTTTGCTTTAACTACGTATTGGCGTTAAAAATTTAATATATACTAGAATTTAGGCTTGTAGGGCCCAGAATTCTAGTTCTCTAAAATTTAATGGTGAATATATAATGGAACTAAATAAACATGAGTAACAACTTTAGATGTCCGTTGTGGCACCAAAGATGACCTGGCAACAAGCTTTCTCCAGTCCTTCTGATTTTCTGCTTTCCTAAGCATGCTACTCATTGGCCTTTTGGCTAAGATCAAAGTATAGTATCTGTTCCGACTGCACCCCAAAGACTGGTATTGTCTCTGCCTTCGGGGCTTGATTTACACCCGTCTATGGGTCTGTCCTGTGCAGTTCTAGGAGGTCCACCCTCTCAGGCTTCGCCTCCCCTCTTTGGGAAGGAGTAAGTTTATTGCTTACTGCCTGAGGCGCCCCGGCACATGTTCGTCTTTTCCCACAGTCCGTTTTTCACAACTTTTTACTGACCAGTTTTTTTTCTTTTTTCGGTGTACACTTAACTATCAGGCTGCTAGAGAATTCCGGGGTTTTGGGAAAAAAGAAATTAAAAAAAAAAATTGAGATTTTAAGACTGATCCCCCGTCTTAAAATCTCAATTTTTAAAAATTTCTTTTTAAAAACCCCGGAATTCTCTATTGACATGATAGGTAATTGTAAGCAGAAGAATAATTTTAAAAATTGAGATGGTCAAAAAGAGGGGGATCAGTCTACGTTAAATTTACATTGGAAACTGATCCCCCCTCCTAAAATGTAAAATATTTGAAATTTTTTTCCAAAACCCCCGGAATTCTCTAGCAGCCTGATAGGTAAGTGTACACCGAAATAAGAAAAAAAAAACTGGTCAGTAAAAAGTTGTGAAAAACGGATTGTGGGAAAAGACGAACATGTGCCGGCGCCCCTACCGGGGAATGCCGACGGGACTAAGAAAATAAAATAAAGGGGGAAAAACGGCTTAAAACCATTGAAATATCTATACTCCATTTCGCTTGGTAAAGCCTAAATTTTAGATAAAAGCTATTTCGGGGCATTAAATGTATTTTTTTTGTTCTAGAGTTAAATTCTAATTTACTTTTAAAAGTTTTAAGAAAAACAAAATTCAATATTTTCATCGCTGGCGGCCATTGTCCAGCCCCCCCCCCCCCTCGTATCAAAACTATTTTACGGTTTTAAAATGTTATGACGAAGAAAAAAAAGAATTTGACGAATTCAAAATTAAGATTGAAGAAATTATAGCACAAAAGTTCGTGTATGTGTGTGCGTTCCTCGCCTATACACACACTTTTATCAATACACATTATCGGACAGCACTTTTATGTCCGCCACTAAACAAAAAAAAAAAATGAACAGCCCTAATTAGTTCAAATGGTACGGAAATTATCATTTTACATTAAATCTATATACGAAACGGATCATTACTCTAAATTCTGAAATAATTTTGTTTTCTGCATTCCAAAGTTTTTAATCACCTAAAAACATTTAAAAATTGGTGGGTGGGAGATTCAGCGAAGGATGTTAATCTAGAATAGAAATTTACCAATATAATGCGAAACGTTCTAAAAAAAAAAATAATAATAAAAAAAAAACACCTGTTAGTAACGGATGTTTACTCAAGCTAAAAACCGTTCGTGAGACACTGAATAATTTACGCAGAAAGAAAAACGTGCAGTTTTCTAAAGAAAAAAAAGACAACACAAAAAACTTTCAAAGTTTAGTAAATCTAATTTTTCAAAGCAAAGAAAAATATTCAATTAGAACATCTTAATAATATCGCCTTTGCGCCAAAATTGATATTAGATTTTATTTCTGTCCAAAGATAAAACTGTATTTTGCGAAATTGCAGATATATTCCAACGGCTCGAGCAGGACCAGTTTTTAAACAGTTTTGCGTAAAACGTTCAACTATTTACCATGGCTTCAGTCGTTTGGAAGTAATACCAAAAGACATTTCATTCTAAATTTACCTGACTGAAATAGCAATTAACTACGATTCATATACTATGTATTGATTTACTCCTCTCCAGGAGTTAGGCACAAGGCCAGTTTTTATCCTACTCCCACAAGTAAGATGTGACCCAAGGTCGGGTCGGGAAAGTGGGGTTTGAAAAGCCAGCGTCCGAGAGTGAGCACTCTGGCCATTAAAAATTGCCTGGGCAGCCCCGTCGGCATTCCCTGGTAGGGGCGCCTCAGACATAAGCAATACACTTACTCCTCACCAAAGAGAGAAGGCGAAGCCTGGAAGGGTGGCCCTCCTAGAACTGCACAGGACAGACTCATAGACAGCGTAAATCAAGACCCGAAGGCCAAGACAATAACAGTCTATGGGGTGCAGTATCCATCGGAACAGAAACTACACTTTGATCTTAGCCAAAAAGGAAAACAAACGAGTTAATTTCAAAGCAGATACGTTTTTTTTTAACCTTAATCCAAGTTCCAGGTTTAGTTCAGTAAAAATTGGTTTGATTCGGATTCTGTACAAGCACCTATTTTTAAACAACGCGTTTAATACGGACTTCTTAAAGTTTTAATGATAATAATAAAATATCCCAGGCCAAAGGGAATTTTTTATTTTTTTATTTTTATTTTTTTTTTTAATTCCGAATATCAATAGTTGCAACATACAATGTATAAGAAAACTTGTATTTAAAAATAGCAGCAAACAAAAGACAAAGGATGAAATTCGTCAGGTTTTTTCATCAAAAGTTAAAAAAGAAAAAAAGAAAGCGTTAATAATAACAAATAATAATAATAATAATAATAACAATAATAATAACAATAATAATAACAATAATAACAACAACAACAATAATAACTTACGTGGAAATAAAGCTTTAGTCAAACTTATCGTTGCAACAAGTGCGAGTATTTGTAGAAGCCGAACCGGGAGCAACATGTTGAAGCGGGGCTGGTCAAAACTCAAATGATCATCTATTGCTGCCACTCAAACTGAGGCGGTGGTACTGGTATGTATTTATATAGCCAACGACGGAGGAGGGGGAGGGGAGAGATATGTGTTTAAGATCCTGCTGAAAATACCCAGCCTTGTTATTCTGGGTTTTCCAAATAACACCAAGTAACCTAGATTCCACGTTCTTTATAAATTTATAAATGAAGGGTCGGGTGGAAAAAGAAAAAAAAATGTTATGAGAAATATATATAAATATACATATATATATATATATATATATATATATATATATATATATATATATATATATATATATATATATATATATATATTTCTGTGAAGTTAATTTGAAGAAAAAAAAAATTGATTTATAACTAAGATAAACGTCTTTTTAATTTTATTTTACGTGCGTAGATGGAATTCCTAACATTTAAAATGTATTGTTTTTTTACGGACTTATACGGCGCATTACCACACACACACACACACACACACACACACACTAAATATTTTATTATTTAATAAAAAAAAAAGATCGGATTATTATTAATTAAGCACCACGTTTTCACATACTTCTTTTTTAACCGCGCCATCCTTTCCCTATGAGATGCATGGACGGCGGGGCAGGGTGAGGGGGGGAGGGGGCTCAAGCCACCACACTTTTATAACTGTCCCGCCGGTCCTGAGATGAGAATCAGTTTTTAGTTGCCTCCCCAACCAATGAGTGATGGGGCACAGCGCGTATTGCGTTTCTCGGAGGAGAAACTGATTTTGAAGACTAAAGTCGTTCAATGATTCTTTCTCCTTAATACCAGGCGAGTATACGTTCTCGACTATCAGTCCGACGGAGTCTACTCCAGGGGTTTTCAAACTTTTTGATTTGTGGACCCCTCTATATTTCAGGTTTTACCCTATGGACTCCCTTATAAACGCTTTTGACATTTATCATGGACGGGGGCAAGGGGGGGGGGGGAGGTGCAAGCCGCCTCACTTTTTGATTTGCCCCCTCCCCCCCACTTTACGGTCATCAATAATTAAGTTGATATACATGTGTTTAACCGCCCCCCCCCCACACACACTTTTTAGGAGAGCCCCACTTTTATAACTGTCCCGCCGGCCCTGTTTATACATACATTTTTGCTAAAAATAGCATATAATTTTGCATTGACGCAAAAAAAAAAAAACTTGTGTTAAGCTTACTTTAGACGTAAGTGTTCAAATAAATTAATGCTGCATGTTGATGCAAAATGTAACAAAATTTTAAAAAAAATTTATTAAAAAATAAATTTTTCGTATAAATGAAAACTAATAATACTTTACAAATAGTTTTATTGTCAATTACACACAGGATTTTTAAAATACACACGTTGACATGTAATTGGCGATAATGAAAGCTTTTGTGATTTAGGAACATTAATAAGTAAAAATAAATATTCAGACAGTGAAAATTTATACTTCGAATTCCACGTGATGAGTTAATCCACGGACCACCTATCTTGTCCTTGCGGACACCCTGTGGTCCGCGGACCACAGTTTGAAAACCACCTGGTCTAGTCGATTTGCGTTGGGTGCTCTTTTTTTCTTCTTTCGAACTGAGGTATGAGTCTGTTTATCTCTAGGAGGTCCTCCCTCCCAGGCTTTACCATTTCTCTATTTAAGAAGAGGTTAGTTTATTGCTAATCGCCTGAGGCGCCCCCTACCGGGGAATGCCGACGGGGCAGCTCAGGCATTTTTTGTTGGCCAGAGTGTTCGGCTTCTTGGGCGCTGGCTTTTCAAACCCCACTTTCCGACCTTGTAGCACATCTTCCTGCGGTGGGAAGGAAGTAAGTAAACAGTCTGACAGAGACAGGCCATTTCGGTGGCCTTCATCTGTCGGACTGAGGTATTGTGTCTTGGGTAGTCCTAGGGGGTTCACCCCCAGGCCTTGCCTTCCCTCTTTGGGAAGAAATGGCTTATTGCCAATTGCCTGAAGCACCCCTACCGGGGAATGCCAACGGGGCAGCCAAGGCTATTTTAGAGGCCAGCTTGGCTATTCCGCTAGGATCGTTGGCTTTTCTCTCACCTTCATGGCCTTGTGCAGCATCATACTTACGTGGGACGTATGTAAATACTGGTCTCAAAGTCGTGTTTAAAATCGCAAGGCTAGTTTTGATTTACTTCTTGACCATCAAAACAAGGTCCGAAGGCGGAAATAGTCAGCTCCCTCATGGGGAAAATCTGACTGGGTACAAAAATAGCCATGGATTGTTATTTTTTACATCAAAATGTGCCACAAGGCCGAAGAGTGGAAGAAAATAGCTTCTACGGATAAGAACGGATCCGTCGGCATTTCTCGATATTTACTGGTGCGGCACATTGCCGGAAAACGTATTTTTATAGAATCACTCCCAGCGCCAAACCGGTTTTATCCTACCTATTTTTTGGCTGTTAAAGACGAATATGTTATTTAAATCTATAACGTTTGCAAGAGTTGGGCTTTGGGTTAGTGGTAGATGGTGTATTCTATAAAATGACCACCGGAAAATTGGGGATAGAAAAGCCAGCGCATCGGAGGGAGGGTGCACTGGGGCTTGACAAAAATAGCCTGAGCAATCCCATTGGCATTTTCTGGCAGGTGCGTCCCAGGCAACAGATTATAAACATGATTTAAAAATTATTTTTATTATCGAGGTAGACCTGAGTTTGATTGCCCAGTTGTTGTTTTGTTCTCACCCCCCCCCCCCTCACTTACCCTTCACTACTTGAAAGTTGTTTCGCCAGGAGGCTTTAAAAGATTAAAAAATAAAAAATAAAAATAAATAAATAGATTTTAAAAAATAAAATAAAATAAATTTGTCAGGAATCAGTTTTAGCTTTTCGAAGGAGGTGTACGGTAATAAAGCGTTGGGGGTCTGCATCACCTTTATTTTCGATTTTCGACTTGTAAGTCTACGTATCTGATACAGTTTAGAAATGGGGGTCTTTTAACTAACTTGAGTTATTTTTTCATTGTATATATTTTTCATATTTATTTTTGTACATAATTTTTTTTATCGCCCCCCCCCTCGTTGCATGCTATATATATATATATATATATATATATATATATATATATATATATATATATATATATGATTATTTTTATTTACACAGACATGCACAAAATTTGCGACACTGGCATGTCGATGTTATCGATCAACAGTTATTATAAACTGAGATCTCATCAGGCAGAGTTAGAATCCGATCTTAACATTAGATCATATTTGGAAAGCTCTATTTGATATTGAACACTTTTTATAAACCCGGTTTAAATTCTTTGGATTACTACCCTGTGGATGTTTTACCTGGATTATATATATATATATATATATATATATATATATATATATATATATATATATATATATATATATATAAATTAATGAAAATTTAAAGATAAATGTTGTATCCGTAAATAATGACCAATATACTGAATAGAGCAATAAATTAATAAAAAGAATGATGAAAATACAAGTTGGAAGAATTACAATTTTTTTTATTAAATCATCAATAGTTCGAAAACAAGGAGAAATCTCAAATGCATGTTGGATTTATGGCCGGAGGTTGTTTCTTGGAGAAAGGGTTTAAACCCATGTGGGGTTCCCCGACCAAAGGTTGTGGGAGAGATGCCTTTATAGCAGCATGTCATTACCACTGTTCGAAGTGGCCCGACCATGTGTGGATGGGTCGCCGTGGCTTGACCACGTGTGGATATAATTAACAGAATAAAACAAACCAAGAGAAGAAAGTAAAACATTATCACCATATCAGAAATTATATTGGAAAGAAAGCGAAGGAATAATAAAGCTTACACACAAGAATGGTATTTTGCAAAATCAATAATCAAGAGTAAAACATTTTTATTAAAACAAAACAATTTATTTGACTAAGACATTTTGTATGTCTTATGTCATATTTTTAAGGAGTGAAAAGTTCCGTTTGTACGAATGTGTACTAGTGAAATGTTCGGTTTGTTTAAGCTCATGTTTGTACGAATGTGTATATGAGAGCATGTTTGATGTATTTTTGTGGCAATTGTAATGTGTGTGCTTGACAGAATAGTCCGTTATTCGTGGTAGGAATTACAAAAAGATTACCTACTTTTTGACTTTTGCCTCCCCCACCTCCTCGGTCGAGCCGGTGGTGGTGATGGGAGGGAGGTGTCGACGATCTCCTCTGTGTGCGTTCGGCCGGAAAGCGGAAGAAAAAAAAGAGAAAAAAGAGCGTGTGTGACTTATTTTATAGGGAGTCAAATCACGCGTTGTCAAGCTGACATGTTGGTCCCTGATTGTCCGGAATCTTCGGCCGACGCGGTTTCACGAGATCACCCCTTCTTCCCTATCTCAGAGACGAAGAAGGGCTGAGCAAACAAAGAAAGAAAAGAAGTCGCAACAAATATCCCCTGGCCGGTAGTAGCGTCCGCTACAGATTCTCCGGACTGGATATTTTGTTTTTCGCTTTTTTTCACGGATCTCTACACATTCAAATTGCATGGATCTGTCTGAGTGCTTTTGCTCGGAATACCCGGACTTTATTCATGGAATTTAAACATTTGAGTATGTTGAATATTTCCATATTTTCATTTAAAAAAAAACAACAGCAAAAAATAAATATCCAGCCGGAGAATCCAACATGCAAGTTAATAGGTCTAAATTTGAGTAATAATATCCATTAGGAATTCCTGTTTCCAGGCAATATGTTGAATATTTCCATATTTCTATTTTTTAATTTAACATTATTTGTTGGGGTAGCTTGCCCTAATTATGCTCTTTCTAGCCAGAAAGTCTGTATTTATATGTATATATTTTCATATTTTCAAAACTTCTATGTTACCGGTAATACATACATCCTCTGATGAGAAGAATTTATCTTTGAAAATCAATGGATTAAGGATTTGAGATTTCTCCTGGTTTTGGAACTATTGATGATTTAATTAAATTTGTAATTCTTCCAACTTGTATTTTCATCATTACATATATATATATATATATATATATATATATATATATATATATATATATATATATATGGGTTTTAACTAGTTTTTTCATGGCATGAATTCTTTTGTTGACTGGAGAAGGATGTATAGTATAAATGTGCTATATTTGTGAATGATGGTCGTGAATGAAACTAGCTAAGCAAGCCTCCATCTTGTTTTTTAAGAAGATTTCAAGGGCAGATAACTGAAATCTTCTTAAAAAACAAGATGGAGGTTTACTGAACGAGTCGCTGTTATGATACGCAGAATGGAAAAAATACTTGTAATTAAAGTTCTAGCGGATAATTTTGTCTACTTTTTCGTACAGTAAGTAAGAATATAATGCTTAATAGGTATATATTATTGTTTGTATATAAAAATAATTTTTTCATATGGCCGCTAATCAGCATAAGCACCAAATATTGTGTTCTTTAAATAATATTTCATTTTTCCTTCCTTCATTCATTTTTTATTCATACATGTTTTTCTCTTGTTTAATTTTTTTTTTCATTCTAATTCAAACGTCGCTACAATTTGGTGACCCTGCATTGTATAACAATTCAACGGACAACATCCCTACAATTATTATGAATAAAAGGGTCATAATTTAGAAAGTACGAAATTCACCTACAGGGTGCTGTGAATAAAAGAGAGAAGAAAAAAACGGGGTTAATGAACAAAACATATTTACATCAATACACATTTGCAGTCTAGGTACAAAAGATATTTTAAGTGAATAAATTGTCCGTTTAAAAAATTAAAAGGTTCTCGCGTTTGTTAGAATGTCCCAGTATGTAAGAACCGAGTGATAGAAGCGTGCATATCTATGTTTGTTTAATATAAGTGTGAATATGCGTGCTTGTGAGTTGATGATATATTGTGCGTATGCGGCTTTTGTCAGTGTGTGAATATGTGGGAATTTCTGTGTGCGTGGGTTTAGTAATCGTTTGCCTCTGCCCTCCCCCTTTTTCATTTTACTTCAGTGTAAAGTCTCAGAAATCAAAGGGCCTCTTCTTGGGGCTAACACTTTATCTCTATATGAGTATTATTTACTCCTCTCCAGGAGTTAGGCACAAGGCCAGTTTTATCCTACTCCCACAAGTAAGATGTGACCCAAGGTCGGGTCAGAAAGTGGGGGTTGAAAAGCCAGCGCTCGAGAGGTGAGCACTCTGACCATCAAAAATTGCCTGGGCAGCCCCGTCGGCATTCCCCGGTAGGGGCGCCTCAAGCAGTAAGCAATTAACTTACTCCTCCCCAAAGAGGGGAGGCAAAGCCTGGGAGGGTGGACCTCCTAGAACTGCACAGGACAATCCCATAGACCGGCGTAAATCAAACCCCGAAGGCCAAGACAATACCGGTCTATAGGGTGCAGTATCCATCGGAACAGATACTACACTTTGATCTTAGCCAAAAGGCCAAGAAACGTTGAGTTAGTATTATTTACTCCTCTCCAGGAGTTAGGCACAAGGCCAGTTTTATCCTACTCCCACAAGTAAGATGTGACCCAAGGTAAGAACATTAACATTCCTCTCCCTAATTGATCATTTAACTATGTTATAGTAAATTTTTCTTGTGGTCTTTTGGTCTTACCGGATTCCAAGACAAGAATTCATCTGGTCTGGTGGAGTATCCAGCTAAGTGCTGTTATTGAGGTCACATCACTAGGAGAAGGTGTACACCTTTTTTTTTGTATGAGTCAGTGTATAGCCGTGTCAAGAGGTTCTTATTTGATCTTCGAATACTATGTTATTTTGAATATTTGGTCACGGTTTACTTGTAGGGTGAAGTATTCTTATGCAATGTTGCCTTGACAACCCCTTGTACAGAAAGACCGAAGCCACTCCAGGATGGTGTCTAGTATGTAATTCAAACTCTCCAGTAGTTAATTCCAACTCTCTTTGGACAGTGTGTGAATATGTGTGTGAGTTCAGAAAACTGTGCGTATGCGGCATTTGTCAGTGTATGAATATCTTGCCGTTTTTTTGTGCGTTGATATGTGCGTGTCAGTGGACTATTCGTTTGCTTCTGTGTACAGGAGCTGAGTATTCATTTGCCTGGCCTCGAAGTAGAGGAGTGTAGGGTAATGTCGTGATTGTCTCTGGTGCTGTTGGAGTTTCTCTAGTTCTTTCTTTCAAGTTTCATGTTTTTATTAGAATTTGACATTTCGTACTGTCTCTTTAACTTTATCGTTTCAAACGCACAAGAAATAATTTTCATTGGTCGTAAATGTTTTTTGAGTTCGCGCATTTATGTGAAATACTGTTTTTCGTTATTTCCGGGGCGGCGGAAAAGAAAATGTAAGCTGAACGAATGGAGAAAGAAAGAGAATATCTTATACAACGTAGTAACTTTTTTACGTTCGTTTGCATCGCATCACTAGCATATATATGTATGGCAATGAGGCTACAAAGAGGCTTCCGCGTTTCATCCCCGTAGGGAATCGTCAGGCTAAAATGCACGGAGTTTGTATTGTCGAGTGTTTTTATATATACACGTGGTGTTTAGTCTAGCTAGTTAACCAATCAGATTCTTTGTTATTCTCTTAGCCAATCGCTGGGCTTCTCACAAACAAACGTTCGGTTGATTTTACTTCCTATTTCATATTCTATTGTTCTCTTTTCTATAAGGTGGCCTATCACTGTTTCTTTGTTGTGTCGAACTAACGGGTGACCTTATTTTAATATGTGCTTGCGTGTATTTCTATTTCAGGTTATAAAATAATAATAATAATAATAATAATAATAATAATAATAATAATAATAATAATAATAATAATAATAACAATAATAATAATAATAATATATATATATATATATATATATATATACAGGGTGTCTCAAAAAAATGTACCCACTCGTAGAATGACGAGAAAACTTTTATTTATGAACATAGAGTGAAATGAAATAGCATCGAATACATGAGACAGATGTAATTGAAGAATCATGTTCGCAAATGTTCAAACTGATGACCATTATTGTTAAAACAAAGCTGATAACGCGCACCAAGGGATTCGCAAACGTCGCGAAACATGTCATTAGGAATATCACGACAGTGTCTTTCAATTTCCAATTTCAATGCATCAATTGTCCTTGGTTTGTTGCCATAAACTTTGTCTTTTAAGTATCCCCACAAAAAAAAGTCCATGGGTGTTAGGTCTGGGGAACGCGCAGGGTATTCATTGGGGCCCCTTCGTCCAATCCATGTGTCAGGAAACACTGCATCGAGGTAAGCTCGTACATCGCGATGGTAGTGGGGAGGAGCTCCATCTTGCTGAAAGTAAATATCGCCGTCATCACCAAACCTCTCTATAATTTGTGGACCAACAAATTCCTGAAGCAAGTTGAGGTAGCTCTCACAGTGAGTACATTTTTTTGAGACACCCTGTATATATATTATCGCCTATGAAGAAACTGTTTAACCCGTCGAACTCATCATTAACCCATTACTTATGTTTCAACATTGTATGAAGGGTTCCTTCCAATATTCGTAAGTGGCAGAATGATAAAAAAGGAGTGTATATTTATTGGAAGATGCGGATCATTGCACACAGGACTGATTGCATCATAAGACGATTTTAAAACTTCCGGGGCCACGCCAGTCACCAAGTATGTACTCTATTGAACACCTATGGGCCATATTAGACCGAAACCTTCGAAAAATATAATGACGAACCATTTTCAAAAAGAGAACTTATAAGATTACTACGTGAAATATGACAAGGAATGCTTCAAGATAATGTCCGTAATGATCATCAGCATGCCTAAGAGAGTATTTATTTACTCCTCTCCAGGAGTTAGGCACAAGGCCAGTTTTATCTTATTCCCACAAGTAAGATGTGACCCAAGGTCGGGTCGGGAAAGTGGGGTTTGAAAAGCCAGCGCCCGAGAGGTGAGCACTCTGGCCATACAAAATTGCCTGGGCAGCCCCGTCGGCATTCCTCGGTAGGGGCGCCTCAGGCAGTAAGCAATAAACTTACTCCTCCTCAAAGAGGGGAGGCGAAGCCTGGGAGGGTGGACCTCCTAGAACTGCACAGGACAGACCCATAGACCGGCGTAAATCAAGCCCCGAAGGCCAAGACAATATCAGTTTATGGGGTGTAGTATCCATCGAAACAGATACTACACTTTGATCTTAGCCAAAAGAGTATGCCATCTAAGTATTAGTAAATAGGTATCAGTACTTTATTGTAATACATGGTGCTTATATAGATGAGGGCACATATGAAAAACGCAGTGCCACAGGTGTAAATCGCAGTTCCTAATAAATTAACCAGAAAACTCGTTGATATACTTATGTATCAGGCAAAAATAGATATCTACACCAAAAATCAGCAAAAATTATCTAGTAGAATTTTAATTAAAAATAAAAATCAGCTTTATCGTATTATACGGTCGCCGTTAATTAGAGCGGAAAACACGTAAATCAGGGGGACATAACTCAGTCTGTCATATAAACAAGTAAAAAGGGAATGGCAGCCGGCAAAATACGATAAACTGATTTGGATTTTTAATTAAAATTTTACTCGATAATTTTCATAACTTGTCAACCCAAAATTTTGATGTACTTGCATGACATTT
>OY744533.1:72495143-72510143 GCA_963556195.1 Sepiola atlantica | reverse complement strand
TGGTTGGGTCAGTTTTGTAGCCCACATCTACTCATAGCAACTTTTGATCGCCCCATTCTCGTTATCAGGCGGTTGAGTGTTTTCCTTTAGATCCAGGTTGCCTCTGAACCGGGAAGGAGTGCCCCAGAATGAGGGGGGATCCCCATGTCAATAGGAGGGGAAATTCTCTAGCCGTCTGGTTCACAGCTGTAGTCTGGTCTCTTTCTGAGATGTTGTTAGGGGTTTGACATGGCCGAGGAAGCTTCTTCTTGACTTCAGTCGTTGAATCGTTGGTTCCCGTCCAAGAAGGAGATGACGTTCATCTCTGATGGTCTTTGTGATCTCTACTCGGCTGGAAAATTACCGTCTCACATCTGAACATTCTGAAAGGGGATTCTAACTCATCAAAATTCAGCTCAGGTTCTGTATTGTATCATAAATTACATTTCGATTATAAGTTTGTGAGTATGCTGTAAAACGTAAAAAAAACATTTTTGAGAATTAATTTTCGTCATTAAAACATTAAAAACACATTAAAAACATCAAAAACACATTAAAACAGTGGTTCATACCGTTTTAAGTTTTTAAGCATAATTCGCTAGTATGTTTTATATACTTTGTAAAAGTTTCATATAATCTTTTAAGGGTTTTCTTTTCGTATGGATAGCCTTATTTATTTAAGAAATACCATTTAAAATAGGCGACTGTGTAGTTAACAGGAACAAAGGGATGAAGAAAACAAATTTATAACAAATAACTTTTACCAAACGCAAGAAAATTTAATCTTCTATCGATCTGCATAGCTTTTCAGTTTTGTAGCTGCTTTTAGGCGTTTGTTATTTTTTTCAGATGTTCTATCGTTGTCTTGAAGGCGTGTAAAAAATCAAAATGCCCGACTGATGTGAATATTCGGTGTTGTATGTTTAACAACTGAAAAATCGAAAATGAAAAAGGAATACAATTAATAACTGTCACCAATCGGTCAAATATTTAATTTTCGTCCGATCTGTATATTTTAACTTACTGAATCTATTATCAAATTCTTATTAGTTAAAGATAATTTGAACTATACCGAACCATTCGATTTCACGTGGCCGACATTTTTTTTTTCAACGTCGTATAGGCCACAAAAAAAACAAAAACAAAAAACAAAAAAAACACCTAATAACATTTTTTGCAAAACTGAAAAGCGAGGCAGATAAAGAGAAGATTGAATTTTCTTGCGTTTGGTAAACTTTATTTGTTATAAATTTGTTTTCTTCGACCCTTTTTTCCTGTTAACTACATTGCACAATCCCCCCCCCAAAAAAAAACCCCAAACAAACTCGATAATTTGTTAAAAACATTGTTTCGTCTGACTGATTTAAATTCTGAATTTCCTCTCTTTTATATATTCTTAGAAAGCAAATAATATAAATATTTTTAATGGTTTTTGTTTAGCTAAAAAATATATATTTTGACTGACTGGAAATCTTACCTCCAGTAAAAATTCCAAATGGTAGATCTCTCGGCCTGTTATAGGGATGGCCTTGCCTCGACTCCATTTTATTTCCATTGGCAACAACATTATTTAGCGGAGGAGGTTCAGAATAGAGGCAGTCTCGTTTTCTTAAAGTCTCAGAGACCTTTACTTGGTAATTTGGTCTATGATTATAGCGTAGTATCTGTTCCTGTGTTTGGTGTTCATGCCAGCCGGGGTTCGCCTTAGCATCATTTTGTAATTTAGGGATCTGTCCGACCCGACATTGCTGAGATGCGGTATGGTTTGAATCGTACCTAAGATGTTCACTATACCAGGCATTACCTGCTCCTTGGGGAAGGGGGCATATTTTCAGTCGCCTGATAAGCCCTTATCGGGGAATGCAAACGGGTACAGTCTCGGTTATTTTTGCACCCAATCAACCTTGTGGCACATTACGCTAAAGATGTTCACAGATCCTGCCTCGTTTTCTTGGTTATTTTTTTTTTACATTTTCTTTTCAGAAAAAAAATGCCGATTATTGAAATTAACATATTTTCGATTTTCTACAACGAAATTTCAAAAAAATATTTATTTTGCTGCATCGTTCATTTCACTATCTTCACTGTAAAATTGACACTGACTTTATAGCCGGTGTTACTGAAATACCTAACTTCTACGTTAAAAGCAGCTCTATTTATGTTAAAGGGTTACACCGGTTATACAGTCAATATCCATTTTACAATGAAGATATAATAGCGAAGCGAACCTTCCGTCAGTGCATGACTATAAATGATATGTATTATGCTGCTTTTTATGTTAATGTTTTCGCGAGTAATATCACTAAACAAAGGATTTTATTTAATCCGCGGGACTGGGGATAAACAAAGGATACCTCAAAGTGTAAAATAAGACTCTTACAGGATTCAAAAAAAAAAAAGAAAAAGAAAAGAAAAAAAAACAGCATAATGCATAACATACTGTAGGAAATAATTTCCAATATTAAAAAATGAATAAAAAAAAAAATCGAATTTATTTTCCGATAATCGTAATCTAAACCTGTTAATCGACAATCATTTGTATTTCCTTCAGAATAGTCAAAATACGAGGCAGTTTTTATTCCAAACCACCACCCATTATTTTTACTAGACGGGCCCGTGGAAATTCCGCTGTTAATTAAAGAAAATCTTTTAATTTTAGTATTTTATCTACTTATTATATAGTTTTATTAATTTTTATTAAATATAATAAAATGATACTTTCCCTGACCCGTATATATTAGCATGTGTGAATCACTCTCTCTCTGTCTCTCTCCCCCGCCCCTCTCTGTCTGTCTGTCTCTCTCTCTCTCTCTCTCTCACTCTCTCTCTCTTTCTGTCTCTCTCTTTCTGTCTCTCTCCCCGCCTCTCTCTCTGTCTGTCTGTCTCTCACGCTCTCTCACGCCCTCTCTCTCCCTCTCTCTCCCTCTCTTCTTCTGTCTCTCTCCCTCCGCCCCTGTCTGTCTGTCTGTCTGTTTGTCTGTCTCACGCCCTCTCTCTCCCTCTCTCTCCCTCTCTTCTTTTGTCTTTCTCCCTCCGTCCCTCTCTGTCTGTCTGTCTGTCTGTCTCACTCTCTCTCTTTCTGTCTCTCTCTCCCCGCCTCTCTCTCTGTCTGTCTGTCTGTCTGTCTGTCTGTCTGTCTGTCTATCTCTCACGCTCTCTCACGCTCTATCTCTCTCCCTCTCTCCCCCTCTCTTCTTCTGTCTCTCTCCCTCCGCCCCTTTCTGTCTGCCTGTCTCTCACGCCCTCTCTCTCTCTCTCTCTCTGTGTTTATCAAAGGTAATAAATAAAAAAAGAAAAGCATAAAAAGATTGGAATAGTCCATTATAAAGAAAGAAAATATCACCACAAGCAGTGATGATATCCCGTAGTTGGAGAGAGAAAGACAGGGGGAGAGGTGGTGTAGGTGGTGGCGGTGGCGAGAGAGATGCTAATTTTAGATTGTGTCTCTTTATTTTTGTCAATATTTAACTGGCATTGCAAACCCACTTTCCCGAGGTCAATGAGTGACCCAACGGGTCATGTTTCTTCTAGTCGTTTATTAAAAGTTGTATAATGAAAGAATACTACAATTCTTAACAAATCGTTATGCACTCAATTGGACATTTTGAAAGCAATTTACATCCAATTAAAACAATTAGCGGTACGGTACGAAACGGGTACCCAGATTTTTCGTCTGCAAACAGGAAGTCGCGTCATATTAAAGGCACCGCTTTTTTGTCCCTTTCCTCAAAAATACCGGGCGGAAAACTTTTTTCAAAAATACCGGCAACGAAAGAATCTTTTTTTCATGAAACAAGTAATTTATTTAAAAAAAATAAACAAAATAGAATAAATCTTTTTCTTTTTTTTTTAAAGAAACAAGTGATATATTTTGAGCAACGTGGAATGTGATTTTTTTTTCCTTTTGAGAATAATAATAAATAAGTAATATATTAAAAAATAAACAATGAAATAATGTTTTTGAACGACGGAATGTGATTTTTTTTCCTTGGTTGATATGTCCATATTGCAAAATAAGTTACTAAATCAATGTGTTCTCCTGCGACATTCCCGGTATATGGGTTTTTCGGGGCGGGTGGGGGTTTCAAGATACCAATTCTGCGACATTCTCGGTTGACCGGATCTTTTTGGAAAGGGGACAAAAAAGCGGTGCCTTTAACATGATGCGACTTCCTGTTTGCAGACGAAAAATCTGGGAACCCGTTTCGTACCGTAGCACCAAACAATTTCCCCATAACAAAATATGTTATAATCTAGGTTTGTAGTAGTAGTAACGAACTATTTCACTGCTAATCTATATAATAATGCATTAAGGCACTTCATGTTCGTACGTCCGTTATCACCTTTCACACGCAAAATGATTGGTGATTAATATGATGCCGCTAAGATAAAATAAATGCTGAGTTAAGATTGTAAGTGTGCATTGCATAGAGGTCAATTTTTGAACTTGTGATATGTTTTTCATGACATTTTGATCTACGCCTCTTGGAATAATACTTGCAATCCCAATCTCTGACAACGTTATGCCCTTGGATTTTCAACCTGAGATTTCTACCCCTCCGTCTTCCACTGATAATTTAGTTCAATTATGTAAAAAGTAGTTTTGGGACGATTAATCGGAATCGGGAATCGGAAAATTCCGATCTTTTGGGGGTCTCGGAATCGGAAAAATGTTAGCCTAATTTCCGATCCCCAAAACGATTCTTTTGAGTTTTTTTTTTTTTTTTTAATTTTTTTTAAAATTATTTTCTATTGCTGGTACTTATGATAAAATGATACATATTTATTTATTTTAAACTACCAGTAAAACTAAAATTTATAGACTATAATAACGAATTTGGGTAAAAATGACATCGAAAAAGAAAACGGGTCGGTAAAAATAACAGGAGTGGATAAATAAGGAAACATGGTGCAAGTGAAAAATCAAGGGAGGCGCGAGAGCGCTCTATCCCTTAATAGACTTCAAGAATGGCCTATGCTAGAAATCTCATTTCTTTGATCAATCATAACTCAAAAACCAATAAACCAAATTAGTCAAAACTATGCACAAAATTTCTATTTGATAGGTTCTATAAGTGTGTAGAATTTCAGCATCATTAGTCAAGGCAACCCAGAGATCCAGAAAGTTCAATCATGAAATCCGTGTGTACGTACGTACGTATGTGCCACTCTGTATCTCACCAACTATTTGATGGATTCAGCTGATTTTTGGCAGAGATAAAGGTTCTAGGGTCTAGTTGATGACATTTTAATTTCAGTTTACCATATACCTTAGTTTTCCAGAAAATTCCAAAAAAACTTTAAAATGACCATTGTATTGAGGCATAGCCTTTACAAAAGTTGTGACATTCCATGATAAATGCCAATAGGGTTAAGATGAAAATTCATATACACTAAATGTACAAAAGCAAGGAAATTCCCAAATTTTTACACTTTTATTGTCATTAAGGGTATGACTACATATCAACCAAACCATTTCATTATCACATCACTACAGTATAAATCTCTATGCATGAGTGGATAAAGTGTGTGAGGTGCGCTGAAGAAAAATTCCTACCAGTAAAATACATAACCCTGTTGTGTTTGCATACCCTTAATGACAATAAAAGTGTAAAAATTTGGGAATTTCCTTGCTTTTGTACATTTAGTGTATATGAATTTTCATCTTAAACCTATTAAGGGCACATGATTTCAGTATACTGGCATTTATCATGGAATATAGATATAGATAGAAATCTTTCAATGAGTTTATATTTTTTTTTGGATAGAATACAAAAAAAGGGAGAACATTAAGGAGTTTGTCAAATTAAAAAGAAAATTATATCTACATTTAAATGTAGATAAGGACTCTCCCCTTCGCCCCCAACAATAAAATTCTACCTTTTTAGGCGATTTTTGAATCGGAATCAGTAATTGTATCGGAATCGGGAATTTCGAACAGAATCGGTAAGTGTATCGGAATCGGGAATTTTATTGGAATCGTCCCATCACTAGTAAAAAAAATGATTACCTTGTTGCATAGCTCATCCAACTGGTTGGCTCTATTCAACAACATTCGCTGTTACGACCCCAAGAAAAGTGGTGTGACCAAAGAATCTATATAATTATACGCTAAACCACTTTATGTTCGTGCGTACGTTATCACCTCTCACACACATTAACAAAAAACTGAGACCGCCCGATGAGTGATTGGTGATAATTCTAATGTCGCTAAGGTAAAAAAAAAAGACATTACCCATTTTAAAATGAATTGATAATAAATCAAATTATGTCGTCCCGTTGACTAAAACGGTACAAATTTAAATAAATAAATTTTTAAAAGTGACATAATTTTATTGATTTAAAGAATATTTAACCGGCAGTTATTTATACAGTAAGAAAGACGGAATATTTATTGTTTTAAAAAGAATTAAATTGCTACAATTTTAAGCAAATAAAATAAATAAAAAAGAGACATATTCGTTTCATTTACATAAAGAACATTTAGCTGACAATGACAAAAAGTTCTTATAGAAATAGAAAGAGTCATCTTTTTCTTAATAGTATTGACCCGGACAAGATCACATCTCTGTGTGATTTGAACTGGATAGTGTCACGCGATCGCTTTCAAATTCAAATTATTCTTTTCCAATCAACGTTTTAAAAAAATCTTACAAATTTTCTAGTTTAATTCAATGTGCAATTATTTATTTACTTATTTTTTAATTTTAATTTTTTATCGTTTTAGAAATTTATAATCTAATTTGATTCTACGTACGAATTTGTTCACATTCTTATTTTGATAAAGGACCTTTAGTATTTAGATTACTTTATTTCATTTCTTTTATTTTATTAAAGTACTTTTAGTATTTTATTTATTTAGTATTATTGTTTTCTAATTTGTGTTAGGGAAGCCAGGTCTGCATTGGGCATGGACGCGGACACCAATTTTAAGATTCCATTTACAGATTTTAAAATGAAAATCAACAAATATATCCAACAACAAAGACAACAACGTTGGAATAACAATACACACAACAAACTCCTAGCGATCAAAGCTACAATAGGAGAATGGAAAAAAAGCTCACGAAAAAGCCGAAAGGAAGAAGTAGTGTTATCCAGACTTCGCATAGGTCACACAAGGATTACACATTCCTACTTACTTGAAGACAAAGAGCAACCAATATGCTTTGCATGCCAGACTACCTACACCATCAAGCATATTCTTATTGAATGCATTGATCTGGCCCCTAAAAGAGAAACTTTCTACAGAGCAGGTACAATGAAGTCACCGTTTAAGAAAAATAAAGTAGAGACAATACTGAACTTCTTAAAAGCTATTGATCTATATAAAAAGATATAATTACCTAGAGACATATAAATCCAGCTTGATTTGGCATTAAATGAACTGAGAAAAGATGATATGCCGTTAAAAAAGGAAAAACGTTTAACGAATGGTTTCAGAATACTATATTTTTTTTTTGAAGAAAGAATTTTATTTACTTTGCAAAGTATTTTAAAAAATACTACTTGATTCGGCATTACATGACCTGGAAAAGGTTGATATGCCGTAAAACAAAACAAACAAACTAATTTGTGTACTATTCCATTTTATTATAGGACAATCAATAGTTTATTTACTTTGTTTTTAATAATTGATAGTATATATATATATATATGTATATCATCCACATACAGACTGTTTCGCTGTATCACAGCTCTTCAGGGCGGCTAGACCAGTTAGTACCTCAAGCCGGGGTTGAAACTCAGCCGTCGAGCTGACAGTCAGCACTCCTACCCCTGCGCTATCATGTGACACTGACTGAATGTAAGTAATATCTCAATGTAAACATTGCAAGTGCCAGGAGCTCGAATTAGTTTTACCTAATGAGCTATGCCTTAAAGCTAATGGCAGTTGACGATATCCTTACAAATAAGCTCTACCCGGGGAGTGAGCTTCATATAGTCATCCACATACAGACTGTTTCGCTGTATCACAGCTCTTCAGTGCGGCTAGACCAGTTAGTGCCTGAAGCCGAAGTTGAAACTATATATATATATATATATATATATATATATATATATATATATATAGAGAGAGAGAGAGAGAGAGAGAGAGAGAGAGAGAGAGAGAGAGAGAGATTTCTAAATGCATTTTATGATTTTGTAAATCTCTTTATTCATGTATGGCTGTTTTTACGACCCGATATTTAAATAAATTATGCGTATAATTTCTTAGATCCGTTGATTTTTATATCATGGCGTTCAATAACTAAAAAAAGAAATTCACGTTCTTTTTTAAAACTGTATTTACGAATACTAGCAAGTCCGAATTTTGATTCTCTGAAATTTAATCGTAAGTGGAAGTGTCTAGGAGAACTAATTAATAAGTCACACACACACACACACACACACACACATATATATATATATATATATATATATATATATATATATATTATATATATATATATATATATGTATATATTTATATGGACATATTTAACCATATGATCTCGTTTTACAGAGAAAAAATTAATGAAAATGTCAGTGTTGAAAGGCCGTAAAACATGATATTATTCGAAAATTTGAGTCACAAAATTATTTATGAGTTTTTAAGAAAAGTCAGTTGCAACCGAAGCGACTCGAAGTATTCATTTTGATTATGGAGAATAATGCCTGAATAAAAGAATGTGCAGAAAAATAATTCACAAATTCTAGCAATGGAAATTTCGCCCTCGAAGATGAAGACCGAGGCGGACCCCGAAAGAAAACTCTTTGGAAATGGTGCGAAGCTTTGGAAATGGTGCGAAGCTTTTGAAATGGTGCTAAGCTTTGGAAATGGGCGCCTCGTAAATTTGTCTGGATATGGCAATTCGCAATTTACGGTTGCTTTTTTTTAGATTTATTTTGCTAATGAGTCACCACTCGAGGATGAGGGTCAATTAGATTGTCAACTGATGTCGAACAATACTATGAAAGGATTTGAAACAATGGGTAAATATGTCAGAAGTCGATTACTTAAAATGACGGTTTAACACGTATTTGTTGACACTGGCCTTGAAGACGACTATGTTGTAGTCAACAGCCTTCACACAATTCACGATAACGATGACCCACACATTATAATACGACTAGTGATGGGACGATCCCAATATTTTCTTCCGATTTCGATACAATTACAGATACTGTACTAAATTCCCGATTCCGATACAATTACAGATACTGTACTAAATTCCCGATTCCGATACAATTACAGATACTGTACTAAATTCCCGATTCCGATACAATTACCGATTTCGATTTCGATTCTTGTTTGGCTTTCTAAATATTTAGTTATAGAATTGTTGTTTTCTTTAATTGCCTGGTTACCGTAAAAACAATAACCATGAAATGTATACATATATTTTCGGAAAAGTAAATATACACTTTGAGTGGCGTACATTACACGAGCAGATCTTTCTAATTATTTTTCTCAAATGTTTTCCTTGTAATTAAAAAAAAATAGTGAAGCATCTAAAGATCTATTTCGTTTTTTAAAAAGTTTTAAAAAATTAAAATAATCGTTTTTGAAATAGGAAATTAGGCTCAAACCATTACGTTGCCGATACCCCAAAAGTTCCCGAATTTCTGATTCCCGATTCCGCTTTCGATTAACCGTTGCCTCACTAATTACAACCTAAGAGTGCGATAAGCGTTATTCTATGAACTTCGGTGTTCGTAATGATTAACTGGTCTGTGAGAATAGAATGTTTTCATACACGTGATAGAATACTAATGATCAGTGTAAAGAACTGTTAACAATCTTTTAATATGTGATTGTTTAATATGTGATTGTTTAATATGTGATTGTTTAATATGTGATTGTTTAATATGTGACTGTTTACTATGTGATTGTTTAATATGTAATTGTTTAATATGTGATTGTTTAACATGTTATTGTTTAATATGTGATTGTTTAATATGTGATTGTTTAATATGTGATTGTTTAATATGTGATTGTTTAATATTTCATTGTGTAATATGTGATTGTTTAATATGTGATTGTTTAATATGTTATTGTGTAATATGTGATTGTTTAATATGGGAATGTTCATTATGTGATTGTTTACTATGTGATTGTTTAGTATGTGATTGTTTACTATGTGATTGTTTAATACGTGATTGTTTACTATGTAATTGTTTAATATGTGATTGTTTAATATGTGATTGCTTAATATGTTATTGTTTAATATGTTATTGTGTAATATGTTATTGTTTAATATGTGATTGTTTAATATGTGACTGTTCACTATGTGATTGTTTACTATGTGATTGTTTAATATGTGATTGTTTACTATGTGATTGTTTAATATGTGATTGTTTAATATGTGATTGCTTAATATGTTATTGTTTAATATGTTATTGTGTAATATGTGATTGTTTACTATGTGATTGTTTAATATGTGATTGTTTAATATGTGATTGTTTAATATGTGATTGTTTTTGTCAGATGGACGGTGACACAAACACTTTGAGGATTGGAGACGGTGGCTCAAATTGGGCAGAATTTGATTATCTGAGAGGACGGCTCAACAAGAATTTGTTAACATTGGACTTGAAAACGACTATCTTGTAATCAGCTGGGAAGCAGCCCTGTGGTATTGTGTTCCACAGACGAGTAGTTCTTGGAAAGAAACACTGCTCATGAAAGTTCAGTTTAGCTCCAGGTACACATAAGAAGAAAGGAAAATTATTTACAGTGGTTGTAGATAGATGAGTTCTTTTTTGTTGTGAATAGCGAACAAAAAGGTTTGGAGAAAAATAGATATTTGGTATGGAGATTGGATAGTGTGTGGGTGTGACACTCATTAACAATAGTGCATTTGTACAAACGTGTATAGACAATAGCAATGGCGAAGATAGGCCAAATACTTAGATGAGAATTTGTTGAATAAAAGTGAATCCCTGTTCAGTTTTTTTTTTATAGTAAGACTCTGTTCATGACTCTTTTCGGGAATCATATTTTGATATGAGCAGGGGCTCTTTCTCGTGGTCGATAAATACCACGACGAAATCGAAAAGATTTGCCGATATTTCAAATGTTGCATAGTGAAGAAGCCAAGCGCTCTGTGCTTTGATTCGACTATTGTCTGATTCGTTGGTGTAATTATCAGTTTTCCAGTCAGCCATCTTGAATTAGGATTGCACGAGTATCAACCTGCAACAAAATCTTTTCAAAAGACAACGACACTGTTTATACAGTTCATAGGTTTATTCACATTTCCGAGAAATTAAAGTAGTAAACCATTGTTGTGTAAAGTACTTACACCCCACCCCACCCCACCCCACCCCGATGAGACTGGGGAAGAAGAGTACCATTCAAATGCCGAGACACCAAACGTTGTGGCACGTAATCCCCGGGCAATATCGAACAGAAAGAGAACGAGAGAGAGAGAGAGAGAGAAGACAGAGAGAGAGGGGGAAGAAGCGGAAGTAACCCAACTCCTCTCCGCTTCTGACGTCATTTCCTACTACTTGATCGTCTATAGTAGCCAGGGAAGGGTAGACAGACCGCCTTCTCCAAACAGAATCCTCACAATCAGTGGCGGTCCCGAAAAGAAGGGCCGACCGCATCCATTATACAGCGCAAAATAAAATCTAATGCCTTTTATTTATAATTGCTTGTTCTGCGAGACAATTCTCGATGTAAAATTGTTGTTGTTGTTGTTGTATTTGTTAAATTCACAATAGCTTCCAGCAGTTCGGAATTCAACTATCCTAACCCTAACCCTAACCCTAACTCTAACCCTCTTCCATTCCAATCTTTATCTTTAATCACACGATTAAAAAGAAGACGAACGTTTTCCTTTCTTGGAAATATATATCGTCCTGTTTGATCCATATCCCGTAATTCATCTTCAGTCAGGCTGTCTGGATAAGTTGAACTTTCCCTGACCTGAACAGACGAATAGGTGAAAGAAAGAGAAAGAGAAAGAGAAAGAAACACATATAGTATAAGTCCGTTTTTGATTTCAATCTTCATTCGCGTTGATAATTGTTATTAGGTCGTTACAAAAATAATGGCCGCCTGAAGCGCTAGGTTTTAAAACGACATTTTAACACATAATTTGTAGTTGATTTGTGGTCAATTTTTACATGAACCAATCAATTAGGAAAATAGACACTATTAACAAAAACATCAAAAATGAACCTAACTTAATTGTTCCAAGTGATAAAACAATGAATACGTATAAATTAGACTTACAGACTTATAATAACTTCATATATAAGGAATTACGTAGTAAATGTAGAATAGCAAATGTAAAGGAGTGGGATGATATAAATAAAGCGGGGAAAGAAATCATTGACCAAATTTATATAGCACATAAACCGGAAATAAATATACCTAGTGAACCTAGAATTACACTCAAAGACCACAAGGAAGATTTTAACACTAACCCCAAGGTTAGATTAATTACACATAGTATATCAGATGTAGCAAATGTAAGCAAAAAAATTCTAGAGAGTATTATACCTATAATAAATGATAAGACAAAATTCGGAATGTGGTAATCTTTAACAGATGTTATTAAATGGTTTAAGAGCATACAAAATAAGAGGAACTTTAGATTTATACAATTTGACATTACCGATCGATTACCTCCAACCTTTTGAATAAGGCAATATTAATGGTTAAATAATTTACTGTCTAAAAATCGACATAGTAAAATGAGCTCGTAGAAATTTGATTTAATATTATAAAATATGGACTAGGAATGATAGGAGTTTGAATTTCGATGTTATGATGGGATCAGCGGATTCGGAACAAAGATTATCCAGCCCAAACATGACAACAGTACGCCATACATGGTCTGATAGTAGACATGAGAAAGTTTTTGAGGCGATACAGAGAACCGACTTTACGAGAAAGATTTGATGAGAGAGAAAGACCAAGAAGTTTCAGAGTCAATTTCTCCTCAAGAACAGAACCATCCCTGATGGCTTTATAAAATTTCAAATCACCTCAAGCACAACTTTGTGATTAAAAAGAAAATAAATTATACAAAAGTTTTTTAAAAAGTCTTGGTTTTGATATAGAAATAAAAATTAATTTACAACAAGTAATATTTTTAGATATAAGTTTTAATCTAAATAATTGAACCCATAACCGGTTTGGCATAGTGGTTAGACCATTTCAATCCTCGGGCGAGTTATAAAAAGAAATGGTATTTGATGCCCCCTTGTTAAACACTCAGCATTATAATGTGAAGGATTAAGGGGGGTAATTCCGGGGAAAGGAGTTGCGCCATCCCACATTTGATCGACCATTTTATTTATGTTCTACTCTATATAAATATTGTAATTTTTTCAAACAAATTCCTAATTAAGTAAAGGTATAGAATATCTATAAATTCCAGTAATATTCAATCAAAATAAAAAATATAAAACAACCTTTAAAAGCAGCATATACAATAGTAACATAACATTAAAATAATTTTAAAAAAAACAGAACAGAAAGCGGTTTTATTCAAACGGGTGTGTTGCGTGTTGTCTTAAGTTTTTATCAGTTGTTACCGGTGGTGGTGGAGGACATTGTGGTTAAACGACAATTATAATTCCTGGCAATGCATTGCCGATCCTTTTTCGCGGATACATAAAATGACAAATCTAATCTAAATATGTTTCTAAAATGTGATAATTATTTTATATCTCGAAAACGTTCGTGAAACCTATGGAACATTTATTAATGTTTTTGATTTTAATACAAAAAAGTCTTCTCAAGGAAGATTGTTGTTTTTTATACTCTGAACATCTTATATATTGTCATATAACAATCAATAGTTTATTTACTTTGTTTTTAATAATTGATAGTATATATATATATATATATATATATATATATATATATATATATATTTCTAAATTCATTTTATGATTTTTTAAATCTCTTTATTCATTTAGGGCTGTTTTTACGACCCTATATTTAAGTAAATTATGCGTATAATTTCCTAGATCCGTTGGTATAAAAGATGGCGTTCAATAACTAAAATAGAAACTCACGGTCTTTTTTAAAACTGTATTTACGAATACTATCAAAATTGAGTGTTGTTGTTTTTTATTTTAAATAATAACTGAATGCATTTCAATTTCTTCCAACCTGAAGGGTAAACTTTTTATGAGCACTGACGAAGACTTCTCAATGAAGATTGTTGTTTTGTATACTCTGAACATCTTATATATCATGAAGATGTATGTGATTGAAACAATTGTATGCAAATAAAAACTGTCTTCTCGATAAATTTATGAAGATTGTTCTCTATATTTACTGAGGTTTACATAATATTTTTAAAAAATCATATACATAAATATATATGCGTTAGTATAAATTTTATTTATACAAATAGTTTTGATACACATATGCATACATGTTATAGCTACGACCTTCTTCAAGGTTTAGCATCATCAGACAAATGACAGAAAATGTTATGAAAAGAGGAATAGGATCTTCAGAATCTCTTCTGTTAGTCGCTGGATGATGCTAGACCTCGAATAATGTCGTAGCTTAAACATGTATGCACATATGTAGCCAAAATATTTGTATTAATAAAATTTATACGAAAGTATGGCTCTACATGTTATCGATCACTATCTTATAAACACTGTAGTTTCATAGGATTAATCCCTATGAACAAAAAATGATCTCATAAGGTCTGTCCGAATTATAATTCTCTGAAATGTAATCGTAAGTGGGAGTGTCTAGGAGAACTAATTAATAAGTCACACACACAGAAAAATTGAAAAAAGAAAGAAGGTATAATTAAATAGATGAATTCTGTTATTTTTAACAATGTTTGCATATATATATATATATATATATATATATATAATGTATTTTTATGTAATTATTTTTATTGGTGATTGCAACGTTCGTTCTTTTTTTTTTGCTTACTATTATGTCGATTGTTTTACTTCCTAAGTGATTAAGATGCAGAAAATTGCACTATTAGTCGCCCTTAACTTTATAGGACGTATTTTGCTGTTAATACATATATTTTTATT
>OY744533.1:72482643-72492643 GCA_963556195.1 Sepiola atlantica | reverse complement strand
TGTTTCGGTCAAATTGGTCAAATTTCGGTCAATATGATCCATGGGTTTCTTGTTCCATTCTTTTTTTTTTTTGCAAGTACTTTCGATTTGAATCGTCAAATCATCTTCAGGCGGTATTAGTTTTAGTGTCTTTACAAATTATGACTTTACTGTTGTGCTCATTTTTGAATTATAACGGCAAGTAGTTTGTAACTTGAAAAAGCGTCTATAAAGTTGAAATGTACATGAGGGCGTGATAGCGTTCTACACATATGAGAGATTTAAAAGTTTGACTGTTTAAACCGTTAAGAAATTGATGACGTTAAAGAAAGTGCATACAATTCAAACGCATAACTACCTAATGGCTAATAATTTGGTCATGTTAATTATGTTAATTTGGTAATGTTACTTATGAAACTAGTCGCAACATTTTAAAGTGTCTAGCATAATAATTAACATTACCAAATTCTTAGCCATAAAGTCCCATCAAACAAAACCACTCCGTGTTATTTAATAATGTTTGCCTATATATATATATATATATATATATATATATATATATATATATATATATATATATATATATATATATATATATATTAGGGTAGGTCGATTTTACACTTTTTTTTAAATATTAAAAAAAGGCACGTTCCGAAAGTTGTATATAGACCTATTAAATACTCATGCAAAAAATTAGATCAAAAACTTCAGCGGTTTTTTGAGCGTTTGGTATCAAAGATCGTAGACAAGAATATACTGAAAATTCCTCGTTTTTGCAAGATTTGCTTGAATATTGGTGTGAAAACCAAATAATTTTAGCATTTAAAAGCAGGGAATGTCCTTTTATTTTATAAAAATGATATGAATTAAAGAAATCTTCAAATTGAAAATTTGCCCCCCCCCTCATTTTCAGTATCTGCTTTTGTAAACTACCTTTTAACGTTATGAATTAAACAGTAATATTTGAATACCTAAAAAAATGATTTTTTCTGTTATTAGTGAAAATATAACAAGCAAAGAAATAAGGAAAAACCTAACACTATTTTAATGAAGCTTAATATAGAGAGTCAAATTGCTCCATATAAGACCCCTTAGACAAAAATGCTGGTCTCAATTTCTGACTCAAAACTTTGGCTGTAATGTGTTAGTGCCTTGCTTCAAAACCATATACAGTTTGTGAAGCTTCTGTTATTAACTTAACTGCCCGTTCCACACCCTGAGAATGTGAGGGCAAATCTGGCAAGTCAAGCTTGGTTCCATTCATCAACGATTCTCGAAGTTCAGATTCAGTAAAATCTTCCGTCATTGGTGGTTCAAAAATGCCGCATAATTTTAAATCTATTAATTGTGTCCAATGTGTGGCATTAAAATTAATAGGTAGTATTCTTTTTAATCTTTTTCTGGTTGACTCCTCACTCCTGAAAGAACAAATTAATTAATTGAATTATTAAAAAATTCCAATCTGTACTGCTTTAATAATTATGGTGAAATTAGATAAAATCTTTAAAAATCATTCTATAAATTGGAATAAATAATTGAGTCAGAGATATATGAATAAATATTACTTACTTAATGGCCAAAATTCTTTTTAAAGCTTCTTCTCTTACTTCAATCTCCTCAGATTTAACCATGGAATATAGAAAGTTTTCAGGCAGTAAACAAAATGTATTACCTTGTATATTTCTAAATGTGATATCTTGGATTTCCTGAGGCTTCTCCTTAATCCTCTGGGTCATATTAAAAATGTGCACTTACTGATTGTGGAATTTACTATTTCTTTTAATTTCAAACCAAAAAGTGGCATACACATTTACAATAAAATTTACTACATAGTGTAGTTTTGTTGTGTGCCTTTGTGGGTATGCACCACGAGTCCATAAACACATAAGCCTGATGGCCAAAGTTAACCATCTTGCTTGGTTTAAAGGACCAATTTTCCAGGAGGCATATCTAGAGTCAACCTTACCTCTAGAAATACCTACTGTGTATTCATAAAGGAGTCTTTGGTCACAACTAAGATCATGTATTTCATCAATTTTAAAAATTGACTCTAGAGGATTGCTAATAGTGGAAAATGATATTTGGGGTAAATCATATCAATCATTTGAGCATAATTTCCCCAGAGGGCTACTGAATGTTGTAGGGCCCTTTGCGCAACCATCTATGTTTTTAAAAAGGGCTCTGAAAGGTAGTTCATTATGATGCAAAGAGCAACCAATTGTGTGAAGAGTTTTAAAAAGTTTTTTTTCTAAAATTGCAACCATTCCACCATCGCAACTTGTGTTGGTATTAGTGTTGTCAACAAGTATAGCCTTGATACTGTTCTCACTGTGGAATTCATGCAAAACATCCACCACTTGATCTGCATGAACAGCACCTGTTGCACCACTATTCGGAAGAACTCTATGTGTCAGATATTTACTTTCACATGGTGTTTCTTTTGTAAAAGTTAAATGGTGTTCTGGTCCCTTAGTTTTTTTCATAATTCTCTGTCTATTTTCATCCACAATTTCCTTATACATCAATGTGTCCTTATCCATTCTCCCATCAACTCCAATACATATATTTTAGGTGGGGTAAAAACTCCTGGCTGAAATAGTTTTATTTATCTACCTCCAACAAGGTAAGATGTGACACAAGGTCAGGAAAGTGGGATTAGATAACCCTGCGCTATAGAGGTGAGCACTCTGGCCATTAAAAAATTGACTGGGCAGCCCCGTCGGCATTCCCCTGTAGGGGCGCCTCAGACAGTTAGCAATAAACTTACTCCTCCCCAAAGAGGAAAGGCAAAGCCTGGGAGGATGCACCTCTTAGAATTGCACAGGACGGACAAGCCCCAATAGACGGGCGTAAATCCAGACCCAAAGGCCCCCTGGCTGAACTAGTTTTTATTTATCTAACTCCCACAAGGTAAGGTGTGACAAAAGGTCGGGAAAGTGGGATTAGATAAGCCAGCGCTCGACAATTCAATATATATGTGTGATAATTAAACAGACAATCAACACGGGAAGTCAAATTCGCCCGATGAATTTTCAACCGGTGAATACCATAAAAAATATCCAATAAATAAAACGCCTATGTAAACAAATAATTATTTATATATAACATTAAATATCATAGTGTTTTATTCCTTTTTAATTTGAATATGTACATTTAATTTCTTAAGAAAAATAATAATAAACTTTAAAATATTTATTATTAAGTAATGTATTACTTTTTTTTGTTAAAACCCGGGTTTAATTTAAGGCGACACATCTGCCGGTGAAATCTCGGCAGTGAGAAAAAATCTCGATTTATTTGATCTTAAAGTTGCAATGCTCAAATAAATACACAATTTTGAAGAAAAATATTTCTTGTGGTAACTTTTGACATTATTTGGCAACTTTCTTCGAGTGCGATAATTTACAGTTTCAAAATCGACCTCCCCTAATATATATATATATATATATATATATATATATATATATATATATATAGAGAGAGAGAGAGAGAGAGAGAGATAGAAGAAAAAAAAAGAGTGATAAATATGCGACGATTGTCCAAATTTATTTCAAATTTCAATTGTTCAATGCAAGGTGTATTCAGTAATAAACTATTATTTTTTCCTTAAGCCAAGGCTTTTCAAAGATCGAAATCTTATCATCAGAGGAGAGATACAGATGGATAAGTTGGCTTTCGAAAAAACCAAAGTTCAAATATTTGAAAAGTATGAAAATTATTATTAAAAATTATTAAAATAATTATTAAATTAAAGCCGAAATGATTATATATATATATATATATATATATATATATATATATATATATATATATATATATATATATATATATATATATATAATTATTTCGGCTTTAACTGGCTTTTTTCAGGTCTGGAAGTAAAAGAACAAAAATTCCATTCTCTTTCATTCCAAATCATCAGTAGGTTCCATCTATCGCTCCTAACACTCGCTCACATCTGAGGCTATTTTTTGTCTCTACGAAGCTACTATCAGACCGTGTATGGAGTACTGTTGTCATATTTGGGCTGACGAGTAAGACACTGAATCAAATCAATTCTTTTACTTTTTTTATGGAAGACAAGGCACGGAACCATTTAATCAAATGAGCTCAAAAGAACGAAATAGGAGTATTACAAAGACAGGAGATGTCTATTGAACTTAGTCCTGAAAAGCCCAAGGCTATAGGTAGGAGGAAAGCAGTCAGCATGAAGAGAGTTCCACAAGCCCGCAGTTATTCGAAAAAAAAAGACACTGAAATACGAAGCTATATAATAACGAGCTATTAGAACAGTGAATTGACGAAGACCACTCGACTAACGATTCAAACGAGCTGGAACAAAAGAAGCAGGGAATAAATCAGATAATTCTGGAGAATCCATTTAGTAATTTTTCTTATAAAAGAGACTGAAACTAGCAACATCGTTTCCATGTAAAAGAAGGGGCTCAATAGAATAAGAAAGGGTGGGACCAACGAATTACAAATATGCTTCTGGACCTTATCAAGAACCCTCAAATAGGACGGCGATTCGTCAGCCCAAATATGACAACAGTACTCCATACAAAGTCTGATAGTAGCTTTGTAGAGCCTCAGATGTGAGCGAGTGTTAGGAGCGATAGATAGAACCTACTTTACGAGAAGCAGAAAGAGCAATGGATCTAATGTATGAACTCCAAGAAATATTTGACGAGAAAGAAAGACCAAGAAGTTTAACTTTCTAACCACGTCTGCCAAGAGTTCGACACAAACACACGTTCATGAAAAAACAAGTATACAGGGATTTTAAAAAGAATAAAAAAGAAAGAAAAAGAAAACAAAAAGGTTAAAGAGGGAGACATATTTAAAATATAGGGGTTACTTCTTATCGTATGAGAGTCCTCATTCTATCTCTCTACTATCTCCTGTATTTTTATGCTTTCTAGTGTGTGAATCATATCATAATGATGTTTGCTGTTGATAGCAAAGCCACATTTAAAATCATTAATACCAATCTTAATCCACGTTACTTTCGATCGACGTCTCTTCAGATCTTTTTGTGCAATTCGTACTGGGATAGCTTCACCCAGTCTCGTGATATGGCCCACCAAATTTAAAAGTCTTAATGAATTTTACTTACCTTTTTCTGATAATATCTGAAGATCAACAGCAATTTTCGCTAAACATACACCTCCCCCATTTTAGTATATAGATGTGATATTAATTGGGGTGTTAGCTCTTATATTTAAATAAATAATATAGGGGCTAGCACCCAAAATTCATATCAGAGGTGGGAGTTAAATGTCAGAAAAGGAAAGGTTGTTATAGACTACAGGTTTTTAGCCAAAGAGAAAGAAGGTATATGTCTTTTCTTAAACTGAAAGTTTGGAATAATGGTCATTCCTATAACAGGCCATGCAGCTTGGTCTTTTACTGGAGCCGATGCAAATTTTCTAAGAGAATTGCTATAGTAGTTAAAAACAGAGGGAAAATTACCCTATTAGATTAGTTTTATGTTTTTATGCCTTTTACATACCAAATATTAAGAACCACAATGAGCTAATTGATAGATTTGACAATTATTGACAAATTACTATCGATGAAGAGACAGGTAACTTTGAATAAACAAAGGCAAATGTATACTTCAATTACTAATTATTTTTCAATGTATGATTTTTTTTTAGAGATATTCTCTCTTTACTTGGAACTCTTCTTTAACGATTTCTGGTATGTCCATATATTATTGTTATAGATACATTTAAATATGCTGATGAAGAAAATCATATACATTTTGTATCTTTACTTAAATGTAATTTTAGTAATAAAAATGTTTTTGGGAAACGCGCGTACATGTAAAGTGACATAGTTGAATATTTATTCTCAGACATAATTCAACTATTTGAAATCATAATTAATGTCTCGTATCTTCTGAAACTTGGCTGTGGTTAGAATCCTTTCAGAATGAAATGTTCTATGAGTAATGACAGTAAAGTGTTAGGAGCTAAAAAAGTCTGCTAACTGATTACCAATATTTCCTCCAACCAAGAGACTCCAAATGTTAGATCCCTTGGCCTGTTATAGGGATGACCATGGTTGGGACCCATTTAGTAGGATTTAATTATCATTTTTCTCAACTCAGCAATCATACAAATCCCCTCCACACATATACACATATACACATACACTCACACACACAAAATCCGTGTATACAGATCATATTAACAGACAAAATATAGGTGGGATTTGCTAAACATAGCCCCTTTAATATATAGATGTGATATAAAGTGTGGGTGTTAGCCCCTACATTCTAATCAAGAATATAGGGCCTAGTACCCAAACATATCACATCTATATACTAAAACAGAGGGGTGAAAGGTCGGAAAAGAGAAAGGTTGCTATGGATTGAGTGTTTTTAGTCAAAAAGATAGGAGTGTGTTGGAACCCATTCAGTCAGACTTAATTATCATTCTTTCCCCACCCAGCAATCATACAAATCTACCCCCACATACACAACACCCGTGTATACAGATCTGAATATTAGGAAATATAACTAGGTGGGGTTTGCTAGAAAGGAAAACTATTTGGGTCAACCTAACTATTAAGGAATAATTAAAATAATTATCTGGAAAATAAAGAAATTAATTAAAAAATACCTATCGGCAGAATTAAAAAGTCTCAAGGGATGTGAGGATATCAAAAATAAGATGAATAAAAATATCAAGAAATATTACAAAGTAATTAAAACGTATTAGGAAATACTAAACACTATTACAAAAAGTTTTTAAAAATTAGACATGAAATCTTTTAGAAGTATTTAAAAATTATATAAAATTTTAAAGCGTTTTAAAAGCTATATAAAGAATGGTACTGTTCCAGATGACGCGCTTAATTTCCGTGACTTCGCGTCGACAATGATCGGCATGTCGCGGAGCAGCCCGAGCGCTGACGGAATAATAATTTTTTTAATTTTTTTTCTTATGAAAACATTGACAAAATGTTACCTCCCCCCAAAAAACAACATTATCTTCATAAAAAAAATGATTTTAATCTATGTATTTTTTCTTTGAATTTATTCGTCTTATATTAGTGCCTGCCAGTCTTCCAGTTATGCTTGATAATGACTATGAAGATGGACGCATCTATTTGAGACGGGTTTGACTTACGCGATTTGTAGCGGAGTCATCCCGTGCAAAGCTGGGCTATGTGTTTTCTACGATTTGCGGAGACAGTGACGTAACCTTGGGGGTCAAGAGTTGAGGTCACACCTGGCGTGTTGATCACGATATTTCGTGACGTCAGTTTTCCGCTGTGAGAAACTTAAATTGAGATTTAATCAGTTCTTGCCTGGAAGCCAACGAAAGAACATCGAGCGATAAAATGTAGCTGTTACAAGCTTAAGGGATTTGAATCCCAATATAAAGAGTCACAGAATGAATCTCTAATTCCCTCCCTGTGCAAGCGACTAATTAGTTAGGAAATTTAATTAGCGTAGCCTCTCTCTCGATTCTCCAACGAACTTCTCAATTGTTGGCTAATTAGCTAGTAAATAAAAATGGCTCGAATTTAAACAGCAAAAGACTTTGTTAAATTTATTGAAGTAGAAAGATTGCCTTCAGTCACGGGAAGAAACCACCGGCCGAAGATGTGCAGCGACACGAAGCGCAAAGAATTATGACAGCGACGGCAGCGATGATGGCGGTTGCAGACAACAGAGAATTGACAGAAAAAAAACGAAGGGGAAGTATCATCCCGCGACACACGGCGAGACGACAAAAAAGGAGAGAGAGAAGAGAAAAGGTTAGTACGAGTAGTCAGTATAGCAGCGGCGACAGTGATTGAGAACTCGGATCGAGTAGAAACGACACATCGCCCCATTTTGGATCAACAGCGAAGGCTCTTCTACGACGACCAAAGAGTTTACAGGTTATGCCATGAACGTGTAAAGGTAACAGTTAGAGCTTGGACGTTTGAATGCGTGGCTTGGCTATCGCTAAGAACGGGAGCCCTAACCCTTAACTCTTAACCCTAACCCCTAACCTAACCCATTTTTCTTTCTTTCTTTGTTTTATGTTAGCAAGAAGAAAAAAAACAAAAAAAACAGCGAAACAGCGAAACAAATGAAAAAGAAAACATTCACAAAATCTCCTCCCCAAATTTCTTTCTACACATTTGATTGAAAATGGTTCATTTGACCCCCCCCACATCCCACCCTACAGTCTGTTCGGTTTTTATCTTTTTATCTATGTAGTTTTTCTTTGAATTTATTCGTCTTATATTATCGCCTGCTTCCATTAATGCTTGGCGTTTTCGTCTCGGCAACTCTCAGGCGTTTCCGCGACCTGCCCGATTGTTATCGATGCAAAGCTACGGAAATTAGGCGCGCCATCTGGAACAGTACCTAAAGAATATATAAAAAAACCCATGCACGCTTATAAAACTAATGTCTACGTTAATAAATTAGCTGAAGATTTGGCGGGACCTAGCGAGCCAGCAATTATTACCACCAAACGCCGCAAACTACGATGGTCCGGCCATGTATTATGATATCAAACTCTGTTGAACACCATACTACAAGGTTGCGTAAATGGTTCTCGCAGACCAGGACGACCGAGACAGCAGTGGATGGACAACGTGCTAGAATGGACAGGGTGGTCAGTAAAACAAGTGATGCGGATTGCTAATGATCGTGTGAGATGGAGGGATACCAATCAATTAAAAATTATATAAAATTTAAAAGCGTTTTCAAGTTATACAGGGTGGGCCAAAATAAGGGTCCTATCTTTAAATTTGAATAACTTGAATTTGAATAACTTCCACAAAATAAAAGTTAAACTCACCAAACTTTATGTGTGTGTAGACTGACCCTTCCGAGATTTTTTGAAATAAACAAAACAAATTTTAGCCGAAAAACACTTCTTAAAACTTACAAAAACTAAAGTATTGTTTTTTACACTGTTTTGAGTCTTTTAAGCAAAAATAATGTTTTCTAAATGAGGGTACGTTCCTTAGGGCTAATACGGCTCATGCTTGCTTCGGAAGGGATCCTTTACTTATTCTAAAAAAAAATTTTTTTTTAAATCAATAAATAAAAAAGTTATGAATTTTTAAAAATAGGACCCTTATTTTTGCCCACCCTGTATAAAGAATATATAAAGGCCCCAATGTATTTCGTATTTTTATACATATCTCAAATATAAAGTGGTGGATTTTTTTTTTATGGAAGAAAAATGAAAACAAAATGGGGCCGCATCCATCGCATATAAACCTATACCCACCCAGTTAACCTAAACTATCAATAAAACTGCTGCATGACCATTGTATAAGTAAAGAATAAGTCTATAAAAAGATGTACTTGTATGTATTCCGCTATCTAAAAACTACTTCGTATAAATTTTGGGAGAGACAGCTAATTGTTGGAGTATAGACTCTTCAAAAATATAACAAAAATGATAGCGGAGTCTCTCGTTGCAGGAATGGCTAGAAAGTGGAAATGGAAAATTATGTTTTATTTACAGGCAAAAGAGGTCAGTTACGGCTGAAAAAAAATTATTGTCTGGTGTGGGTTAAGTTCCGTTATTCTCTATTCATATAAATTTCCTATGTACTTAAATTTATAGAGAAAAGTGAGGGTAAGCATTACATAGGAGCAGGGGGAGTAGGAATGGTCGAAGATTGTCACTTACACATTTTTTTTCAATGTCAACGCGCATAGCTAAACGCTTTCAATGAGTTGGCCTGACGCGTTCGGATTCAGGTCGGAGTTACTGATGCGTAACCCGAAATTGGCAGTGAGGGCAGTGCATCTCTGAAGACCACCCTTGATGCATCTAGAAAATTTATTTTACGATATTGAGTGGAAATATAACGTTTGATATATATTTATATCGCAATATAATCCTAAGTCTGACTTGGAGAGATAAGATAACAAAAACCGTGTTCCCTGTTCCATGTTCCCGATAATAGGTTGACAGAATTCTTAACAAGCCGCCATTTTAAATATATATATATATATATATATATATATATATATATATATATATATATA
>OY744533.1:72470143-72475143 GCA_963556195.1 Sepiola atlantica | reverse complement strand
CTGTAGCCTATTTTAACGGAAGAAAATAGAGAAATTTAAAAATGTCATATTGGGCAACATTAAACACCAACAAGAACAAAAACTTCGACTAGAGGATAAATTCAAGGCAAAAAACAAATAGAACAAACGGAATATCAGAAGAAAATGAAAATAGAAAAGCGTCTAGAAGAGAAATTTCAAGAAAAAGAAAAGAAATTTCAAGAAAAAATTAGGGCAAACGAATAAGTTTCATGAAATTATTCTTCATACCCAACATAAACAGACAAGTTATACGAATTATCAAATAGGGGTCAAAATGTTGAAGATGAATTTGTATTTACACAAAACGCTATTTAAAGTGCTATCAATAATTTTGCTTACGACCCTGAAAACGAAATTACGTTTGCTTCGTATTTCAGACGATACAAATATTTTTATAATACAGACTGTACGAATTAAACCGATTTGAAATAGGTTCGTTTACTATTAAGAAGGTTTGTTACAGGTGAACATATCAAATTCATCAATTATTACCACAAAAAACAGCTACCTTACATTTGTTGAAGCAGTACAATTATTAACTAACTTTTTTAGCCTTAAAACGTCTTTTTTTCACGAAAGTTGAGAGTGTATGAATCTCACAAGGAAAAAAGACGAAGACTACACTACTTTCGCTAGCGTAGTTAAAAAAAACTTTGCGATCATTTAAAATTGTCGGAGTTGAGTGCTAACAATTTTATATGTCTACTATTCGCACAGGATTTAGTATCAATACGAATGCTGAAATCAGACGAAGGGTTTTAATAAACTAGAGTATGAAGCTGGTGTAACGCTTCAACATATCGCAAAAGACTGTCAACGTCAATAGACAGTGAGCACAGCAGAGTGTGACATATTAGAAAATACGCAATAAAACGAAAATTAATTCACCAACTAAATTTGATTAATAAAAGAAAAATAATTTACCTCCTGAACCGTGTTTTGATTGCGCGCAATTGTATTGTTACAATAAGTGTTAATACAAAATGAAAATGTGTTTTAATTGCGGTCGCATGAGACACAAAATTACACACTGCAGAGTTAAAAATAACATTTAAAAGGCTTTTTTAAATTGCTAACAAAGCTGAAAATATCAGGAAATTTGTGAAGGTAAATATTGAATAAAAAATAAAATTTACAACTTGATTCTGGTTCAGATCTGTCAATAATAAATCTTCAAATGTGGACAAAAATTCGAAAACAAACTTTGATGAGAACGAGCAAAATAGCTAAAAGCGTCACTACTTAACAAATAAATTTTGAAAGCGATCTTATCTCTAACGTTACATTAAAAGGAAAGACTTTGAAATAAAGAATATTCGTATTGAACAACACGAGCAATCTCCTGGAGACGGATTGGATGGAGAAATTCAAATGATGAAATATGCTCATAAATTCTTTCTGTCAAAATATTAAAACTTTTTTATGTCAAAGCAGATGAAATCTTTTTGGTTATCTCTGCTAGACTGGGAAAATGTAAAAAAAATGACTGCCAAGTTTGAATTTAAACTAAATATTCCACTTGTTTTCAAAAAGAAAAAAAACTGTTCCATTCGTGTCATTAAATAAAATTGACGAGACATTAGATAGACTAAACAAATGGGAGTGTTATCGAAAGTAAAGTACACCGAATATGCTTCGCCTACAGTCTACGTAGAAAAAGTAAAGAGATCCGTGTTTGTGCAGATTTCTCCACAGGATTGAATCATGCACTAAAATATTTCAACTAACCTCTGCCCAGAAGAGATATTCGCTAAACTCAACGGATGATTTTTTCAAAGCTTGATTTAAGTGATGCTCATCTACAAATACCTGTATACGAAGAGTTCTAAAAACTACCTTGGATAAATATATAGGGTCTTGTACAAATTCAAACAATTATCATTTGGGGTTAATATTTCACCAGCTATTTTTCAACAAGTAATAAATACATTGCTTAGCTTACTGGAATTTGCGACAGCCTACCTAGATAATAGTCTAGTGATCAGTGAAAACACCAAGCAACACAAATTACATGTTCACGAAGTATTTGAGAACATCCAGAACAATGGATTAAAATTGAAGGAGGAAAAATTCGATTTTTTTCATAGAAAAATAAAATATCTTGGTCAAATTATAAATAACGATAATAGAATACCAGACCCAGGAAAGAAAAGTGATCGTCGATTATAAAATGTTTGCCAATGAAAAATATACAAGCCGTAGTTATTCATGTGATGATGGTCTTTGTGTAGACAGAAAGAATATTCCCACAACCTTGAGTTGATAGGAATTTATATATATATATATATATATATATATATATATATATATATATATATATATATATATATATATATATATATATATAACTGGCTTTGCCAGCTTGCTATCTTTATTTGAAATACTTCAAACTAAAATTTTAAATAATAAACATTTTATTCATAAGTTTCTTGTAAACACAAGAGTAAAACTTTTGCATTTATTTACATAAATAGATAAATATTAACATTTTGATACAAATTTATTTATCTTTTAAATAAGACCGTAATGAAATGAAATGAAAGAAGAAATCAATTCGCCTGAGTGATGGGAGGAAGAGATGTGGAAAAACGGGGAAAGAGAGAAAATGCTACAGCAAGCCCCACTCTCCACAATGGTTACCTCGAAATGTGCAGCTGCTATTGCTCAGAGGCAGCAAGCATTTCGAAAAGTCGGCCGCCATAAGTCAACTGCGAGTAGATAGAAATTTATAGAGTCAAGAAATAATTGTAAAATAGTGATAGGTAAAGCAAAGAGAATATATACAGAGATAACCAAAAAAACGCATTCAGTCACAGAAACTAGGTACTCGCGATCTTTTGGAAAATCTTCAATAGTGTGGTGAACAATGGACAATAAACAATCCCCCGCTATCAAACCATAATGATGTCGTTTGCACGGCAACTGATAAGGCTAGGCTACTTGCCCAGAGCTTCACCTTAGACTCCACTTTGGACTGTGCCAACCACTCTCTCCCAAATTTCCCATTGCCGACTGAAGCCACACTTGATGACTTGACCATCACACCATCTCTTGTCTAAGACATCATAAAAAAATCTTGACACTTCAAAGCATGTGTACCTGATCTTATTCTAGTAATAATAATAAAGAAATGCTCTGCTGAACTGGCCCTTGTCCTCTCCAAACTCTACAACAAATATCTTGCTGAATCTTGCTGAATCTTGCTTCCCTGATAACTGGAAAATTGCCTCTGTGGTACCAGTCTTCAAGAATTCTGGAGATAGAACTGACCCATAGAATTATCACCCCATCAGTCTACTCCCGCTCTTCGCAAAAATCTTTAAATCCTTAATCAATCTAGCGATAGTCCGTCACCTTGTTAATGCTAACCTCAGGCAAGCACAGTCTACTGCGAATACACTAACGGTCATCTCTGAACGCATATACCATACAGTACACACGACAGATGAAGCTAGGGTGGTGGCGCTTTATATATTCAAGGCTTTTGACAGGGTCTAGCATAAAGTTTTTCTCGTAAAAATTAATTCATATGGTACTACTTGACGAATATTAAATATAATTAGATCCTTCTTATCCAAAAGAAAGATCTAGGTTGTCCTCAATGACCGTTCATGCAAACAACATGACACGAATGCAAGTGTATCGATCCTTGGACATTTATTGTTCCTGAGTTTCGTAAAGGACCTCCCTAATGATATTGTGTCTGAGATAGTTATATTTGCTGACGACACGACGCTGTACTTTCGTTATGTGAACAAAACGGACGCGCTAATATCCGAGGCAATGGCTGAATACTTAGAAAAATACCTCCAGTCTGTAGTGGAATAGGGTAATGAATTGATGGTAACATTTAATGCTGCTAACAGAAAGCTCTTTTTTTTCAACAACTACAATAAACCGCTTCAACCACCGCTTTCCATGGTAAATAACACCCTACCCGAGAGATCAACATTCAAACTCCTCAGCTTAACATTCACAGGTAACATGAATTGGAACAAGTACATAGAATACATTGCCAAGGCTGCTGCAAAGAAGGTGGGCTCCCTCTACAGTTCTAGAAAACTTCTAACTTTTGATAGTATCTTATATATCTACAAAGCCACTATCCGCCCATGCATTGAGTATTGTTGTCATATCTGGGCTGGTGCACTATCCACTAGTATCTCCCTCTTAGACAAGATCAAAAAAGAGTCTCAAATCTAATAGGTTCCTCACTATCCACCAAGCTACAGCCCCTGTCCCATTGCCGCAATTTTGCATCCTAGTGCTTGATTTACAAGTACTTCAATGGATTATGCTCCGATGAACTGGATGCTCTGGTGTCCTCTAGATGTTAACACACTCGATCAACCTGACAATCAGCTAAATCCGATTCATAGACTGTTGAAATCCTCAGATGCAGGAGAGCCTTCTACTCAAATAGCTTCTTTCCTCGAGCTGCCTGCCGTTGGAACTCTCTCCCTGATCACTGTTTCCTCGACTTTAACCCAAAGAAATAATGTCTGAACATTTAAAACAAATAAAAATCTGCTGCTTTAATCAACCCAAAGAAATAATGTCTGAACATTTAAAATAAATAAAAAGCTCTTGCTTTACAGAAACTTAAACCTAATGTGAACAAACATCTCGCTGCACAACTCCCAATTTCAAAAACTTTCACCCTAATTCTCAGTTGAGAACCTACCCACAACTATTAGGTAATAAAATTAACCCAGTGGGCCAGCAAAACCTATGTAGATCCTAGACGTCTACAGTGACAACTTGCCTTGTTTGTTCACTACTTGTTTGGGGTGAACTAAATTAACAAAAAAAAACGTTTATTATTATACTGTGTTTATTCCAAACATGCACAATTGAATGAGCTATTAAAAAAGAAACTGATTGGATCTGGACGATAGAATGTCAGGAGACATTTAGAAAAAAAATTATCCTCACATCAAAATTATTTTTGACCCACTTAAATACAGATCTCAAATTAA
>OY744533.1:72432643-72465143 GCA_963556195.1 Sepiola atlantica | reverse complement strand
CCATAAAAAAGTTAACAATAAGAACTCACCTAACTCTAACCACAGCAAATAACTTCTTTTCTTATTCTCTGTACCAAAAACCAACCGGTACTTCAATGAACAAAACTTATTTTCTTATTCTCTGTACCAAAAACCAAACGGAACTTCAATGAGAAAAACTTCTTTTCTTATTCTCTGTACCAAAAACCAAACGGAACTTCAATGAACAAAACTTATTTTCTTATTCTCTGTACCAAAAACCAAACGGAACTTCAATGAACAAAACTTCTTTTCTTATTCTCTGTACCAAAAGCCAAACGGAACTTCAATGAGCAAAACTTATTTTCTTATTCTCTGTACCAAAAACCAAACGGAACTTCAATGAGCAAAACTTCTTTTCTTATTCTCTGTACCAAAGACCAACCGGTACTTCAATGAACAAAACTTATTTTCTTATTCTCTGTACCAAAAACCAAACGGAACTTCAATGAGCAAAACTTCTTTTCTTATTCTCTGTACCAAAAACCAAACGTAACTTCAATGAACACTTCTTTTCTAGAACAGCTCATCTGTGGAACAAAATACACCAGACCCCATTCTCAACCGGCTACAACATGGTCGTTTTTAAGTCTAATAAATTGTTATATAACTACTCCCGCTTGGACCGCGGAAGTACGCGTTTCGTATACTCGTTGTGTAGAGGTTGGTCGTGTCGTCCAGTGAGTGGTCGTCTAGTGGATGGATTCTTTCTTCTCTGACGTCGTCTGTTATCTGCAATAAAAGCCACGATGCACTCCGAAGACAAACTCCCTTTTTGAATTTAATTCTTTTTATTGCAACATTGTTATTTCAACTGGGAGTCATTCACTTCGTCGAGAGAGAGAGGAAGAGAGCAAATCCTACTTTATCGTAGTTAGTTATTAATGTTTTCTTAACAATTCGTAGAGAGGGGGATAGGATTCTCGCGCTTGTTTTCCCTGAAGGGAAATATTCCTTATCTTTACATTGTGAATCGCACGTCCTCTCAGTTCGCTTGCCGAATCAGACTGACTAAAAACTCGCTTCTCACGAGAACGAGTGACGTCACAGATCCCTTTGTTTCCCACGCAAGGCCCGCGAAGTCACAGTCTCTCGCAGGTGTAGACTGACCCTTGATCTGGGGTCTCGTCACACGTAACCTTGCCATGTCTGCCAGCTCCGACTGTGAGAACAAGCCCTGTTCTGCACTCGACTGCCCCGCGTTAATTCGCGCAAGTCAAATCAACGATTCTCAACAGATACGTCCATTCCCATAGAGCCATTATCTAACACAAACAAATACTTGTTTTGAGCCCTCCTCTTGTATAATCAAGTGCTTTTATGTAATCTTCTGCCCAATCATCCATTGTTTCCCATCTTCGTCCAACTAACAATCTCTTTAACCCTTATCCCGAGTTATCTCATGAGTCTTAATAAGTGGTGACCCATCAATAAAAAAATACTAATAAAAGTTTTGAAAAGTAGATTTTTTGTCTAAAAACGGTCAAAAATCAAATTTCGCTTAAAATGTCCATACAAAACTACCCCCCAGCAAAAACATTGAAATAGTTTTATTGTATTATTCTTCACATTTCGAATTATTAAATAACGTTTCTTTAATGGGTAAAATTCGAGTTTTTTCGCAGAAACAAAATAAGATTCCACCTTTTTTAGGTGACTACGTGTATACAGCCTGAAAAATATCTTCAAATAGTAATGAAAATAATCATCCTTCAGCATTTAAAAGTGAGATCACTTTCCTATATAAGTGTAACGTGGAATGATCAACCACTTCCTATCCAGCGAGTGTTAATGATCTTCCACTCCCAGGCCAGCTAGCGTTAATGATAACGCACTTCCGGACTAGATATCGTAGGACAGAGTAAACATTAAAGAGATGTTTCTCTCAACAGCCTGATCGGAACCGGAACACACAAACGAAATAATTGGGTTGTGTTTATATTTACAATAACATAAAAAAACATGTAAACAGTCTGTAAAAATATTTGCAAAATAAAAACTAAAAACATTTTTATATAAATTTAAGGTAACATGAGCACATGTCGTTTTCTCAAGTTTTATAACTATATAAGTTTTAACAACTAGACATAATGTGACACGATATTTTCTGGCAATTTTTAGTCGTAAAACTTCCACGTATGATTATGTTTTGTTACCCTAGAGCCGTTTGGGTGCTTGTATAATAAAAATCCGAAAAAAAGTTTTTTTTTTTTTGTCTTTTAGTGTTGGAGAGGTAAATAAGGGGCAGGTAACTCTTACAACGAATTTTATACACGATTTTCCAGTAATCAAAACTGATGGCTTTAATTGGCGTTTCACATGTGGCTACTGTGCAAAGAGAACGTCGATTAGACATAAAAGGGTTAGGGTTAGGGTTAGGTTTAGGGTTAGGGTTATGGTTTAGGGTTATAGTTTATGGTTAGGTTAGGGTTTAGGGTTAGGGTTAGGGTTTAGGGTTAGGGTTAGGGTTAGGGTTAGAAAAATATTGTTCGAAAGCTAGAGTAGTTGTGAAGAGTTACCTGCCCCTTATTTACCTCTCCAACACTAAAAGACAAAAACTTTTTTTCGGCTTTTTATTATACAAGCACCGACGTTTGTCATAGCTGGGTCGAATTTTATAACTTCCGTACCTTTCTTACCTAATAAGACTTGCATGATTTTGGGTACGTTTATAAATTTATAGGTATTCAACCATATCGCTGCGACTTTTTCTTTCTCTTCCGCGGTGTTTCGTTGATGTTGTGTCCAACTCGTTTTGTGCATAGGCAAACTGGAATAAAAGATTAAATGCAAAGACGAATATATTCTTAGTTTTAAAAATATACTTCATTTAACTTCACTAACTTGTGGATCCATTTATGATATTATGGATTGCTCCCACTCCCACTTCCACAACCAGGACCACCGGGAGAAAATAGCAAGAAATCTATAAATGAAAAAAAAAAGAAATAAATAAAAAGACATTAAAAATGACGGTCTTTTTGAATTACACATACAAAGCGACGTCATGATAATTAACTGTTAACAGCCTGGGTGTCAAGATGGAGAATTCGGAAAGATGTTGAAGAAACGGACGTCTCTGGTTTCCAGCAAAAGTAACATAAGAAAGAAAACGTACGTCTCGATTTCCGGTGAAAAGTCAATATATCCGAGAGACGCGGGATGTTAGAGGAGAACGAGAAAGACCACGGCAAGTGACGGAGAATGTTCACTAAAAGATTTAGCTCAGATGTAGGGACACTAGCGACAAGACCCCAACGACACACACACGTTTAAACAAGTCATGTATATACAATGCCTGTGTCTGTGTTGCCTTTATTATGTATTTAAACTGTGGACCAAGGCTTCGCGCCAGGCGACCGCCAACACTAGAATCTCATAAGATCAATTTATGTACGTCGTATTCTTACTCTTTTTATCTTACATACAACTACTGCGACTACTGCAACTACTTTCTATTTCTCTCTTCTCGCCTCTTTTCGTTTCATTCGCTCTTCACTGCCAAACATAAGCTGCTTGTACTATTCTTTTAATTTTCTTACTTATTTACGTGTTCTCTTACGCTGTTCCTACTTCTACTACTATAACATATAGATTATAGTATCATTTCCTTTCGTAATCTTTTTAGGCTGAAAAGTCAAAATGTCAATCATTCTGATGATGTTTATACTTAATGGCGTGCAGGTGTCTTTGGGTCTCATCCATACTATTTAGAAATAATTATTTCCGTTAAGCACGAAAGAAATAAAATAAACATGACCTTTTCAAGACTATTACGTTTTAATAATTCAAACCAAGTAACTTTTCTTTTGATTCATTATTTATATAATTAAGTTCAGTAACTTTGAATTCAACAATTCAATCTCGCCAATAAACTTTTTGTACGAATTATTACCCAAGTAGTTTTGTTTACCTTTTACTTATTTAAATTTAACTTTTGAAATTTTAAGTTTTATTTTTAATTTTAATTTATACTTACTAGGCTTAATTAATTATTTAAACTCGCCTCCCTTATATGTGTTTATATAAAATTCGGGGTTTGTACATGTTTACGTATTTCTATGCACAGGATTAACTCTCAAACTAATTAACCGCTCATTATAGATTTTAGAACATGGCTGATAGGCGTAACGAGTCGTAATGTGGTTTGTATTTAATTTAATTTACTTTATACAAATGAGCAAAATGGGATTAGAGTTCTTCGTGAACATTCAAATACCTCCAATATCTGTGAAATTTAAAGAATAAGTGTTAGACATTAGTTAATAAAACCTTCCCCCAAATTTGAGTTTCTTTTAAATATTTTATAGGGTTTTTAGATAGCATAATATGAACTCAACCTCCCATTTAAAAATTAAAATTTCAGATTTGCATTAAATTTTATCAATATACACTTATTAAGCAAAATTCCCTGAATTTTAATTTCTTCTTGAGACCGCTTTAACTGAAGCCTTAAATTTGAGATTTTCTAGAATCAAGATCATATAATGGATTTTGATCAAAATTGGAATAAGGTTTCTAGACGTAAGGTTTAGTATCATTTTGATTTTAATCTTCATACTAGTTACATACATCTGTTTTGACATAAACATATGTTTTTCATCAGAGTATATTCTTACAAACGTTTGATTTTTATGTACTAACGGGTCACCGTTTATCAAAGTTTAAAGGCCACTCGAGGATAAAGGTTAATGCATTTGTCAGGTGGGCAGTGAGACAACACAGTGAGGATTGATAACAATGGTTGAAACTGGGTAGAATTAGATTATTTAAGAATACGACTAAACAAGAATTTGCTTACATTGTTTTTGAAAATATCCATGTTTTAGTCAGCTGGAAAGCAGCCCCGTGGGATTGTCTTGCATAGGTGTAGTTCGTAGAAAAAAACTTCGCTCCTGAGAGTTCGATTTAGATTTAGGTATACGGAAGAAGACGGGAAAATTATTTACAGTGGTTGTAGTTAGACGAGTTTTTGCTGTGAATGTTTTATAGGGGGGGGCATAGATTTGAGCTCAGTCGAGCACCTACCATGAAAATAACGATAGAGTAGAGAAAGACTAGTAACCACTTTTATGTGAGACAGAGAAGAGGGCGCTCCTACTATATTCTGAATTTGGTGTTGTACTCTGTGAAGACGGGTTAGGGTTAGGGTTAGGTGCACCTCCTCAGTTGTTGCAACAGTACTTCATCTTAGGACGTATTTGACTTATATAGGTAAAGGATTTCGTCAAGAGTGAGATACTTTCTGGAGCGGTAGAATGATCCAACCATTTTGCCAGTGACCTTAGTAACAGATTTCATGTAAGTCTTTCATTTCAAGTCTTGAGTGAAAGTCAGTCCTAGAAGTGTATCAATGCAGGGGTCTTCCTCAAGGAGAGTGCCAATAATTTCAAACGGGGCAAATTTAGTATCCAAGCGCTAGTGGTGAAAGGAGAGAAGTTTGGTTTTAGACGTATTATAAGTAACAAACCACATTTTTTCCATTGTATGACGTGCTCCAAGTCGGATAAGAGAGAATCAGAAGGAGCTTCATAATTAATGATCTTCGAAGTGTTTTCACAGACGCTTGTGTTATCTGCATAAATGGCAACGCATGATCTTAGAATGTAATCTGGGAGTCGTTGATGAAGATCATGAAGAGGGTTGAGCCCGCAATTGATCCTTGAGGTACGCCGGCGTTGATACAATGTGCTTCAGACTTCTGCCCATCAACGACTACTTTTATAAATTTATCAGAAAGAAAGGATTTGATGATTGAGAAGACATTTTCACATATTCCATAGCTAGAAAGCTAGCGAAGTAACCGTTTGTGTCAAATCCTATCAAAGGCCTTTTGTATATCAAAAGCTACTGCTCTAGAAATGAATATTTATTTACTCCTCTGCAGGAGTTAGGCACAAGGCCAGTTTTATCTTACTCCCACAAGTAAGATGTGACCACAGCTTGGATCGAGTAAGTGGGGTTTGAAAAGCCAGCGCCCGAGAAAGTGAGCACTCTGGCCATTAAAAATTGCCTGGGCAGCCCCGTCGGCATTCCCCGGTAGGGGCGCCTCAAGCAGTAAGCAATAAACTTACTCCTCCCCAAAGAGGGGAGGCGAAGCCTGGGAGGGTGGACCTCCTAGAACTGCACAGGACAAACCCACAGACAGGTGGAATCAAGCTCCGAAGGACAAGACGACATCCGTCTATAGGGTGCAGTATCAATCGGAACAGATACTACACTTACTTCCTAGCGTGTGCCAGGTAAAATGAATACCCCATCAATAGATTCACTGATCCTGTGTGATATCTGTGTGTCAGCATATTAGCTGGTTATCTTGCAGGATGAAATCTATATTGTTTGTCACTGAGTAAATTGTTTTTACTGAGATGGTTGATAGCTTTTAGATTCATCACAGATTCAAACAACTTACTCATTGTGCACGGGAGACTGATTCGTTTGTATTTAGATGCAGAAGACCGATATTCAGTATTTTTAAATACTGGGCAGACTGGCGAAGTTTTCCAACGCGATGAGAAGCATTTCTTCTTTTAGCAACGATTGAACAGCTTTCCGGTTCCGGTTGCAGATTCTTGAGCACTATCATTGGGTTATTGTAAATACCAGTGGCATTTCTGCCATCAAGGTTCTTGATAACTCTGGCAACATCCCGGACAGATGTATGAGTTCCGCTCAGAGTGTTTACAGTCATAGGAGGACATTAAGGAGGTAGACGGCCTAGATCGGAAAGGCTATAATTTGATGCAAAATTCTTTGCAAAAATTTTGGTTTCATCAGATGCTAAGGGAATCACCTCTGGTCTATTTATGATGGTTGGAATAAAGGTCTTACGTTTGTTCAGGACCCTGTTTGTTATTCGTCAAAACTCGTGGAAACAAATCCTCTGCTCAGCAACTCACGTATAGAGTATAGGACTCTCTCGTGTTTTCTCGTACTCTTTTGCAGGGTTTTCAGGTAGTTCTAAAGGCGACTTCGGTTTCAGAACATCTATTTCGTTGAAAGCAATTGAAATAGTAATTTATGTGAACAATAGCGATGGCACATTTATGGGTGTAGCATAGATGGCGGCTTCGTTTCTTTTGGGAATTTCTTAAAGGGTATGAAACTCTTAATGCCAAAGATTAGCTAATCAGCGAAGAGCCGGAGCGCTTGGTGATCGGAGTATCGAAGTACCGGAAGAATGGGAGTTTGCAGATGTTTATAGCACCGATGAAGCTTTATTGGCTATGGTACCCTAGCCCGTCTTGCTGTTAGGCTTTCGTGTCCGCTAACTAAAAAGTTGGTACTGTGAAGGAATCATCTGACTTGTATTTCATCAAACAGACAATTGGAAGTGCTTGTGGAACAATTGCTTCAGTTCACGCTCGGAAAGACAATGCAGACGAAAATTGCTTTCCAATCGGATGTATATATGAACGAGTTTCTAGCGGAAACCAAGTCTGTGACCTCAGCAAGAAAAAGCCTTTCATGAGACAAAAGTATTTCAAAAGATTTTTGTTATATGTGTGTGCGTAACCGGCGTAAACCATCCGGTGATGGGAAATAAAGAAAACCAAAGTTTTTCCATATACGTTCTGTTCTTTGTGATTATTGTTGGATCTTACCGGGTACCCCGAAAGAACGGGTCATGCAACAGTTAATCAGATGAAAGAGGAAATGCGAAGAACCCGGTGAGAGGAATTTGGATGATTAATAGAATGCACTAAGTTGGGTTACTTATGGGAACAGTATATGGCAGGAATCTGATTTAGAGAAAACTAAGTTGTAGTCTGCAGGAAAGCAGTTCCGTGGCAACGTGTTCCATAGACAAGAAGCCTTTGTTAAGAAGCTGTGTTCGTAGAGGATTTCGCCTGACGCTACGCCCACGGGTGGAAGGAAAGAAAAGTTATTTTTCGTTGTGTCCATTTTAACCCCAGCCCGATGATGTGTTGTTGTTAGCTTTGTTTTGTCTATTTGATTTTGTTTCTTGTCTTTGTTTTTCGCAATGAGTAAGTGGATTTCTGTTTGCGTCACACGTAGAGGCACAAGAACGAGCCCACTGTCTATATAATGCACACACTACAAACGTACGCTGTGCGAGTTTTCACACGTGCGCAAATCACTGCGTATAAAAAAAAGATGAAGCGAGTTCAATAGGAATGCGTATGTGAACGTTTGTCGCTGTGAAAACGAATTCGAATGCTAATCGTGTGACTAAGTTACGTGTAGCCACCCTTGTCTTGAGATAAACAGCTTTTATCTTGCGCATTCCTTACCAGCCAAACACTCACACGCTCACATGGACGTGAAATGTTTTCACGTGACAAATTAGTTTTATTGCCAACCAGAGCAGCTTATCTCAAGAGACGGCCAGAGAGAATAGTCCAGTAGAAATAAATTTACACTACTGCACCCCATAGACTGGTATTGTCTTGTCCTTCGGGACTTGATTTACGCCGGTCTATGGGATTGTCCTGTGCAGTTCTAGGAGGTCCACCCTCCCAGGCTTTGCCTCCCCTCTTTGGGGAGGAGTAAGTTAATTGCTTACTGCTTGAGGCGCCCCTACCGGGGAATGCCGACGGGGCTGCCCAGGCAATTTTTGATGGTCAGAGTGCTCACCTCTCGGGCGCTGGCTTTTCAACCCCCACTTTCCGACCCGACCTGGGGTCACATCTTACTTGTGGGAGTAGGATAAAACTGGCCTTGTGCCTAACTCCTGGAGAGGAGTAAATAATACTAGCGAGACATACGGAAATTCCACAGTTGCAAACCAGACGATATCATTGTACCACCTTTGTTCAAACTGAAGCATACTTATCTAAATACACTGGTTAATGTAGTAATGCTGAATCTTCAATTTCATTTTTTAAGAAAGGGGTAGAGGGTGATAACGTATGTAAGCATCACTAAATTGCCTTAGCGTATTATTATATAGACTAGCGGTATCCCGTTGATATTCCGCGGTGTTTTCTACACCAATCTGTATAATTTACTGTTAATAATAATGTTTCTTTTGAAATAATAAATGTCTTTTAGGGACCATACTATTAAGAAAAAACAACTCTTTCTTCTTCCGTAAAACTAATTGACATTGCCAGTCAAATATTCTTTAAATAAACAAAACGAATATGTTTCTTTTTTCTTTATTTATTTAAAATTAAAGCAATTTGATTCTTTTTTAAACAATAAATATTCTCTGTCTTCTTACGGTAAAAATAATTGTGAACTTAACAGGACCGGCGGGACAGTTATAAAAGTGTGGGGGGGCTCTCCTAAAAAGGGGGGCGGTTAAATACATGCATATATAACTTCATTATTGATGACCGTAAAGTGGGGGGGAGGGCAAGTCAAAAAGCGTGGGGGGGGGGCTTGAGCCCCCCCCCCCCCCGGTGCCGCCATCCATGAACTAACTATTCTTTGTATCAGTTAAAGAAATGCATTTATTTAAAAGCTGTACTAGTTTAGTCGACGGGACTAATTGGATTTAGGAAAACTTCATTTTAAAATGAGTAAAGTCGGATTTGTTTATCTTATCGACATCAGATTAATCACCAGTCACCATCAGACGATCTCATTTGTTTAATGCGTTCGAAAGGTGATAACGTACGCACAAACATGAAATATTACATATTATTATATGGATCGGGAAAATGTAAGAATCGGCTAATTTTAGAGTTTTTTAAATTTTTTTTTTTACTTTTATTCGCCCTAAACAAGATATATTGCCACTGAAGCTTAAAGAGCTACTGTGATAGGAGCCAGATTTATAAAGAAGGAACGTGGATGGGGAGATGGGCAGTTAGATGTTTGTTCACATTACATTTGAATTTCTGCATGTTGGTACGGTTAGAGAAACAGGGAGCAGGGAGAGAATTCCACAGGCAAGCGTTTGAAGAAAGGGGTTATTAGAGTAGAAAATCTTCAATCCTGTAAAGATATCTACATTAAAAAGGGTGCGATTTTGCTGCTAATCAGGTGGGTCGAGTGTATTTGAGTTGAGGGGGGTGCAAGTAAAATAAGTTCCTCGGAGCACATTCCGTAGAAGTACTTATAAAACAAGCACAATGATGGAACATGGCTGGGATGCGACACAGACTAGAGCTTGACAAGTCTCGTAGTCCGCAATGACATCTATTCAACATCTTATTAGTTTGGTTGTCATGCCTCTTTGGGGATCTTGCTTTTTAACTATCTTCTCAACCCTTAAAACATTTACAATACAAGCTTCCCATCCAATCTCGAGATATAGTGGGAAAAAGTCCGATACGACTGAAAACAATGCCGGGATATGCAGAGAAAGACTGATGTCATTCCGGAGTTTTCCTTCTCCTACACTAGTAGCCCAACCAAAGCTTGGGAGTTTAGTCTACCCTATTATTGCCATATTTAGGCTGGTGCACCAACTTCTAGCCCCCTACTCTTGGACAGAGTGCATAGAGTTTCTCATCTAATAGTTCCCGCACTGTTTGACAAGCTCCATCCCTTGTCACATCGCTGCAGTCTGCTTGTTTTACAAGTACTTCCACGGAATGTGCTCCGATGAACATATTGCACTTTCACCCTCTTAACGAAAATTCCCCCAACCCACCTGAGTAGCAGCAAAATCCCACCCCTTTACTGTAGAGGTCCCTAGATGCTGGAAATCTTCTACTCTATTAGTTTCTTTCCTCGGACCGTTTGCCTTTACAATACCCCCTCTACTCCCAGTTTCCCCGACCTTACCAATACAGAGAAATGTAAATGTAATGTAAACAAAATTCCTGATGGCCTTTTGGCTAAGATCAAAGTGTAGTATCTGTTCCAATGGATACTACACCCCATAAACTGGTATTGTCTTGGCCTTCGGGGCTTGATTTACGCCGGTCTATGGGTCTGTTCTGTGCAATTCTCGGAGGTGCACCCTCCCAGGCTTTGCCTCCCCTCTTTGGGGAGGAGTAAGTTTATTGCTTACTGCCTGAGGCGCCCCTACCGGGGAATGCCGACGGGGCTGCCCAGGCAATTTTGAAACCCCACTTTCCCGACCCGATCTTGAGTCACATCTTACTTGTGGGAGTAAGATAAAAACTGGCCTTGTGCCTAACTCCTGGAGAGGAGTAAATCAATACCCAAATCCCTACCCAGATTGGCTCCTATCACAATAGCCCCTTATGCTTCAGGTGGGGGTGAATAATTATCTTGCGGGCGTGTATTAGTGAAAGTGACACACCAGAATTGGAACCCGGTACGCCGGCCCTACAGTCTGCACATATAACCATTACACTACGCCATCTTCCACGCATTGTCAGTATTAATACAATATAAATATACAGAATAAATTCTGTTAAATACTTCAACGGATAGTTCCCCAAAATGCTCTTTTAATTCCTTTTTTATTATCATTTCCGAATTCATCTGAATCCAAGTTGTAAGAGGGCTGATGTACGATTGTGGAAAAATATTCTACAATTATCATATATATATTCTCTCTATATATGACAAAAGTAAACATGCGTGTGTCGGGCTCGCTTCAATAATCACGAATGCAAATCTAATTTTATGAGCCAAGGGGATGCTTGATCTTAATAATAACTGATAATAATAAAAAGAAAAAAGAATAATCAAGTATGCACATTTCAATTTATGAGCAAAGAAGAAAGGGGCTTGATCTTGATAAAAATTCAAAATGAAACCAAACGATGGAAAAGTAAACTCGGAAAGAGTGAGTGGGGTGATACAGTATCAGGAATGTGGACATCGTTTTTATGAATCAAGAAAGAATGAAAAAAAGAAACAGAACGAAATAATATTTTTCTTACAACATTTATATGGCGAGATTAGAAAAAACAAAAATACATTCTAACTAATATATCTATCTTGGGTTGAGCATACTAGTAAGTGAAATAACAAACTGCCACTAACGTATAAACGAAATGCTATTTGTGTAAAAAAAATGGAGCTTCCGGCATTTGACAATGTTTATCATTGGTATTTCACCTATCTTAGTAGCAGTCAAATGGCCTAGGGGTTATAAGCAGTTGCTTGTTTAGTCGCACTGAAGAGCTGTGATACAGCGAAACAGTTTGTCTGCGAACGAATATATATATATATATATATATATATATATATATATATATATATATATATATATATATGGTACATGTATTGTATTAGTTTCTATAGATGTAAATCCGTTGAAACTCAAGTGTTTATTAAAAGTGGTCAATAACAAGTAGAGCTGTTCTTAAGTATAAATTTTTATTCATAAAAACATTATTGGTTACATATGTGCATACATGTTTCGGTTGTACTCTTCACAGAGAGTCAACCTCTTCAGACCAAAGAAGACAGAGAAGTGAGCTATAATATAATTTAAAATCGAGAGAGAGAGAGAGAGAGAGAGAGAGAGAGTAGGGAGAGGCAGAAAGAGAGGTAGTGGGAATGCGGAGAGACAGAGGAGTGAAGAGAGATAGGTGGAGAGAGAGATAGGGAGTGAAGAGAGAGAGAGTGTGGAGAAAGAGGTTTTAAAAGAAAGATGTTACACACACTTTTTAACTTTTCTATTTGGTTGCCCATGCTCCCGGGCAACACCGAGTGGCCATGCTAGTTATTAATCTTTGCGAGTAGACTTACTATAAAAGTGTGTTGCAACAAAAAATAATTCAATTAAAAAGTAAAAATTTTAAATCATGTGCATCGAACTAACGTTAGAAACGATTTTCGGTTCTAGAATTCCAAGCATATCATTAGCATATTCCACAAGTAAATTTATTTTAACCCGAAAATCCGGATTTATACAGTAAATAGATTAACTGAATTGAATTAATTATTCAATTCAATATATTTGCACAAGATTGGTGCCGGGGTAGAGTCATATAAAATTAAGGGGATATTGAATTCAGAAGCGGTCCCCATAAGCCGGAACTATATCCCAGTCGGTGCAGATGAATTTATGACATTAGTATTTGTAGGGAGGTGTCGTCGCCCTCAGACATACAGCGCTTGGTATTCTCAAATCGTCACCCATCTGTTACTGAACGGGTTAAACGTCGCTTAACTTGGGTTATCTAATGATAACCGGTGTGTCAACTTGATTATGCCGTATTACAGCTTATTGCAATGGATGTTATTTGTCTGTCTGTAATCGAAAATACGGCACTACCTACTGTGATACTATGGAATAGCCTTCACCTCCCACAACTAAGACAACCGGGAGAAATTAGTTAGAAAAGTAATAACAATAAAAATACATTAAAAAAGACATTAAAAACGACGGCTCCGTTGAACTTCACAGTCCAGCGACACCATTTCAATTAGCCGTTAATAACTTTGGTAGTCAAGATACTGAAATTCGGAAAGGTGTGAAAAACGGAAGTCTTTCAGTTCCGGTGAGGGGAGTAGAGATGAGAGACAAAGTAGAGACAAAGAAAAAGAGAAACCGAAAACGGATATAGAAAAGGGTGTTAGGTAGGGATTGTGAAGACGAAGTAAAGAAAATGGAGTCAGTTGGATGGAGGTGATAACGGCGACAGAGCCTGACAGAAAAGTCATGGACGACGGAGTTAGTCTTAGCTGAGATTCTGAAGTTTATAAATTGAGAGTTAGCTCGGACGTAGAGACTCTAGTAACAAGACCCTAACGACACACACACACCCGTGTCAAACAAGACCTTGTATACTATGCCTGTATCTTCTTCTTTCGTGTGAATCAGATGATTCTGATGTTGGCATTAGTTTCCCCGATGTTTTTCTAGTTAGAAATCTTTCTGGAAATACATCGGGTACTTACGGGAAGGACCACGAGAAGGTTGCCAATATCCCTAAGTGAAAGTGATACTGTGGAACCGACTGGATTCGAACTTGGAACACCCATGTCTTCAGTCCGTGTCGTTATCCATTTAACCACCGTCACCTCCCATGTCTGTATCTGTGTTGTTGTCTTTATTATGTATGTAAACTTTCGCTGTGGACTATAGTTTCGTGTCCCGACGACCGACTACACTAGAATCTCGAAACAGCCCATGAGAAAATAATGATGAAGAGTTTCTACAGCAATAACTTTTGACATACCAAACGCTTTTGGTAGAGTTTAGCACAAAGGTTTGCTTAACAAGCTTGCTATCTACAGATTATCTGGAAATGTCTTCCCAACAATAAAATCCTTTCTCTGATAGGTTTATAAATATAGTCGTTGATGGGCAGAAGTTTGAAGCGCCACCGCCGGATTGCCTCAAGGAGCGATTTGGGGTGCAGTCCTCTTCCTGATCTTCATCAATGATCCTCCGAATCACATTCTAAGATCATTCGTTGATATGTATGCATCTGACACAACCATCTATGGCAACACTTTGAAGAGCATTAATGATCAACATCTTTCTTGTTGTCCCTCTTCCGGCCTGGAGCAAGTTGTGCAATTGGGAAAAATGTAGCTGGTTGCTTTTAATACATCAAAAACCAAGCTTCCCTCTTAACACCACCAACACTCGGATCCTTACTTCACCCCAGTTGAAATGTATGGCTCTGTTTTTAAGAAACCCCTTCCTTTGATAATCTTCTAGGACTGACCTTCACTCCAGACTTGAGATGGAAGACTTACATAAAGTATGTGGCTAACGTCGCTGGAAAAATGGTTTGATCATTCTACATCTCCATAAATTATCTCACACCTGACGCAACTCTCTACCTCAGGGGCGGGCAACCTTTTCAGAGTGAAGGCCAAATGAGACTTTTGGAAGGAGATCGCGGGCCGGAGTGAAAAACGAAATCTCAGAATTACTATATTTTTGTTACATGAATAAATTGTACAAAATTGCATTGAACACTCTACAAATCAATGAGACTGCTGCTGCTGTTGGCCATGAAAAAGTATTTCCATGTCTGGCTCGATGGCTGAGGTAGACAACAGAAGAATGTCATTGAGGTTGAGGTCCGAGAGTTGGAAGCGAAGGTGAGACTTCGTGTACTTCATTTTCAAAATGATATGAGTTTTACTGGGAGATCCGCGGGCCGGATTGCAATAATAAAGCCTAGCAGGGTGGCGGGCCGGACGCTAAGCCTTCGTGGACCGGATGTGGCCCGCCCCTGCTCTACCTGTATAAGAGTCAAATACGAGTCAAATACGAGTCAAATACGAGTCAAATACGACCTCAGATGGAGTAATGCTGCCACATTTGGGGAGGTGCCACTCAGACTCTTTCCTGCTTTGACAGAGTGCAAAATTGACTTTGAAATCTAATGAGAGAAATCTGCTTCTATTCTCTACAACTTCTTTCTCACATAAGAGAGGTTTATAGTCTTTCTCTGCAATATAATTATTTTCATGGTAAGTGCCCGACTGAGCTCCAATCTATGGCGCCTCCCATTAAGCATTCACAACAAAAACTAGTCTACCTACAACCACTGTAGATAATTCCTCTGTGTACCTAAAACTAAACGGAACTTCTATGAGCAACGTCTGTAGAACACAATACCACGGGGCTGCTTCTCAGCTTCTTACAACATGATCGTTTTCAAGTCCAATGTTAACAAATTCTGGTTTAGGCTTCCTAAAATAATCAATGTATGTCCAGTTTCAACAATCGTCACAAATTCTCAAGGTGTTGTCTCACCGTCCATCTGACAAACTCATTATCCTCGAGTAGACTTTCGGTCTTGATAAGCGGTGACAAAGAAATAATCGATTGTTATTATTAAAACCGTTGACCTAATTTGCCTTTCTTTATTTACCTATTTACTTATATTCACCCCAAACAAGGCACATGGCCACTCAGACGTAGGGGGCTACTGTGAATTAGGGGCCAGATTTATAGTGAGCAGCCTAAGTTGGGAGTTGCGCAGCGAGATGTTTGTTCACATTACATTTAAATTTCTGCTTCTTAGTACAGTCGGGGAAACAGGAAGCAGGAAAGGAATACCAAAGGCAAGCAGTTCGAGGAAAGAAGCTATTAGAGTAGAAACCTTTCCGGCATCTGGAGACCTCTACAGTGAAAGGGTGGGATTTTGCTGATTGTTGGGTTGGTGGGCAGTATTTACGTTAGGGGGACTCAAGTGCAGCTAGTTCGTCGGAGCACAGTCCATTGAAGTACTTATAAAAACAAGCACGGGGATGCAATAGTGCGGCGATGAGACAGGGACTGGAGCTTGGCAGACAGTGTATGACTTTCTTTTAATACCGAATTCAATTTATATATACAGCAAAATAGTAGGTCATACAGTGAATTTCGAAGCTGATTTTCTTAAAACGTATTTTAATAAACCATTTACGAGTATTTTAGATTTCTCATTGTTTCGCTTTAATTTTAATACATAGTAAAAATAATTTCGTAGATTCATTTTAAAGAAAAGTGATAGTAACAAAAACATAACTGTGTTTTTTTATGTTCTACTTTTTGTTAGTGCAGTAAAAAAGGTTTTAACAGGATACTGACCGTATTATGTATTCTGCATTTTTACTTTAAGGTACCCAAGTTAAATGTTTTTGTTGTCCAACGACCAAAAGCTAGCGACACCGTCTCCAACAAAAAAAACAACACTCGTTATCGCTAAATCTCTCTCAACAAAATGCCCCGCAAGCCAGAGACGTTCTCAGTTTTCTCCCCTCGAACAGCCGAACTATCAACCTCATGTAGATCTAAAAAAGGACGAATCATTTGTAACCCTCGGGTCGAGAGTTCGAATCAGCCTCACCGCATCTCATTTTTTTAAATCGAGGACGTATGTACAACATAAGTGATTCTTTGTTGTTTACTTCGGTAAGATCGACTTTGCTCATTACATGTAAAATTTAGTAAATTTTACAATTAAATAGAAGCGAATGGAAAATCCAGCGTTCCACTCGAAGATCTTCTAATAGATGTTACAACTCATGTTTTACATAAGTTATATAGCAATATGTTTTAAATAATTTTAAACATTATTTTGTATTTGTATTAATATTTATAGTATTATTTATTAGTATATATGAGGAAAAAACCGAAAAGATAAAAAAGTCATTAATAAATAAATAACTGTAATGGTATTAACTTCTTTATCATGATCGTCAAGTTATATAGCAATTAGAGTCAGTGGTATTTATACACTATTTTCGAAATCAGATTAACTTTTAAAATAATTTTGAATGTTATTTTTCTGCTTGTTTTCATTAGAATTAACATCATTTTTGCAAAATATTTATACACTAAGAAAGAATTATTTTCTCTATACGACATTCCATAAATATAATGTAAGCATAACAAAACAGTAACAGTTGTATGAGTACTGTACTGTTCCTATTTACTTGCCTCCCCACGAGGGCAGTGTTAGACACAATTTCGGTTTTTAATGTGGAGAATATCTAGCCCCACCAAAAAGAAGGTACACTGAATTGGAACAAAAATAAAAATAACCCCAGTCTAGAAGGATCTCTCATTCACTCATTCAACAGATATGAAGTGTAGTATCAGAACATATACTACATTTTGCTACTAGCCAAAAAGGCCAAGTACTGTACTCTGAGTTGGTTCGGTTGTTATCTCAAAACTTGCTCGGCCAAATGTAATTAAAAAATAATTTTAAATATAATTAAAGACTAATTAAAAAAATGTTTTTATGTAAATCGCTCCAAACAAGGTGTCAAGCAACTTGATGTAAGGAGCTAACAAGAACAAATATGATTATCGCAAAGACAGGAGATACCTATTGACCTCAGTCTTGAAAAGACCAAGGCTATAGGTAAGAGGAAAACAGTCAGTAGGAAGAGAGTTCCACAAGCCCACAGTTCTTCGAAAGAACACACTGAAATATGAAGCTATAGGATAACGAGATATTAGAACAGCGAATTGATGAAGACCACTAGACCAACGAGTCAAACGAGCTGGAACAAAAGAAGCGGGGAATGGATCACATCATTCTGAAGAACACATGCCATAATAGCATTTATAGAAAAGACTGAGACTAGCAACATCACGTCTGTGAGAGAGGGGGTGTAGAGATAAAGAAAGAGTAGGGTCAATCAAATTACAGACACGTTTCTGCACCTTATCAAGAACCCTCAAATAGGACTTAGATTCACCAGCCCGAATATGACAACAGTACTCCATACATGGTCTGATTGTAAATTTGTAGAGATAGAGAATAGCCTCAGGTGTGAGAAAGTGTTTGGAGCGATAGAGAGAACCGACTTTACGAAAAGCAGAGAGAGCAATTGATCTAATGTATGAACGCCAAAAAATACTTGATGAGTGAGAAAGACCAAGAAGTTTCAGAGTCGATTTCTCCTACATTTACAAAAGAAGTTTAATTATGTTGTTAGTGAAATGTTTACCTTAACTAATACAATCATAAAACTGCTGAAATAAATAATTTATAAGAAAAAACTGGACCATAAGGTTGTAGTGTGAAGACATTTTCAACTTTAGATATTTTTTGTATATTCTTTTTACATTTGAATTAAATATTTGCACAAAAAGACAAAAAACAAAACGATATAAGTAAATAATGTACACAGAAATAGCAGATGTTTTAGTTTAGTTAAATAAATTAGGTAAAATAAATTTTACGCCATCTGTTCCAAATTACATTATATATATATATATATATATATATATATATATATATATATATATATATATAGTAAGCTATGAAAATATATTTATGGCAATTAAGCTACACAGAGGTTTCCGCGTTTCATCCCCGGGGGGAACATTCAGGCTAAAACGTGGGAGCCTGTGTGTAGCTTAATTTCCATAAATATATTTTCATAGCTTACTACCTAGCTCTACTTACGTATCGAGCACTGTTGAATAAATACTGAAAATTAATACATATAAAATTATATCTCCTTATAAAATTTTATGTAGATACATGAAATACTAATATATATATATATATATATATATATATATATATATATATATATATATAGTTTAGTTTTGAAAAAAAGGAGAATTTTGTTCGTCTCCGTAAATGTGGTCTCGAGAGCTCTTTCGTCCAACATCTCGTCAGGATTCCTCATTGTTGCTTTTTTCTTGCTAATAATTTTCTTTATATTCTGTTTTATTCCAACGATTTCTCCTGACGAGATGTTGGACGAAAGAGCTCTCGAGACCACATTTACGCAGACGAACAAAATTCCGCTTTTGTTCAAAACTATTTATAAATTTTGTACCTCGAAACATATATATATATATATATATATATATATATATATATATATATATTATTTAGGCAGCATTTTTACATTTAAGCAAACATTGTTAAAAATAAATTAAATTTTTCTGCTTACCTATACTTTTCTTATTTTTTATATGTATCAGGTACGTTGTGGATTCTTCGTCGAATCATCTTCAGGTTACAAAAGAAAATGAACAAAAAAGCTGGATAAAAGAAGAGAATTTCAAAAGATAGCGGAGAAACGCGCACGTGAAGTCAGCCGGCAAAAGAACGGTTTCGCATTGTTCCAGGAAAGACAACTTAAATTCCTTGACGCCAGAATTAGCATCACATGATAAAATTGTATTACGTTTAGAATTCTAAAATGTTGTTACTGCTTTCATAGGTAACGTTATTAATTGTAGGTTGTTGGCTTTTAATGAAAATAGCTTAGAGTACTTTTGATTAAAAAAACTGGTTTCGGAACGTATTATTTTCGTATTATTAACTCAAATATGTCTTAAATCAGAGAGGGGCAGTTTTTGTAGATGTTGGTAAACTGAGCTGGAGTTTACAATATGCATGGTGAGACGGCGGGATAGGTTAGTGGTTTTAAAACCAATGTAGCTATGGGCTTTATTATTATTATGGGAGTTACATTTTCCTAAATGGCATTTAAACTTATAAATAATATTGGTTTTTTCTAATGTTTCCTTGATTAAAAAGGAGTTGTTTTTTACGTCGCGGAATTTAACTTGTCAACGTCTTTCCTGGAAGAATGCGAGACTGTTTTTTTTTGGCGCCTAACTGACTTCACTTACGCGTTTCTCCGCTATCTTTTTTAATTCACTTCTTTTCTCTAGCGTTTTTGTTCATTTGCTTTTGTCACCTGAAGATGATTCGACGAAGAATCGAAAACTTTCGTGATACATATAGAAAATACATTTTTTTTATTTCAACACAAAAAAATCATTAGAAAAATTGAAAAAATAAAAAATGTATAATTAAGCAGAGGAATTCTGTTATTTTTAACAATGTTTGCTTAAATGAAAAAATGCTGCCTAAATAAACACAATTCAAAGTGCATGTCCTGCAACATAACATGACATACCCACTTGGGATTTTAGAGTTAATTTAATTAAAAAGCTAATTACCATCGTATAAGAATTAATTCGGAGTCACACCGTTGAACTTTATGAATTTTATAGAAATCTGAAGAATCTCATCACTGATGACTTGCAGATATTAGTACTAATTACGAACACTCTTATCGGATAACTATTAAATAAAGAAAAGAAACTCGCTATACAGAGGATCTATTTTATTACCCAGTCCCATGCAACACTACATTAATTTATCTGCATGAAACAAAAATTAATTCCTAAATCTCGGACCTAACTGCCACCTTCAACCATCAAAACAAAAAAAGCAGAAATAGAATTATTATATGAAAACATAGCTAAACTAGAAACAGAAAATAAAATTACAACACATCTCGGCTTTCGTGATCTCCTAAAAGCAAAATATATAAAAATTTAACATGATAAAAAACAACAATCCAATTCATTATTAACTCCTAATCTAAAACAAAAGCCGCTAATGAACTCCGCAACCATCCAAATATCATTATAAAAAGCGGACAAAACAAACATATTTGTAGTACTTAATAAATCTGACTAGCATATCAAATTACAAACAATTCTTGATGATCACATAAAATTCAAAAGAATTAACAATAATCCTACTAATATATTAAAGATACAAGTTAACAGACTTATCACTGCCAATAACGCACCAAATTGATGATTACCAACTTCTCAAAATAATTGGTGATCACAAACCTGGTTATTTATACGGAACAGTTACGATAAATAAACCTAATTCCCCTTTCCGACCTATCCTATCACAAATTACCCCTCTAATATATTCCTTAACAAAAACCCTAAATTAACTTATCAGCTCATATCTACCTTGTAAATATAGGGTTAAGTCCACACAAGAACTATTACAAATCCTACAAACCAAACAACCGGACAATAAAATCATTGCTTCTCTTGACGTAGAAAGCTTATTCACTAATGTACTTGTAAAATAAACAATTGATAGAATCATCAATAATAAATATGATAACTTGTGTCTGCCTCCACTTAAAATGAATTTTTAAAAATACTAAAAAAGTTACTATTAATAGGGGTGGGATGTAATGGGTGAAAATTTCAGATTCATGCGATTAGTATTTTTTTGTGTTCATTTATACATAAATAACACTAAACAATCAAACATTTTGAAAATTTTGCAAAATTCAGAAGGAGCAGGCCAAAAATAGCCGTTAGGGCTCCACGGGACTCAAAATCCATCATTTTTCGGTGAAAAAGTGGTTTCATGCGACATTGCAGGTCCTAAAACATCCTCAAAAGCAATGAATGGATATAGATGGTTAAATCTGATTTAGTACTTTAATTTAGGACCATTTTCAGGCTGTGAAAGGGTTTTCATAAATGTAAAATAGCCAAAAACTATTGGCCTGCACCTTTTGAATTTTGCAAAATTTTTAAAATGTTTGATTGTTTAGTGTTATTTATGTATGAATGAACACAAAAAAATACCACTCGCATGGATCTGAAATCTTCACCCATTACGTCCCACCCCTACTATTAATTGGCACCACTGAAGTACCTTTCTATGACTTCAAAGGAAACATTTACACTCAAATTGACGAAGTTTCAATGGTTCGGTCCCGGTCGGACCTTTAGCGAATTTTATATGGCAAACCTAGAAAACAAAATATTTAATAAGATTATAAAACCCTCTATTTGCGTACGCTATGTCGATTATATTCTTATTCTAGCTGATAATAATGACCAAACACACAAACTTGAGGACCATTTCCCAATAAATTATTTTCTTAAATTCACCGTAGAACTAAACGTAAATAATAAAATCCCATTCCTTGATGTTCTTATTGACACCTATAATAATACGTTAAACACTTCTACTTATAAATACGAACCAACTTAAATTCCAGTCTTTTAAACTACAAGAGCGAATTTTCCATCACTACAAAATAGGCATCGTTTAAAACCTACTAAACCGTGCAAAACTAATCTTTTCCGCCAAAAAATATTATTCATTGAATTAAAAAATAAAACAAGTCCTTATTAATAACGAATTCCCTGGTTGTATCGTCGATGAACAAATACAATTAATGATTCAAAACTTAAATAAAACCACTACAAATAACAATAATATCCAACATTACAACTCAAACTATATAAACATATACTGTTGTAATCAAATGCGACCAAACTTCAGTCTAGAAGAAATAGCCATTAAAAATAGTCCCCAATTGATGATGATGATGATGATGATGATGATGATGATGATGATGATGATGATGATGATGATGATGATGATGATGATGATGAAAAAATTAGATTTCTGAATTTTTTAGATGAGAATTAATAATTTATATAATTTTGCTTATTCGGACTACAATTCTCATCTTGAGTGTTATCATCACAACGTTTCGACCGCTGTAACCTCCGACTTTCTTCAGGTGTATTTCTTCGAACTCTGGAATATTTCTGTCCAACTCGGGAATCTGGGCGGAATTTCGAACGGAACCCTTTATTTAATCCACGGGGTAGCATGCTCTAGTTCCGTCAGCCATGACTGAGAGAAGTCTTCGGTAATTCACAATTCTTCGTATTGCTCGCACCGAGGATTGAACCTTTAACCTTCAGATGACTATCACTTAGAACTGAATTGAACTTAGTACTATATCCACTGCAAAACAGGTTCTTGCGGACAGTTCTAGTATGAACCCGCGGCGCAACTAAAAAAGTTTTTTTCCGAAAATAACTAAATCCTCAAGAATCATCAAGTGGCATCATGCTTTGTCTGGAGCGATTTCCATTAAGAAATATTTTTGTAAGTCTAGAGCCGATCACAACTCGGATCTCAAATTATTTTGTTCTTTCTAAAACACTAATCCTTCCCACGAAACCTTAGCTAGTGCGCTAAAATTGGGATGTTATCCCAAAGCGACACATTGGTTCGCAGTAAACCTATCTCACACATTCAAAGTTACATCCATGCGGTTTTCCCGGGGTCAAAATATTACTCGTAATGGCTAAGAAACGTCTCGTCTCTCGCCATTTCTTCAAAATCCGTATATGTGGAGAGACATTGCTCCCCAAATCGCTATCCATGACCTGCTGATTTGGCTATTATAATTGTTAACAACCTGATAACTTCTTGGGCAGACCCAAGCCTCCTTCCAATAGAGGATATGAGATCACTTCACACGACTCGAATTCATTTAACATTCCAACATTTTTTTTTGTTTTGATATTTATTTTTCTTTTATTTCGAACCTCACGAGGTAATAACAGAAGATAACAATCACATTCACTAACATTTTTTTCTTTCTTTTTATTAATTAGCTGACATGTGTTGCTCTAAACGATTATTGTTTTTTTCTTTTTTCTTTTATCTTGTTTATTTAATTTATTTATTATTCTAAAAAACCTGCCCAACCGTTCTCTCTCTCCACACGCCGTAGAAACAATAAGGAAAACATAGCAACCGACATACCTTGATCGCCAACCAACGCAAAAATCATAAAATGCAATCCATTCCTTCCTGACCAAAAATGCAACACAACAAAAAAGAAAATTAGGCGTCAAAGCGACAAAAAAAACAAAAAAAACAAGAATAGCATAACAAAAAAAAATCGCCCCTTCTTTCTTTCTTCCTGTATATTCCTGTGTGTGTATATGACTGAAAGTTTTAAAACGCGCACTTCTATTTTTTCCCTTTTTCACATTCAGAAGATCCTGGTCACAGCACCAAATAAACGTATGTTATATACAACTTCTTACTGAGGGGTGTATAAATGTATTTTACGCACGCAATTTAATCTTCTCATCGCTGTCACCATCGTCGTCGCTGTCGCTCCCGCCGTCGTCGCTGTCGCTCTCGCCCTCGTCGTCGTCGCTGCCGTCATCACTATTGTCGCTGGGAACTCCGGTGTCTTCTTCGTTCACTGACACAAACATGGTTAGTTTATAACAAGCGTTATTCCAAAAGGGCAGAACACAAACTTGCATGCGTGAGAGAGAGAGAGATCAGATGAGATGGGATAAATAGTTTTCATTGCATCAGTCGTTCTTCGTTTACAGTCCCCAGTTTTGAGGATGGTGTGCAAACACGTTTCCCATCCAAGTCTCTCCAACTAAGCGCGAGGAAATCGAAAATGAAACCGGAGAGGACTCCTCTCGGAAATCATACGGTTTTCGTAACTTTCGTTTGGTGCCCCCCCCCCTCTTTGACGCCTAACCTTCCATTAAAACGCCTGATATTATTTAGCAATTCTAGGTTGAACGAAACGGAATGTTTTGTGTGCCCATCGGATTTCATCAGCCTGTCAAACATGAATTCAGCAATCAGCGGACCGAAAATCGCATCGAGTCGGCTACTTGGCTGATTGTCATTCAATAACCCGTTGACTTCTAGTAAGATATCGTATCTGATCCTCTAAACGGGGGATTTACTAAATTTACTGGCCTGATTTATCATTCTGTCTGGCAACAGGGCGCATGTTGGAGTTTGACTACCTACACTAGTTCACAAAGGGTCGGCTGCTACGGGCATAACTGTCTTCATCCGATTGTTGACTAACGTCACTAGACTAGCTATTGACACGATCATCTGCCCTTGCTAATGTTCCGGTCACTTCGTCAGGCTGTTTGATTTAATTAACTAGTCTAGCCGTCGAATCCGAACAGAGGTATTAACCGATATCTCTTGTTCTTGACCAGTCTCTTGCGAGCATATATGTATTTCTCAGGATAAACTCTGTTCTTTTTCAAGACAAATTACAAACTACAAAACTTGCGATCTATCCGTCCTTCTCAGTATTGATTCCGTACGTAGCACAGTCCTGATGTAATGCGGACACATGATGTTAACGGATTTCTTTTTAGATATGAAAAAATCGTGCTTGCTCACGAGTTGTGTATAAATTTGGTGAGTTCATATTTTTTTTAATTCGAGAGCATGCTAGTACTATCAACACCAAGGACTGTTACGATTTCTCTGACTAGATCTAGCGAAATGTTTAGAAAATAGAAAGTGAAGATGAAGGGGAAAAAGAATATTACAAATCTGTTTTGATTTTATTAATAAATGCTGCATCTAAAACATGCTTTTAGAAGGCTTTTGCCTCATTATTTACTTTTGAATTTTTAAGATGCTTATAAAAAATATGTATCAACTCCCCAATTCATATATATATATATATATATATATATATATATATATATATATATATATATATATATATATATATATATATATATAAAGTAAGCAATGAAAATATATATAGCAATCAAGCTACACAGAGGCTCCCGTGAGGCTAAATGCCTGACGATTCCCCCGGGGATGAAACACGGGAGCCTCTGTGTAGCTTGATTGCCATATATATTTTCATTGCTTACTACCTAGCTCTACTTACGTATCGAGCACTGTTGAAGTAAATACTGAAAACTGATACATAAAAAATTATATCTCCTTATAATATTTTATGTGGATACATGAAGTACTAATATATATATATATATATATATATATATATATATATATATATATATATATATATATATATATATATATATTAGTAGTATGTTTAAGAAGGCTTAGGGCAATGCAAAGTGCTGGGTAGGTTGTAAGCTGGAAGGAACAAAAAATAATACATCGAAATGGGACTTACTGTTTATTTTTTCTTAAAATCTTACATAACAGCAAGTGTAGTGTTGACTATTTGTGTGTTGTCCGGATGATTATAAAAAATCATTTATTTAATATTTCGGAATTGGTGAATTCTCTACACAGACAGATTTTTCTATTGGTGTTTATTATTTTTGACAAAAGGAAAGTTTCTTTTTCCCGAAATATTAACTAAATGATTTTTAATAATCATCCGGACAACACACAAACAGCCAACATCACACTTGCTGTTATGTAAGATTTTAAGAAAAAATAAATAGTAAGTCCCATTTCGATTCATTATTTTTGTTCCTTCCAGCTTACAACCTACCCGGCACTTTGCATTGCCTTCTTAAACATACTACTAATATTCCCAGCAATGCTTCAAACAAACTAATATTCTCTCTCTCTCTCTCTCTCTCTCTCTCTCTCTCTCTCTCTCTATATATATATATATATATATATATATATATATATATATATATATATATATATATATATATATATATATATATCACGAACAGGAAAATAAAGATATAATGTATATCTTCAAATTGGAACCTATCGTGAAAGAATTGATGAATTGATGCTCGATACATATATATATATATATATATATATATATATATATATATATATATATATATATATATATATATGTAAATGTTTTGTATTTAGATCCATATTGGCATCTGTGTGTGTATGTAACTGCATGCGTATAATACGTATTTCGAATAGATTCAAATATGATCTTAAATAATTTTTATTTTTTCAAATATATCCTATCTCGGATCTAGACAGAATTCAAACCTGTTAATTGTAAACCCTCTACAGTGTGTCAGTCGGTTGATGACACGCAAACGCCTGCCTGTTTCTCTTCTTTTCTTTCTTCCTTTCTTTTTCCAAGTCTAACCGAATTTATATGACCAAAAAAAATATTGTTACGTGTGTGCGTGATCGTAGGAGGTGTATATGTGTGTGTGTGTGTGTGTGTGTGTGTGTGTGTGTGCGTGTGTGTAGAGAGAGACGTCTCTACGTTTTATGTCACCAAGTCGTAAGTGTCAAAAGAATATGTGCTTTTAACACAGACGTTATTATTTTTTTTAAAACAATAAGATCCATTTTGATCGCCTTAGTTAAATATAAGATTTTAATTCCTCCTCGCTCTGTAAGGGGTGTTCAGATTGGTTGCAACCACCACTCTCTCTGGTTGTATTTGAATTGTTGAAGGCGAATTCAGTTTTCTGTCAGTCTCAAAAATGTAATTGTCTAACACATATACGTAACCAGAATGTATGTACACACATACGAGTCATCATGATACATCCGCAAATTCGCACAAACATTTCTTGCTAATTATGCATACACCCGCACAGACCGAACGTATACTCAAACACATAACGCAGTAACAGGCAAGCCCAGTCTGAATATACATACACATCGCTATCGTCGAGACATTGTTAAAACTAACGTCTGCATACACATGTGCTTATTCATGCATACAATTAATATATATCTAGTTTGTAATTGTTTGTAATCTGACCATGACAACTATTTCTCTATTTGTAATATTTGCAATATGGTTTTCAAAAATCTTGTTTTTACCAAAACAATTTTGTGTGGGTCTCTTGTTATTAGTCCCCCGATTTATAAAATCGGGGGACTTATGTTTTGAGGCATGTCCGTCTGGATTTTTCTCCGCAACCATCAATTGAATTTCTCTGAAATTTTGCATGAAGTTGTAACTTAGGTCAGGTTAGAAAATGACATTCTCCGATTTTTGAAAAAAAATCTGGTTAGCCCCCCCAGGGAGTCAAAATGCCCCGAAATGGCAAAACATGACATTTTTGCCTCATAACTTTTCATCCATCCATTCAATTTCTCTAAAACTTGGCCAAAATATGGAGGCAATTGTTCCGAATAGAAAATAAGTATCGCTGACCTTAGAAAAAATTTGGTCCGCGCCCCCAGGGGGTCAAAAGCCCCCAAATGGCAAAAAATTACCCTTTTCTCCCATAACGTTTGATCCATCCATTCAATTTTTTTAAAACTTGGCCAAAATGTAGAGGCAATTGTTCTGGATATAAAATGAGCATTCTTGACCTCAGAAAAATTCTGGTTCGCGCCGCCAGGGGGCCAAAGGGGGTCCAAAAATGCCCCAAATTGCCCAAATTTATTGCATTTTACACTCGCCACATCGAGTCACATACAGAGGGGGACCACGCATGCGCGGCTTGTTTATAATATGAACTTTGACCACTATTTCCTTGGTTTTATTAGTATAGCTCAATAATAAGTAGTGAAATAATAGGTTTAGTAATTACTTGTTAAACTTTCTAATTGGCTGGATTAAATATAAATTTATTTATTATATCTCAGTTAACCACAGTAGATAGGTAATTCTAATTGAGTAAATAGATAATTTTAAAAACTGTACAATTTCGGATAAGAAAAATATATTTCTCTGTTTATTAGCTTATAAGTGTAAAATTAATAGGTTTAGCAATTACCGCTTTCACTTTCTAATTAACTTGTTTGAGTATAAATTAATTCCATGATAAATTCCCAAATATTTACACTTTTATTGTCATTAATTAAGGGCATGACTACATATCAACCAAACCATTTCATTATCACATCACTACAGTATAAATCTCTATGCATGGGTGGATGTAGTGTGTGAGGTGCGCTGAAGAAAAATTCATACCAGTAAAATACATAGCCCCGTTGTGCTCGCATACCCTTAATAATGACAATAAAAGTGTAAAAATTTGGGAATTTCCTTGCTTTTGTACATTTAGTGTATATGAATTTTCATCTTAACCCTATTAAGGGCATATGATTTCAGTATACTGGCATTTATCATGGAATGTCACTACTTTTGTAAAGGCTATGCCTCAATACAATGGTCATTTTTAAGGGTTTTTGGAATTTTCTGGAAAACTAAGGCATATGGTAAACTGAAATTAAAATGCCATCAACTAGACCCTAGAACCTCTATCTCTGCCACAAATCAGCTGAATCCATCAAATAGTTGATGAGATAAAGAGTGGCACATACGTACGTACGTACACACGGATAACACAAAATCATGCCTGACCTTTCTGGATCTCTGGGTTGCCTTGACTAATGATGCTGAAATTCTACACACTTATAGAACCTATCAAATAAACATGTTGTGCAAAGTTTTAATTAATTTTGTTTATTGGTTTTTGAGTTATGATTGATCAAAGAAATGAGATTTCCAGCATAGGCCATTCGTGTAGTCTATTAAGGGGTAGAGCGCTCTCGCGCCTCCCTTGATTTATTAAAAAACAGTTAACTATAGTAGATAATTCTAATTGAATAAATAGATGTTTTAGAAAAAATAATAATTTAAACTAAGAAGGATAAATTTCTTCTGTTCCTTTTTGTAATTATATTATCCAGATTAATGTATATATAATTATTATAGTCTGAATTTCTATAATTTGATTTTCTTTTAGACAATTTAGTCTCGTTATTTTCTTATATATATATATATACATTATATATATATATACATTATATATATATACATTATATATATATATATATATATATATATATATATATATATATATATATATATATCACTTTAACTTCATCCCCATACCAGCCTTCCTCCTGTTCCTTTGCCTTCTTTTTTTATTTCCTCCCAACTCTCAAAGCGGCTATTTAAACAATCCCGTACCTCATAAACCCTCCTCCCTAACCCCAAATCTTTAATCATTTTGCCTTTTTGTTTCATTTGGATTTAAACCTGGAACGAGATATCATCTACCTTATTTGGTCCTGGAAGTATATAAAAAAATGGCCAATTTCTCCCTTTTCAATCCCCTTTAAGTGCGTCTGGACTCACCTATATTTTGAGCACTTTCTCCACACTGCTCCCACGCAAAGAGTTTTCTTCACATTCTACAATTCATTTGACTTCTTTTCAACGGAAATTTACCACCCAGACAATCTGCATATATTTTTCACGGAATTTTTCTTTTCATTCACTGCGTTTTTTTTACAAAAATTCCTTTAATAAAAATTTTCATAATTTTCAAATATTTGAACTTTGGTTTTTTCGAAAGCCAACTTATCCATCTGTATTTCTCCTCTGATGATAAGATTTCGATCTTTGAAAAGCCTTGGCTTAAGGAAAGAATAATAAACACAAGTTTATTACTGAATACATCTTGCATTGAACAATTGAAATTTGAAATAAATTTGGACAATCGTCGCATATTTATCACTCTTTTTTGTTCTATCTCTCTCATATATATATATATATATATATATATATGCTAACAAAAAACTACCTGCCCTCCGGCAGCAATCACTAAGGCTGTAATCTTCTTTACAGAAACCAAAGAAATAATTTTCTAATTGACATTTTAGTAATTTGGAGGAAATCAACAAAATTATGATTGTCGTAGTGTTATTTGATATATTCCAATGTGGAGAAAATTTACTGTGCATGAATATAGTCAAATTTTATTTTTTAGGAAAACAACAACAAAAAGGTTAATTGGTATGATGTTTAAGATATTCAAAGTCGATGAATACTATTTCGTTTCAGCATAAAAATGAAAATAAATTATCCATTAAAAACTGATTATAATAATGAAATGTATAAACATAAGAGTGGAAGGTCGATTGGTCAAATAAACCAATTTTATATTACTTAGTAATTCGAAATAGGTACTTTGTACTTGTTGCCTTTATTTTAAATTAAAAGACAGAAAAAGTCTTAAAGGATTCTATTCTTTTGTAATTTAGAAAGATCAGAGGAGTTTTTTTTTCTTTTCTGTGACAAATGTTAAAGTCATCATCATCATCATCATCATCATCATCATCATCATCATCATCATCATCATCACTACCAACATATTGACTCCTTCGCCTTTTGGCTAGTATCTGTTCTGAATCTGCACTTTGTTTTTAAGTCCTCGGTCAGTGAAGGAGAAATCTTTCTATACCGAGGTAATTGAATTTTTTGTTCCAATCCAGAGTGCCCCTTTTGGGAGAGCTGAGTTTTCCCCACGTTAAATATTGGCATTGTGCCTAACTCTAGTCTCGTGGGAGAAAGTAAATAGGAACATCAACAACAACAACAAATTTATTTCTAAAAATAATGAACACATGTATTTAATTATTAACAGAAACCATTTGGAAATTATTGCGTTTAATGCAAATGTTATTTTTTAAAGTAATTATTCGAAAGTTATCGAGGTCGTTGCTATGTGTCAATATACGCGTGCTAAAACGTAACCCCAAAAAAAACAACATATAATGAAACGGAAGTTTTGATTTTGAATTTTAAACTTTATTCATTAAATCGCTTAAAATAATATTACTACTGATGATAATTATAAAACTAATACCAAGATAAGTTTTTTGTATATATAATAAAATAGCAGAATCAAATTATAAGTAAATAGTACTGAATATGAATTTATTAGACAGTGTTTAAAAAATAAATATGCAAATAATTTATAGCGTTGAGAGTGTTTAGTCAGGTTTTCTGTGATTATATATATGGTATATTGTATAATTGTATAATAGAATTAGGTAGAGCTAAGGGTTTTTTTTTATATGACTATAGTCCGGATAAATGAAAAGAACTTTCGCATTTATTCATTTATATACTGCGTCCTTAACTCATGAGTTTTCAAAGAAAATCCCATCCTCAGAGGACCATTACCGCAATGACATTACTGCAGGTAATAAAATTAAGCTTTGAAAATATATAAATTTATATATATTTTTTATATATTTTCAAAGCTTAATTTTATTACCTGCAGTAATGTCATTGCGGTAATGGTCCTCTGAGGAAAAGATTTTCTTTGAACACTCATGAGTTAAGGACACAATACCACTACTTGTTTTTTAACTTTAATAAAATCTGATTAATTTCTCATTTATTTTATGTCATTCAATTAATATTATTGCTCTATACACTATATTGAGCGTTGTTTTTATCCTGATAGCCTACTGGTTAAACATATTATTTATATCTTTAATGTATTATTTTTACTCCCTCTCTCTCATATATATATATATATATATATATATATATATATATATATATATATATATATATATATATATATATATATGGGAAAATGAAAAAGGAAAACCAAAAAATGGATGTTTTTTTTGTGTACATCAACGTTTCGTATTTATTTATAAGACTGCATCAGGATGATGATATAGAGAAAAAATGTCATGCAAGTACAGATACATGTAGGGTAGACATATTGGGAGGAAAAATAAAATGAAATAATGGCCACTACTGGGTGGACGTCCGTACTTGTTGGAGAATAAAAATGAATGTTGAAAAAAAAAAAAAAATGAGTGGGGAAAAAATGGAAGGGTGGGGTGAGCAAGGACTACTGTGGCTGGTGGTAAGAGAAAGAGGTGGGGGATGAACAGGGGTAAAGTGGATGGCAGAGAGGGAGTGGAGGAAGTGGAGAAAGGGAATATATATATATATATATATATTCCCTGTCATAGTCGACGTGATTCCCCTTCATAGTCGACGATTACCTTGAGGAGTGTCGACTGAAAGACGTCTCGGTAGTTTTATTTAATTTTCTTTACCTTTTTTTTCTCAATACTCG
>OY744533.1:72365143-72427643 GCA_963556195.1 Sepiola atlantica | reverse complement strand
GATGTAAAAAAAAAAATTCTTGTTCATTTTCAAGTAGTACTTTTTTCTAGACAAGATGGCGTCTTCTACCTACTCTCTTACGAGCAAGCGCCATTTTGTATTTGCAAGTTCGTGTTACAAAACTATTGATTTCTAATAAATAGCAGTTGGAACGGTTTAAAAATACAAACAAATATCACAGGACAGTTTTAAATTAACTTTTATCGACGACAGTTACTTTTATTTGTTGTATATTTGTTTTTTTAGCGTTTTTACTCTGCTGAGTCTCGTAAAAGATGCCCCATGTTTTATAAATACATTTTTCAAACTTTTGTTTACCTCAAACAAGTCACATAGCTACTGAGACGTAAGGAGCCACCGTAAATTAGGAGCATCCTAAGTGGGGAGTTGTGCAGCGAGATGTTTGTTTATATTACATTTAAACTTCTGTATGTTTGTACAGTCAGAGAAAACAGGAAGCAGAATAGGAATTCCAAAGGTTAGCATTTCGAGGAAATAAGCTATTAGAGTAGAAAGCCTTCCGGCATCTGGGACCTCTACAGTGAAAGGAAGGATCTTGCTGGCTGTCTGAGGTATTTACATAGAGGATGGCGCCATTGCAACACACTAGTCAGAGCACGTTCCATTAAAGTACTCGTAAAGCAAGCACAGATGCAGTATTGCGGTTATGGTGAAAGAGACTAGTGTTTAGTAAACTGTTCTTAGACGCCGGGTTATTTCATATTCATAAGTTAGTTGTTTTAGATTTTTTTTATAATATATGGTAAATCGGAGTGTAAAGTTTTCGTTAATAGGAGAAATATGTTTTATGATATTATTTATTATTTTTCGTCTACTTTATATGTAAGCTGCATCTGGTTACAATAAAATAAATTGAATCAAAAAAGGAACAAAGATGAACTTTTAGTCCTGTTTAATCAAACGTGTATCAAAGAAAAAATTCTGTCCAAGTATACAAATGTATATATATATATATATATGTATATATATATATGTTATATATATATATATATAGATGCTATATATATATGTTATATATATATATGTTATATATATATATATATATATATATATATATATATATATATATATATATGCTATATATATATATGCTATATATACAGGGTGTCTCAAAAAAATGTACTCACTCGTAGAATGACGAGAAAACTTTTATTTATGAACATAGAGTGAAATGAAATAGCATCGAATACATTTGTTTCATGTATTTGAAGCTATTTCATTTCTCTCTATGTTGATAAATAAAGGTTTTCTCGTCATTCTAAGAGTGAGTACATTTTTTTGAGACACCCTGTATATGCTATATATGCTATATATATATATATGCTATATATATGCTATATATATATATATATATATATATATATATATATATATGCTATATATATATATATGCTATATAAATATATATATATATATATATATATATATATATATATATATATATATATATATATATATATATATATATATATGATATATATATATATAGATAGTGAGGGACCTATTAAATCAGAAATTATTTTTTTAACCCTGTCCAAGAGGGAGAGACTAGTGGTTGGTGCACCAGCCCAGATGTGACAACATTTTCTAATGATTCAGCCATTGACTTCGATATGCATGTGTTCGTTGTTCCAACATGTCGAGAATATAGAGTGGTATCGCCATTAAATATATCCATCTCGGACACAATTGCATCAAGAATGTCCTTTATAAAGATCAAGAATAATGACGGTCATGCTGTTAAGATGTACGAACATCAAGGAAAACCTGTTTCTTTTTTGGGGGCTGAAAAAGATTTGATTATATTAAATAATTGTCCATTAATACCGTACGAATTAATTTTAGTGTTATGTCCAGAAAATCAACTACTCTGTGATTTATAACTATGGTTATCTTAAGTTCCAAACTACCGAAAAAAAAATATATTCCGGTCGTTGTAAATATATTCCGGTCGTTAGGATCCATTTAGGAGAAAATCGAAGCAAACAGAATTTGTGCTTCGATGATCGAATATAGATCCTAGATGAATTGGTTGGAGGAAATGAATAAGTTGATTTTAACCCACATTCCATTGGGGAAAAGATGTTAGTCCTTTTAACCTTAGAATTCCTTTTACGTACGTTTTATGTATGTAATCCAGTTGGTTAGGAGAGAGAAAACGGGCATTTGTAGATATTTGCTCACAGTATAATTCGCGTGGGAGTCAAACGAGTGTTATTGCTGAGAGTTAGAATGAGAGTGTCCGACGTTTTGGGTTTTTGAGTTATCAGGGCTAGGTTAGGGGTGGAAGTTAAATATGGACAGTTTGGACATTTAATCTTAGGGTGCGGGGGGGGGGGTCGTTAAGGTTAGCCCAATAGGTCTCTTGAAGGAATGAACAGAGACGCGTTGAATTGAAACGCTTGTGGGGTTGGGGGGGGCTAAAGTTCTGGCTTTATTGCATTGAGATAAGATGACTCATATTTGTGATAGTGTTTATTTATAGATTAGAGTCATTAGGTACTTCTTATAGATGTTGTTCAGGGGGGGGGGGCTGATTTTGGTTGGGTTAGTTCTTTACAGCTGGACTCACGCACTTACACACACACACACACACACACACACATCGATTTACACTCAAAGACGTACAGCCTTATTGATGTACATTCCTAGTTTTTTTGGTAAATTATTTTAAGAAATTTGGCAATATGCAAAAGGCATATTTGGGGTTGTTAAGGGTGCTTCCTAGGATGGACGAGAGAGAACAATATTATAGAAGAAAAAATATTATAGAAGAAATTGGGGTGGGGGGGATTCAATTTATTATATTCAATAAAGCTAGAACTTTAGCCTCCGACCCTACAAGCGTTTCAACAGTAAATAGGCAATGGTCTCAATTGTGCTAACTGTTATCGCCTTTGTTTTTTTCTAAATGATAGTGTAGGGAAGGGGTATGGTTTGGGTCATAAACGATTTCAGGTAGAAGGAGATGACCGTAACAATAAGAAGTGTAATAATAATATTAATAATAATAATAATAAGAAGAAGAAGAAGAAGAAGAAGATGAAGAAGAAGAAGAAGAAGAACAATGATAATGATTATGATGATAATGATTCTGATAATAATATTAATAATAATTGGAGTAGTAAGGCTAAAGAGCATAATCGTGCCAATCCTAATCATATTTATAATAATAATAATAATAATAATAATAATAATAATAATAATAATAATAATAATAATAATAATAATACCAATATTGACATTGAAGATGATAGCGATGAAGATATCAATAGTAGTAATAATATCTATGATAATGTAGGATAAATCGTAGGATGAAAACTATTAGAGTGAGCTTAGCCTTATGTACGGATTTCCATTTTTACATTATTTATATACTTTAACAAAGGAACACATCCCAGATATACAGGAGAATTGATCGAATAATGGTGCCATCGTCTCCTCTCAGATTAGTGGCAGTATATCACTTCATTTGTTTTCTCTAAGGTAGGATAAGTTTGGAGTTTGTTAACATGCAATGATAATATCTTATTCATGCTGGAATTAATAATAATTATAGTAATAATAATAAGAGTAATAATAGTAATAATAATAATAGATTATAATGATGTTCTTAATAATAATTATAATTGGTGGGTTTTAATATATATGAAGAAGTGTTTTCTAATTCTATGTTACTTTTTTCTCGATCATATGAGGGACTTATATAGGTCTTTTAGAGTTATATTAATGCTTAAACCTATCAGACCATCTGGGAAAGTAGAGAGAAGATATCCGACGTCTGCTCATGAGTTACGGTGAGGTTTTGGGGTTACGGCAATATGTAGATTATTAGAGAGCTACAGGTTCTGGGTTTATGGGGGTGGGGTTCGGGTATAGGGAACTAAGTATTAACTATAGGGAGTATGGCCATTGGAGGGTGGGTATCAAGGGGGATGGGATCCTCTAAAGTGGAAATTGATATATATACATTGTATATATATATATATATATATATATATATATATATATATATATATATATATATATATATATATGTGTGTGTGTGTGTGTGTTTTAACATATTTCACTCCAAACAAGGCAGGCCGCCACTGTAGACGAAAGGGGTTACTGAGAATTAGGGTGTAGGTTTTGGGTGTCATCCTAAGTTGGGAGCTGTGCAGCGAGATGTTTGTTTACATTAGTTTTAAATCTCTGCATGTCGGTACAGTCAGGTATGCAGGGAGCAGAGAGGGAGTTCCAGAGTCGGCAGCACAAGGAAAGAAGCTATTGAAGTAGAAGGCTCTTCGGCATCTGGGAACCTCCACAGTGAATGGATGGGATTTAGGTGATTGTCGAGTTGGTCTAGTGTATTTACGGCGAGGGGACACTAGAGCAGCTAATCCATGTGTGAGTGTGTGTGTGTGTGGAATAATCTCCTAAACTAAGTTTTATCCATTTATTTATTATAACCAATTATTATCAATGTTGGAATATATATTCTCGGGAACCTGGTGAGTAACATGGGACAAATCTTTTTTGTAAACGTTATCATTTAGGGCGTGCGCCCACCCAAACTCGTACTATCGTACTATCTTTTAATGCTCAATTCAGTGTACTCTATTATTTCAGACTAATGTATTATTATCGAATGCTGAGTTCAGAGGCAGTGTAGTATTTGTAATGTTGTCTCATGACAACATTACAAATACTACACTATACTATACTATACCATCTTCCTATACATTACCTCCTCATTTGGAGGTAGTGTAATACTTGTTCTAATGTCATGAGACCATCTTCCTAGGTGGTATCCCTCTTTTGGGGAGGCTGGAGGTAGAATACTTCAACAATAAATTGTCAAAATCGGCCGTTCATTAACAAACACAAGACTTACATTATGGATACTAGCAAAAATATGCGACCGGAGAAAAAATATTATTGCTAGTACCAAGTAATGGTGTAATGGGGTAATGGTTACAGGCGTGGGATGTGAGCTTGGCGTACAGCGTTCGAGCTCGATTATGACCACTGCATCACTATCACTAATATATTTAATTTGGTTGGGGTTTTGTTTATGGCATATCAACCCTTGTTAGGTTATTTAATGCCAAATCCGGTCATTTTGGTAAAAGTTTTTTGCTTCAAGTTCTTTATATCTTCAAATATTTATTAATGGTCCTTAGTTTGAATGTTTTGTAGAATTTTTTTTTGTTGTTGTCTTTGCAGAACATGATTGACTTTTGCAAAGGGAAAGGAAAAAAACAACGACATCAATATTTGGTGCATTTTAGGTCAAGAAGCCAGTATTTTCAGATAGCACCACTAATACACTTGAGAAAGTTATGAATTCATGTATATATACTCCCTCCAGCTATAGATTAACTAGCAGGGTGGACTAAACTCTCAATTCTGTGAGGTTGCAACACTGGAGATTTGGTATCTGTCTGTCTGAAGTTGTAAGTTGCATAACGAAAACTCTGAAATAAAGTCAGTCGTTATCTGTTGATTTCGGCATTGTTTCAAGTAATCTTATCATTCTCCTTGTAAATAGAATTTAAAAATGACGGTCCAGAAGAGGTATGGTTGGAGATTGTACAACCCTTGCTTCATTATAGACTCCCACGGAGTCCTTTTTTATATGAGGCCTTTTTCTATAACCAAAAGAACAGACTAGTTAAGTTCATCAGTGTTGATTATTTATAATGTTAACAAATATTTATTTCGCGAGAAAAGGAGTAAGAGTCGTTTACAGACAATTTTTAATAATTGTGTTTGTAGCTACATTGGATTATATACATTTTAAATAATAATAATGGGTTATTTCATTTATATATATATATATATATATATATATATATATATATATATATATATTAATACGCTTGAAATATAGGCATTCGGACAGCGACAGAAATCTGAGAGAGAGACAGAAAGACAGAGAAAGCAATGCAGAGAGAGAGAGAGAGAGAGAGAGAGAGGATGGAAGGAAGGGCATTGTTGTTGGTTACAGTAAATGCCTTAACATTATACAATGGGAATTCCATTCAAACAACTCCGTCTTTGTTGTTATATATATATATATATATATATATATATATATATATATATAAACAAAAACGGCACTATGTGACCTTTTGTATATATATATATATGTATATATATATATATATATATATATATATACATATATATATATATATATATATATATATATATATATATATATAAACAAAAACGGCACTACGTGACCTTTTGTATATATATATATATATATATATATATATATATATATATATATATATATATATGGTTATTGGAATATAATATGAACTGACTTATATATATATATATATATATATATATATATATATATATATAAACAGAAACGGCACTATGTGACCTTTTGTATATATATATATATATATATATATATATATATATATATATATATATATATATATATATATATATATATATATATATATATATACTATATTTCCGCTTATTTCATTTTCTGAGTAATTCAGTCCTTCCTTTTACCTCCCTGTCAGCTGTCGTATTTTCTAAATTGTTGAATTGCTAACAGACAAAAAAAAAAGAGAAAGAAAGAAAATGAAACTAACAAACTAAAATTTGTTAAAATTCTACACTTAATCTGTAGTACTGGCAAACACAGAAAGTTTTGGTCGTCTAAAAAGGACAGTGGTCCAGATAGAACAAACTCATTATCTGAAAAAGGAACGGTAAATCGCAGTGACATCATTTTGCCACACAGAAAGAAACCGTGACAGAGTATGGAAAGTACGAGTTGGGCTAGTCATGTGGAAGGAGTCGAGTATGAAGTTTAAGACATTACACTACTACGAACATGGGTGAAGTAAAATAATAAACAGCAAATGTTTTCATTGTAAAAATAGCCAGTTTATTTGTTCGTAACAGATACAATTGCAATAATGACTAAAAGGGAAATGTAATCAAGAATACAGGGTTTATCTTGACAAGGATAGAGTGATTGCAAGTTAACTAGTTCGCAATTGTCCCGAGAAAGACACGATTTTCACAAATTAAGCATTTTGTAATTGTCCTGAAAAGGGCAAGGCGTTTGTTCTCAAAAGGACAGTTCGTGATCAGCGGGAACACAGGCGACCGTGAATGGGTCCGGTTCTTGCAATAATAAAGATAAGGCTTCAGTTAAATGTATCTTGGGCTGGCCGACTCAACGATCGAACAAGTAGTAGAATGTTTACACTTGAACGGAGTCGCAGGAACAAGCTGTCACACCAACGAGCTGTAATCAGTTATGTTTAAAAGCAAGGTTCTGAGTACCGATCGGCGAATCCATGGGAGCAGAAACAGATACCACACTTGAATCTTCACAATTCAGCCAGGTAGTTCAGTCGGTTAGGCGATTTACTTGCAACTTAATTTATGCGTGATGTGACACAAAGTCAAGTGGGAAGTCCAGTTCTCCAAAAAAGGGGAACTCTGGGCGGGTATAAAATAGCCATGTTTCAACCTTTCGGTATTCTCTGGTGAGGGCTTCTCACGTGCCAGGCAATAAACTTATGCCCGACCCAGAAAATCTTAGGAAAATGGCCCTTTGAGCAAGAATAACACATTTTAATGATCCCAGCCCGAAGGCTAGGACCGAAGCCAGATAAGCGATTGTTTGTTTAATTAATGTGTTTACAGTCAGTAAACACTTGAGATTTAACAAAATGAATGACCAAAAATTAACACCCTGTTTGATTTTAAAACAGGAGGTTAGTTGGCAGAAACTAGCAGGTCAGATATTTTATCAATAGAGTGGCGATTCTAACCGACTACGATAGTACCATCCAGACCTCGACCAGAGGATGCGGTAAACAATAGAGCCTTGAGGGGACTTATTTTCACTCAAAGGTAAATGATGAGTTCGAAGGGGTAAACATAATGCGATAATAAATTGTGTATAAGCGATAAAAATGGTTCTATGTTGTTGTTCTTACTTATATTTAATGAGGAGCCATTTCGACTTAAAATCTATTTCGGACAACGCATGTAATCTGAAAGAAACCCACGTTTTAAATGTGTAAATATGCTACAAGAAGCGTGATTTTTACAAAATTGAGTCTTACGGAATGCCGCCATGTTGTTTATTTTCTATCGAAATGTATTAAAACGTCTTTTTCTCCTAATACAACGTAATACTAAATTGGTTTTAACTCCCAAACGTTCCTAATGCCATAATCTTTAAAAAAGGAAATACTCGACTTTTACACGAGCGCAGGCTATCTCCTTTCGGTGTGTTTGACCCGTAGACCTTTTTAGGTCATCCATCTAAAAGGAAGGAAAACTTTGATAATACAACCTTGTTACTAACCACTTACGTTTTGGCAGCAAATTCCACCTAAAATAAATTATCCCACCAGGTTTTCTATAGACTTTCCATTCATACTTTTTCTTAGAACTATTCATTAAATCCAGCATGTCTCCAAATTCCTTGAGTACCCCTCCTATTCATGTTTCTATGCAAATCATTAATGCTATTTTCTTTATGTATTTAATTCAATTTCTTTTAACTTATTTAATTATTTATCTTTTATTTCCTCTTCTTTTGATTTCTACACCGTTGTTATATATTTTTGTCTTATTTTTTCTTGCCTTATTAATCTCATTCTCAAAATTATCCACCGGACATGAACTATTTTTACCAACAATTTCTCCGTGCCTTTATTTCCGGTAGTTTGGGGTGCATTTCTAACGTGACTAAACCGTTCCCACGGAAGAGTAAAAAAACTCATTTTTCGCTGACAGGAGAATACTCCCTCGGATTATGAGAGGTCTGAGGTCATGGAGAAAAAGTAAAACATAATTATTCCTAAAATGAATTATCCCACCAGGTTTTCTACAGATTCATCGTAGATTCCATCTTCAAATTATCTGGTCGGAAATCATGGTTGTTATCTCTTCAATTTTCAGAGAGTACAGTAAACTTATTCTCTATATATATATATATATATATATATATATATATATATATATATATATATATATATATATATGGAATAATTATTTTTCGTACCTGCGGGGGCTCGAAAATACCAGACTTGTACACGGGCGCAGGCTATCTCCTCTCGGTGTGTTGGACCCGTAAACCTTGTCAGGTCATCCATCTAAGAGAAGGAAAATTGATAATAAAAGCTTTCTACTAACCACTTAAGTTTTGGCAGCAAACCGTTGCGGAGGGAGGCCTTTTTAGTCTTTATAAACAACCTTCCTGGAGCTGGAATTTCGAACAAACTATCCGGTTTGCAAACCTAAAATTGCTTAAGGAATAGATGGGCTCTGCCTGTCACCCGGCCTTTGCATTCCTTCTCTGTCTATTAGCCAGGCGGAGAGGTACTAGCGCTGGGACGCCTCTTAAGAACCTAGTGCCTGGCTTTGTTTCCTGATTAGGACAATGAACGCCGTCTCTCTTTCTCTCTATCTGGGCAACTTTGGGAAGATTTTCGTCACTAAGTCTTACATGACCAGTCTGGAACGCTCTTGTTACGACAGGTTGAGGGTATAGGTTAAACAGCTTGTCTGGATGCTGTTTCCGACTGACAGTACAGGGGGCCAAGCTAAGAATGGCTGCTCTATCATCAGTAGTATAATACTGTGGGTAGCAGTACGTGCTATGTTGCGCATAGAAAGGGACCCTACAGTGGGATTTCGCGAGGCCACAACCCCCATGGACCAAGTCACGACTGGATATATGAGCTTATTGGCACCTAACAAGCACCCACTTTGCCCACCCCACTCTATCTCAAAACAAAAATGTCATTGCAAAATCAAAAATCAAATCAAACCTACACCAGACGCCTAACAAAAAACATCTTCGCCTCCGCCCTTGAGGATCGCTTTCATTAATATCCGGGGACTTAGAACCAAGATCAACGACGTAGAAACTTTTCTCCTGACAAACTCCCCGGATATCCTAGCTGTAAGGGAAACAAACCTTCAATCCTCAATCTCCTCTCACCACTTTGACAAGATTGACTATCTCCCTCTCTACTGTAAAGATTCTGAAAAACATATGCACGGGCTAGGGGTTTATGTTCGGAACACCCTCCACTTGACTAGAGAACATGGGTTAGAATCAGATGACCAAGCCTACATGTGCTTTAGATTAACCTTACATCACAGCGTTAGTTACTTATCATTCTGATATTGTTCTCCTTCGACCCAGGACTGTACCCTTCTTAACTTTGTCTCTGAAAGCATAGATAGAGTACTCTCACTCGACACGAATGCCTAAATACATGTATTTGAAGATTTTAATGCACACCGTCGTGACTGGCTGATATTCTCCAGCTTTACTGACGCAGCTGGTAACTCTACGTATAATTTCTCCTTAGCTCACTCCCTTTCAGAGACTGTCGCTATCCCGACCCGCCTCCCTGGTTGAGTAGACCAGTAAGCCTCACTTCTCGACCTGTTCTTGACCTCACTGACCGAGGCTTGTGTGACGAAAGCCCATAGCCCGTTCGGGAACGCGGATCACATTGTGATAATGATTGATAGCACTATAAAAACTCGTCGAAAAGCTGATGAGTCGTTGCTCAAAACAACGAGATACTACGAGCAGGCTGATTTTGAGTCCATCAGAGATTACATCAGCGACGCCCCATGGACTGAAACCTTCTCACTCCCTGTTGATCAGTGTGCAAATTCGCTAACCGAATGGGTCACAGCAGGCATTGAAGCCTATATCCCCATGCGAAAATTCTTCAGCAAACTCCACTCTCCTCAATGGTTCACCTCGAAATGTGCAGATGCCATTGCTAAAAGGCAGCAAGCATTTCGTAAATTCGGCCGCCATAAGTAAACCTCGAATAGACAGAAATTTATAGAGTCAAGAAATAATTGTAAAGCAGTGATAGATGAAGCAAAGAGAATGTATATAGAGTTAACCAAAAAACGCATTCAGTCACAGAAACTAGGTACTCGTGATATGGAAAATCTACAATAGTATGGTGAACAATGGACAATCAACAATTCCCCCGCTATCAAACCACTAGAACACCTGGTTATCACCCCACCTCAGGTCAGGGACATCATAAAAAAACCTTGCCACCTCCAAAGCGTGTGGCCCTGATCTTATACCAGTAATAGTAATAACGAAATGCTCTGCTGATAATAACGAAATTGCTTCCCTGATAGCTGGAAAATTGCCTCTGGTGATAGAACTGATCCTCAGAACTACCGCCCAATCAGTCTACTCCCGATCTTTGCTAAAATCTTTGAATCCTTAATCAATCTAGCAATAGTCCGGCACCTAGTTAATACTAAACTTCTTTCTGAGCATCAGTATGGATTTGGACAGGCACGATCTACTGCGGATATCCTAACGGTCATCTCTGAACGCATATATCATACACTGAGACATAATCGTGAACACTTCAACGACTTCTCGTCCTGTCCTTGTCAAGCCAAAGTATCAAAAAACAAAACACAAACGGACCGATCTTTCAGAAATCACAACAATAACATCATTCGCCATTGTCCTTTATTGAAACTATGTCATGAGTTAAAAGCAACTTGAAAACAAAAACAACTATCCTTCGATGCTCTAGAAGGTTAAGAGACCGATTTCATACTGTTGAGTACGACTTAAATCGCGTAGTTTTATTTGGAATAACAGTACGTGGCTGTGGTAAAGTGGATATCGGTGCGGACTGACAACTCAGCGTACAGTGTTCGGATCCATGATACCATACTTTCTGTGAGTACTCGATTTTATAACGAATTGAAGAAACACATGCCATCATAGTGTGAGTTTGACTGTGACAGGGATAGTTCTGTTGGAATGAAACAAAGATTAATTCTCGTCCGTGAAAATGCAATAACAATTGGGAAGATAAGTGCAAAATAGAAATAGGATGACAGCTTTTGTGAGAAGGAACACAACACAAGTATATACTTTAAAGCAGTTTTACTTGGTGAGTAAAATGAAGGTATATATATATATATATATATATATATATATATATATATATATATATATATATATATATATATATATATGTTTTTAAATCTCCGAAACAGTTTCATGGTAAACAGCTGAAGATCCCCGTGTTAATATTAGATGCTTACGTTAAGGTCTCCTGCTTTTGTTTCACTGTTAGATACTAAATCCCCCTTTTTATTTTATTTACTTACTATTATATTTTATTTATGAATTTTCCAACAAATGTTAAGTCTACACTATTTTGGATTTAGTTAGTTTCTCTGGGAATTTAAACTGCATTTTCCTTTTTTTTTTGTCTTTTTGTTTAAAATAACTCAAAGCTTCTTTAGACTATATATATATATATATATATATATATATATATATATATATATATATATAAAGATAGATGAAAGAAGAGGGATAAACATGTACGAATTACAAATTTATTTCAACTTCGATTGTTCAATGCCAGGTATACTCGGTAATACAATTATGTTTATTATTCTTTCCTTACCTTGCATTGAACAATCGAAATTGAAATAAATTTGTCATTCGTACATGTTTATCCCTCTTCTTTCATCTATCTTTATAATTGCTCTATCTCGTATATTGAACTTAAATTTTGTCACTATAGGTTCTATCTATCAAAAGTACACTTTTAGTTTCATACTTGGTGTCCACATACAGCGCCTGGTATTCCCAAATGATGACCCATCTAAGTATAAAATATTTGAACTTTGTCATTATATTCGGACAATCATCCTGAGGAAGTCTTGAAATAAAGACGAAACGTTGATGAATACATAAATAATATTTTTTTGTTTTCCGTTTTTCAATTTCCATTACGTCGGAACACTATTTCCATTCTTTATCATATATATATATATATATATATATATATATATATATAGGATCAAAATAAACCAAAGTGAAAACTTTTAGTAGATGGAACCTATTGTGAAAAGGATTAGCTCAATATACGAGATAGAGCAATAGTAGAGATAGAAGAAAAAAGAGTGATAAATATGCGACGATTGTCCAAATTTATTTCAAATTTCAATTGTTCAACGGAAATTTACCACCCGGACAATTTGCATATCTTTTTCACGGAACTTTTCTTTTCATTCAATACGTTTTTTTAACAAAAATTATTTTAATAATTTTTAATAATATTTTTCATATTTTTCAAATATTTGAACTTTGGTTTTTTCGAAAGCCAACTTATCCATCTGTATTTCTCCTCTGATGATAAGATTTCGATCTTTGAAAAGCCTTGGCTTAAGGAAAGAATAATAAACACTAGTTTATTACTGAATGCACCTTGCATTGAACAATTGAAATTTGAAATAAATTTGGACAATCGTCGCATATTTATCACTCTTTTTTCTTCTATCTATCTCTCTCTCTCTCTCTCTCTCTCTCTCTCTCTCTCTATATATATATATATATATATATATATATATATATATATATATATATATATATATATATAGAGAGAGAGAGAGAGAGAGAGAGAGAGAGATTTTTCACTTATAAAATAGATCATTCAGTGGAGACCGGGGTTGTGCCAATAAAAACAAGCTCGATGATACTCGATTACAGAGTACAGAGCATTTATATGCGATTTTATAAAGGCTTACAAAACTCGTCGTGTGTTTATTTTGAAGGGGAACAAGTCAGCCCTTGAAATAAGGCTCGTCTGACCGCTGGCATTCCGGACGAACATTTATGTTGCTTTTCCTTGCGATGAATTGGATTTAGAATTCCGATACTATCATTGGATTGGAATGGTAACTTGTGAGCGGTAACTTGAATGTTTTAGTTTTTTGTTTGGGAGGGGGGGGGTCACCATTGTGCCGCCCGACGTGAAAGTGTATTATCGCACATTGTTCCGTTTTTTTTTTGTTGTTTTTTAATGCATTTGGGACCGATTATTTGCTTGTTGGCTTGGTGGAAGAAATAATGCCCGAGCTACTTTTCTAAGACATTTTCTAGGACTTTCTTTTTTTTTTATCGTTGTTCTTTCTTGTTTTTTAATTTTAACTTTTATTTTTATTTTTTTCCTCTTCTCTTCTTAAGTGACCTCAACTATTGCAACGCCAGATTGTGTATTGTCGGCAGTTGAAACCCTTATTCCAGACATTTAATTTCCCTGGTGATCTGCCAAGCAAGTACCTGCTTGGTAGTGAAACACGTGTAGGAAAAAACATTTAATTTGAATAAATAATATTTGTAAGAAAAAATCTTTAATGGTGATCATTGGTGTACTGAAAGGAATGCTTTGGTAAGCCTTCATAAAATCGCATATATATATATATATATATATATATATATATATATATATATATATATATATATATATATATATATATATACAAAAGCCAGTGGTTTGAAAGTTCAGAATGCAGGTAGTTAAATTGGGTTTGCGAAAACGTGCTCGCGAAAGCTTATCTTGTAAGAGAGTTCGGATACCAGGTTGCACGTGTACGCTGCTCAATTCTGGCTCTTACCGTTGGAAGTAAATGCCTTTTACGGGTGCCGTCGTTCAGCTTGCGTTGCATTAAAATGCAACGCAAGCTGAACGAAAACAACCAAAGTTGGAAACCGGGGACAAGCGTTGTCTAAATCCGAATTGACGTCTAGGGCTCTCGAGTTGTAGTCTATTGTCCAAGATGGCGAGTAACAGGAAGGAGCGGGAGGTTCTCTGTGATTGCCGAGGAGTTTTTAAATGTACTTTTAAACGTATTTTTGAAACGTATTTTTATGTAATTTAAAAACGTACTTTAAAACATACATCTGTAAATATTTTGAAATACTTTAAAATTCTTGAAAACGATATTATTGTTTTTTGCCAAAACAATTGTTTGCCTTGATTAAAAATGTTTTCTTCCTGTGAACATCTATCTTTCATCATCATTTTTCAGGATAAAATAAGTAATATATATATATATATATATATATATATATATATATATATATATATATATATATATATATATATATATATATATATATTAAAGATTATGGCATTAAGAACTTTTTGGAGTTAAAATCAATTTAGTATTACGTTGTAATAGGAGAAAAAGATGATCAATGCGTCATGGATGCCCGTTGTCGCCCCTGTTCTACATCCTTGCATTGGAGTTGCTACTTCGCAAGCTAAAGAACGAGACATGGGAGGGGGGCGACTTGATGTGTCATCGATACGCCGAGACACTGGCTTTCCTTGACAGAGGAATCTGCGTGAAACACCGCGGTCGAGAGCGCCTTTCCCGACCCCATTTTCGACACCTCAGTCGAGTGCCGTCGTAGGCCAAGGGGCGAACCGCATGTTTTCAAAGAGTGCCGAGTGAGGGGAGAAGCTGACGATAAGTCCGTCAAGCATCCGGGTGGTCGGAAGGGGAGATCCGCTCTAAATGGAATTGAGAGCTAGGTATGAGTCATCTCAACAACTCTGTGTTCTCTCTGACCTGGCTATTGGCTCGGAATGCGTTACCCCTCAATGCCGTAACAAACAGTGCCGGAATGAAGTTCTCGCCAAAGTGTCCCCGTAGCGTCATGTTCGAAGAAGAAACGCCCGATCACGTTTTCTTCCAATGCCCTGAATTCCAGCAGTTCTGGGTGTATGTCAACGAGGTGACGGCTCGTATCGCTCCCGAGCATCGTCTGCCGCTTAACGTATCATACGTAATCGACAAAGTCGGGCCGGCGTGGGACAGGGAGGGACGAATAGTGAATTCTGTCTATAGCGCGAATGGTGGTGTGGGTCACGTTTGAGAGAAAAACAAGGGGTTTAATCCTTTGCGGATCAGGATCTTATTTCATTCTTGAAGCACCGGTTGATGGTCAAGATCAGATGTGATAAAAAATATTACATTCCTCGTTTTTTTTAAAAAGGTGGATACAAGTAGCGAGTCAAGTAGTAGTACGTGTTCCCTGCCTGAGCATATTGCACACGGTTCTTAGTTCTGTCGGACCCCAGCCTTTCGGGTAAGTTTAGCCTTTTTGCTAGTCGCGTGAATGAATTAGTCCCCTCCCTGATAATAGAAATTATCCAAGATGCCCACTCCCCACTTTCAATTTTTGTTCACGACCTCCCCCATAATAGCATTTATCTTGGAAGGACACCGCCCAATCTCCAAACTCCATCCCCCGTTTTCTTTACCGCCCACTTAAATCCCACCCCCATCTAGAGATTGACATGCTTATTTTCAATTCTGAACAACTCAGAAAACAGTGGACGGTCTATCATTTAGAAAGTATTAGGAGTGTTTTACTAACCGATTTTTCTTTATTGCGTTTTCCCTACTCACCGTTTTATTCCAATAAAATAGTTGTATATAAAAAAAAATATTTATGAAAAAATAGATCGCCAACAAATTTGCGGGATATCTTGAGTAAGACAGCCTCGAGATAAATGTGGTATTGTGGTGACTGCGATGATTCTAGTTAAGAATTGGATAGACATCTTTATAACTTTTGACTAAGGGTGACCAACGACACCCATTTACCCCACATTTATGAATGCCTTGTGCCCAATTTGTTCCGAGTGTAAATTTTTATATTTTGTGCAAATAAATAATTAAACCAGGGTGGCAGGAGACTTCAAGTGTCCTACTAAAACACTCTGTTGTGTAGTCTTCGAGCTCAGAAGAAGCAGAAGAAGAAGGCAGCAGCAATCAAACTGTTCTGTTTGGGGCAACTTTCAACTTTTCAAACTTCGTAAATGCGAACAAACTGCCCTTTTCAGGGCAACTTTTCCAACAAACTACAATGCGTTTAAACCTCTGATCCTTCCTGCTGCCTGCTTCCTGAGAATACTTAATTAATCCAATAATTACCACGTCTTCAAAAGTTGATGTCATTTATCGATTACATATAAATCTTATTGATTATCAAAGTTTAGTTTGTAAATGCGAACAAACTGCCCTTTTCAAGGCAACTTTTACACCAAACTACAATGCGTTTAAAACTCTTGTCGGTATAACATTTGTTGCTTGTGTTGGTAGAAATACAAAGTGTGTATTTTATTAATTTTGTGTTTACTTCAATTCGCCTCAAAACAAGGCACACTCGGTCTCATTATAACTATTCATTTGGTTCTCTATATCTATCGATCCATTTGTCTGTCTTGTTTCTCTCTATATATCACTCTTTTTTAATTTCGCCCCTTCTCTCTCTTCCCTAAGGTAAGAAAAGATTGCCATTCCTATTTGCCAATCGACTTCTGTTTGATTGCATATTTTAGCGAACGTGGCATAGTGCGGCACACTGAAAAGCTGTGATACAACGAAACAGTCTGTTTGTGGATGAGTATATATGCATATGCCGTCACCCGTTGTGAGTTGAGCACTGTGGTCAGTGAGATCGCCAGTTATCATTAGCGCAAAACGATCGAATTTGAATCCGAGCTTGAAACACTTGTCGGTCTAGTCACACTAAAGAGCTGTGATACAGCGAAACAGTATATATGTGAATGGCTATATACATATATATGTGTGTGTGCGCGCTTGCGCGAACACGCGTGTGTTAATTTAACAACTTACCGAGGTATTTGCTTTGTTTTTAATAGAAAGGGGCTACTGTGGAATAGGGTCCAGATTTATAGGGGCATCTTAAGTGGGGAGTTGTGCAGCGACACGCTTGTTCACATTACATTTAAATTTCTGCATGTTGGTATAGTCTGAGAAACAGAGAGTAAGGAGGGAATTCCGAAGGCAATCGGTTTGGGGAAATAATCTATCAGAGGAGGAGCTCTACAGTAAAGTGGTGTGGTTTTGCTGCTTGTCATGGGTATTTACGTTGAGGTGGCACAAGTTCAACAAATTCGTTGGGAGGGGAGGGGGCGCAAGTGCAATACATTCGTTCGAGAGGGGGGAGCAAATTCAGCTAGTTCGAATTCTTACAATAATGTATTTTTTTTTAATTCAACCGCTATAACTTACTTAATCTTAATCTAATGGAAAACTTATTATTCAAAGGCTGATTCAGAAAATGATATTTTCTTCAGGTGTACATAGGCCCATCAGAAACAGAATTTAAGTGGCGATACGCTCTATTAAATATGGGACCTGTCAAGGCTCCCAAATGTCTGGAAAGATAATATACATTGTGATAGCGGTTCGAAATAGCATTCTTTATATCAATAGTAATAAGATGTTTTTTTTCGGCGAATCAAAGGGCTAGAAATACGTCAAAAGGATTTCTTAATGGCGATAAACACTCCCTATATATCTTTATATTTATCTATATATGTTATTTATTATCATGCTAAACGTGGGTTGAATAACGTTTGTTTCCACGATGCTGTTTTACTATAGATTTTCATCACACAAAATACATGCTAAAATATTACTCACTTTTGGAAAGTTATGTTTGAAAAAAAAAACCCTTCTATTTTAATTGTGCTAATTAGCTGCAATTTGCAATCAACTTATCACGTGACGCATCTCTTACTAAGTTTATATGAGTCACTCTCAGCCTCTCTGACTGTATGTTGTTACGACATCTCTCTTTCTCTCTCTCTCTCTTTCTATCTCTCTCTCCCTCTCTCTCTATTAATTAACGGTTCAAGTTAATACAAAAAGGAAAAAAATAAAAAGAATAGTTCATTATAAACAAAAACGAATATTACCACAGTATTATTTAACTCGTAGCTGTAGAGAGAAAACAAAATAGAGAGAGTGGGAGGACAGAAGGTGAGAGATGGGAGATTCATTCTTGGCCTTTTGGCCAAGATCAAAGTGTAGTATCTGTTCCGATGGATACTGCACCCCATAGACTGGTATCGTCTTGGCCTTCGGTGCTTGATTCCGCCGGTCTATGGGTTTGTCCTGTGCAGTTCTAGGATGCCACCCTCCCAAGCTTTGCCTCCCCTCTTTGGGGAGGAGTAAGTTTATTGCTTACTGCCTGAGGCGCTCCTACCGGGGAATGCCGACGGGGCTGCCCAGGCAATTGTTAATGACCAGAGTGCTCACCTTCTCGGGCGCTGGCTTTTCAAGTCCCACTTTCCCGACTCGACCTTGGGTCACATCTTACCTTGTGGGAGTAAGATAAATCTTACCTTGTGCCTAACCTCCTGGAGAGGAGGTAAATAAATACTCTCTATGTGCCGAATATCTACGTTCCCCCACGTTTAAGGGACCCAAAGGGGCAGAAACTCCTTAAAACTTCAAATCCGTATATCCGACTTTAATGGAATTCAAACCATATGTATAAGACACTAATTCAGAGAGTTTTCCAACATTTCAGCCTTTTTCCGACTATATTAAGGGGCGAAACGGGATGAGGGGGCAGTAAAGCAAAAGAAAGTAATAGGGTGTTATGAGCCTATTGCAAACGTACATAGTGGTGATCCTCATTCAATCCTGAGCAACGTAGGGTCTTCCTGCTAGTATATATATATATATATATATATATATATATATATATATATATATATATATATATATATATATATATATATATATATATGGGAAATGAAAAAGGAAAAACCAAAAAGATGTTTTTTTATGTATTCATCAGCGTTTCGTCTTTATTTGTAAGACTTCCTCAGGATGATAATTTTAAGCAAAATGTCATACAAATACATGAAAATATTGGGTTGACATGATGGGTTAATGAGAAGAAGTAGTAGCCACTACTGGGGGCACATGACCGAGGTCCGGACTGAAGGAAGTCGGTGATATGGAATGAAAATAATGTGGATGGCTGTGAGTAAAAAAGTGGAGGGGTGGGGTGAATTAAATTAATTTGGATGACTGTGAGTGAAAAAAGTGGAGGGGTTGGGAAACATCTAACATCGTTTTTGGTTTTTCCTTTTTCATTTCCCATTACGTCGGATTACATTCATCTTTCCTTTCTCATATATATATATATATATATATATATATATATATATATATATATATATAATTAACTGAAATAAACTGAACGTAAATAATAAAATCCCATTCCTAGACGTTCATATTGACGCCACTAATAAATCGTTTAACACTTCCATTTATAAAAAAACAACCCGCTTAAATTCTAGTATTTTAAATTTCAAGAACGTGTGTCCTTATCGCTACAAAATAGCTATTGTTAAAAATCTATTAAACTGTACCAAATTAATCTCCTCCTCTAAAAAACTATTCATTGAATTAAAAACTATAAAACAAGTACTTATTAACAACGAATTCCCTAATTATATCGTCGATGAACAAATAAAATTAATGCTTCAAAAGTTTTTTAAAAAACATCAGTACAAATAATAATAATATTCAACATCACAACTCAAACAATATTAACATGTACTATTGTAATCAAATGCAACCAAACTTCAGATTAGAAGAAAAAGCCATGAAAAATATTATACGCAGATACATATCCCCAATTGACAATAACAATAAAATTAGACTCATTATTTACTATAAGAAATTTAAAACCCAAAATCTTGTAGTAATAAAAACTTCTCCCCTAATTCAAAACCCACTAGAAATAACCAATGTTATTTATAAGTTTAAATGCCCTTTGGGAGAATGTTACTCCCATAATAATAATAATAAAGCTAATAGCTACATTGATTTTACAAGCACTACCCTATCGCGCCGCCTCACCATGAATTTTGTAAACTCTAGATCAATTTACCCTCCCTCTGATTTAAGACAAATTCTAGTTAATAACACTAAAATTATACATTCCGAAACCAATTTAAAAAATTAAAAATACTGGAAGCTATCTACATCAAAACACAATCTAAAATTAACATCACATATGACACCAGTGGTAAAAATTTGAAATGCTTGACGTAATGCGATTTTGTTCGGTGATGCCATCCAGACAATTAAATAAGGCAATTACTCGCCATCCTGACGCTTTTAAGTCATATCAAATTAATCAAAGTAAATTGCTAGAGAAAATCCAAAACTATCTAAATAAAAATAATGTATAATATGTATAAACGTATATATAACACATATAATAATAAAATAAAATACATTTATATATATATATATATTTAATTTTTAAATATTTTTAATATAAAACTAAATATAATAAAATCATAAAAATAAAAATACATAAAACTATTAATCACCTAAAAAGTAGTGTAATGGATTCGTCCGAACACTTTAAAATACAGCAACATTTTTGTAAATAACGGATACATTTTCTTAGACACAGACGAACAACACAGGTGGGAGGACATTTTTTTTAATAACTAAATAAGTTAGCAAAACATTTATCTGGAACAAAACTTAGATCTAATATACGGAACGTTTATGTTCTTGTCTTTTAAGGGAAGTGGGGTCTGATCAACTCTGCTGAGAAGCCATGAAATAAAATACTGTTTTGTTTTTAAATTCCCGAAACAGTTTTTCATGGTAAACAACTGATGATCCCTTAAATAATATTAAGACTAGAGTAAATTCTTGGAAGCAAACTAATATAGTGACTGCAAAAAGTAAATTGACTTACAAAAAAGTGATTTTCCAACGAACGATTTGGGACTAAAATGTTTTTGTTTGTTTTTTTGTTATATATAGTTTTCCGAGACTATATATATATATGCGTGTGTGTGTGCGTGTGTGTGTGTTTAGAATATCACGTTCTAGCTGACCACTTTGTCAGTAAAAAGGTCGGATTTATCTATAGAACAGAACATTTCCTATGGTTGTCACTTCAGCTATTGACAAAGAAAAACATGGAATGTGTTTCGGAAATTAGTCACAATTTTGGAGTAGGTAAAACATTAAGTCAGTTAATAACAAAGGATATTGTAGCATAATTCAAACCAAGTATATATATTATGTTAGAATGACGTCACTGGTCTATAAAAAAAACGGTTATTATCAAATATAGAAAAGAACCAGCAAAATAAAGTAAGAAAATATATTTATGGCAATTAAGCTACACAGAGGAGCTACGTTTCATTCCAGTAAGGAATCGTCAGACTAAGTGTATGGAATTCGTGTTACTGATTGTTTTTATATATCAACGTTTTGCTAGCTAACCAATCAGATTCGTTGTTATTCCCTTCCACGGATCAATGTTTTCATTAGCCAATGGTTGAGCTTCTCTTAAACAAAGGTTATGCTGACCTTTACTTGACATCCTTTTATGTTGTTTTGTATGGGTGTGACGCACCCCTTTTGTGAATGTGTCGAAATTGCTTACTACCTAGCTCTACTCACGTATTGAGCACTATTGAAGTAAATATTGAAAATCTATACATAATATATTATATCTCCTCATAAGGTTACATGTGTAGACATGAAATAATATATATATATATATATATATATATATATATATATATAGAGAGAGAGAGAGAGAGAGAGAGAGAGAGAGAGAGAGGTCCAGCATTCTTTTATTTAAGCTAACATTGTTAAACGTAACAGAATTTCCTTTAAAATCAAACAAAATAATTTATGTTCCATATGTATCACGAAAGTTTTTGATTCTTCATGGAATCATCTTCAGGTAACAAAAACAAATCAACAAAATATCTGGAAAAAGAAGAGATTTTACAGAAACCGCCAAGAACGCGCATGTGAATCAATTTAGACGTCAAACGAACGAACCTGTGTAGTTCCAGAAGAGACGTTAACAATTTAAATTCCGGAACGCCAGAATTAGCGACACAGGATGAATTGTATTACGTTTAGCATGTTGTTAACGGAATTTAAAGTATATATATATATATATATATATATATATATATATATATATATATATATATATATATATATATGATAAAGAATGGAAATAGTGTTCCGACGTAATGGAAATTGAAAAACGAAAACAACAAAAATATTTTTTATGTATTCATCAACGTTTCGGCTTTATTTCAAGACTTCCTCAGGATGATTGTCCGAATATAATGACACACAAGTTTAAATATTTTGTACTTGTGTGTTATTTTTTTCAGACAATCATCATGAGGAAGTCTTGAAATAAAGACAAAACGTTGATGAATACATAAATAATATTTGGTTTTCCTTTTTTCAATTTCCATATATATATATATATATATATATATATATATATATATATATATATATATATATATATGGCATAATCACGTTGAGACACAAGTTCCCGCTAGATCACCTAAATTAATAGACATTGAGCCTAGTCAGTACTAGATAGGTGACCATTTGGGCGTACCAGGCGCTGTATGTGGAAACCTAGCTATCGGCAAATAGCGCCGCCAACCCGCAGTGACTAGAGTGTCGACTATAGCAAAATACCCTGAATGACAGTGACCAATAAAGTGGACGGAAACCAGGGAGAGGTTCCTCCTCTAGGAGTGAAAAAAAACCCTGGATATATATATATATATATATATATATATATATATATATATATATATATATATATATATATATATATATATATATATATATACATATATACATATATATATACATATATACATATATACATATATACATATATATATATATATATATATATATATATATATATATATATATATATATATATATAATACTAATAATCCAGGTAAAACATCCACAGGGTAGTAATCCAAAGAATTTTCAACCGGGTTCATAAAAAGTGCTCAATATCAAATAGAGCTTTATATATGATTACTTTTATTTACACAGACATGTACAAAATCTGCGACACTGGCATGTCGATGTTATCGATCAACAGTTATTATAAACTGAGATCTCATCAGGCAGAGTTAGAATCCGGTCTTAACCTTAGATCATATTTGGAAAGAACCAAATTTTGTACATGTCTGTGTAAATAAAAATAATCATATATATATATATATATATATATATATATATATATATATATATATATATATATATATATATATATATATATTAGATAGGATTTTAAAATTAAATTATTTTTTTTACGGTATCTTCTGTTTATTAAATTGTTTTGTTTCCGATAAACTTTCGGTCATTTACAAGGCCATCGCCTGGATACCAAAATTAGTTTCTCTTAATTCAACCTCTTCTTGTTTGTCTTCTTTGACATCATCAATGGAAGCTGGATTCATCACTCCATTGAAAGAGTGTACATTCTCACAGGATAGAGATTTGGTTTTCGGAACCAAACTGGAATTTCTTATACTTCCGGTTTGTGTATTCATCGCCGGAAGTTCTATCTTTTCGAGTGGATTTTGTAGACCAATCGAGATAACTGGTTTTCGCGTTTCAGGTCGCGCCCATCCTGGTCCGTGGAATTCTCGCTTGTTTCGTTGATTCTCGATTCGGGTGGAAAGATCGAACTCTCGCTGGGTGTTTCCTTCTCGATTTTGGTGGGCTGCTGAGATCTTGCACATAGAATGGGGCTCATGTGTTGGGCGGGACCTCATACTATACATCATCTGAAATAAATAATAATTTATATTTATAAACAAAATCAAAACTAAAATCAAACAATTTTAAGCGAGGACATGTATTCTTAAGATGCGTTCATTCAATCTGTGTGATTAGTGATGTAAATGCTATTAGAAACTTAAGCGCAACATACCGACTAACCGATGGACAGATGCTCATCTCAAAATCAAATGGATGGATAATAAAGGTACCAAATTTAGTAACTATATATTGCCATTCTTCATACTTAAATACGTGACCATTTGGGAATACTAGGGGCTTTAAGCTAAAACATCAGGCACGTCTATAAATAGGTACCAGCCTATAACCGGCGACAGACTACCGCCCTGTCACAGGGTGATACAAGCCATTAATTTCGCTTAGTGCTATGAGACCAGGATAAGCACCGGACCTTAGTCTACATTAGAGTCTCCGCTTTCTGTACTAAGGACCTTTATTCTTTGTCTATACTTTCCTGAACATTTTAAGTGGTAACACTAACCTCACATTTTCAGTGGTAACACTAACCTCACATTTTAAGTGGTAACACTAACCTCACATTTTCAGTGGTAACACTAACCTCACATTTTAAGTGGTAACACTAACCTCACATTTTCAGTGGTAACACTAACCTCACATTTTCAGTGGTAACACTAACCTCACATTTTAAGTGGTAACACTAACCTCACATTTTCAGTGGTAACACTAACCTCACATTTTCAGTGGTAACACTAACCTCACATTTTAAGTGGTAACACTAACCTCACATTTTCAGTGGTAACACTAACCTCACATTTTAAGTGGTAACACTAACCTCACATTTTCAGTGGTAACACTAACCTCACATTTTAAGTGGTAACACTAACCTCACATTTTCAGTGGTAACACTAACCTCACATTTTCAGTGGTAACACTAACCTCACATTTTAAATGAAATGAAATTTAAGCAAAGCACTATTAGTTCTAATCGAATGCTGACACGTCTGCTCTGAAGTTAAGCAACGTTAAACCTACTAATACTTAGATGGGTGCCCGGGTGCTGGAAGGAAGCATTCTACACAGGTGTATAAATGAGTACCGGTCTTTCTGGAGAGTACTAGCGTCCTGTCATGCACGCGTAATCTAGGCCATCTATTCTGCTAAACTTGATAAGACCGGACATAAGCAATGGACCATTTTACAATTTTTCGACCGCTGAGACTAATTTATTCCAGTGTTTTAAATAAGGGATTCAATTCGAAATTCCAAGAAGGCTACCGACTACGACAAAAACGCAACCGAAGAAGGCCGAACCGAAAGAGTACAACGACCTATCAAATTGGCGACTCTTTTTGGGACCTTGTCTAAGAGCGAGAGACTAGCGGATGATGCACCACCCCGGTTGTGGCAACAATACTCCAGGCATGGGCGGACCGTGGTTTTGTAGAGATATAGGATAATGTCAGGTGTGAGAAGTTTACTGGCACGGTAGAGGGAGCCCACCTTCTTTGCAGCAGCCTTGACAATGTTTTCAATGTATTTATTCCAATTCATGTTATCTGTGAAAGTTAGGTCGAGTAGTTTGAATGATGAACTCTCAGGCAGGGTGCTATTTGCCATGACAATCGGTGGTTGAAGAGGTTTTCTGTAGTTATTGAAGGAAAGTAGCTTTGTTTTTGCGACATGAAAAGTTACCATCCATTTTTTACCCCATTCCACTACAGACTGGAGGTCATTTTCTAAGGATTCAGCCATTGCCTCAGATATGTGCGCGTCGGTTTTGGCCACATGACGAGAGTAGAGCGTGGTGTCGTCAGCAAAAATTTCTATCTCAGTCGCAATGGCATCAGGGAGGTCATTTATGAAAATCAGGAACAATAGTGGTCCAAGAATAGATCCCTGGGGTACACCAGCATTTATGCCATGTTGCCTAGAAGAACACCATCAAGGACAACCTGGATCTTTCGTTTTAGTAGAAAGGATTTAATTATATTAAATATTTGTCCAGTAATACCATATGAGTGCAGTTTTATGAGAAGCCCTTCATGCCAGACCTTGTCAATGGCCTTGGATATATCGAGCGCTACCGCCCTAGCTTCACCTGCCTTGTCCAGTGTATGGTATATGCGTTCGGAGATGACCGCTAGAATATCTGCAGTATACCGTGCTTGTCTGAATCTGTATTGATGACCAGAAAGAAGTTTAGCATTAACTAGGTGCCGGACTATCGCTAGATTGATCAATGATTCAAAGATTTTAGCAAAGATCGGGAGTAGACTGATTGGGCGGTAGTTTAGAGAATCAGTTCTATCTCCAGAATTCTTGAAGACTGGTACCACAGAAGCAATTTTCAAACTATCAGGGAAGCAAGATTCAGTAAGGCATTTGTTGTATAGTTTTGAGAGGGCAGGGACCAGCTCAGCAGAGTATTTCTTTATTACTATTACTGGTATAAGATCAGGCCCACAGGCTTTGGAGGTGTCAAGGTTTTTTATGATGTCTCTCACTTGAGACGGGGTAGTTCCCTGTATTCGACAGTCTCATTTTCCCTATATTTAACTGCTAGCAATTGATAATACTATATTTAACTGCTAGCAAGTGATAATACTATATTTAACTGGTAGCAAGTGATAATACTATATTTAACTGCTAGCAAATGATAATATTATATTTAACTGCTAGCAAGTGATAATACTATATTTAACTGATAGGAAGTGATAATAATATATGTAACTGCTAGCAATTGATAATACTATATTTAACTGCTAGCAAGTGATAATATTATATTTAACTGGTAGCAAGTGATAATACTATATTTAACTGATAGGAAGTGATAATAATATATGTAACTGCTAGCAAGTGATAATATATTTAACTGATAGGAAGTGATAATACTATATTTAACTGCTAGCAAGTTATAATATATTTAACTGGTAGCAAGTGATAATACTATATTTAACAGATAGCCAGTGATCCTTTTGGCCAAGATCAAAGTGTAGTATCTGTTCCGATGAATACTGCACCCCATAGACTGGTATTGTCTTGGCCTTCGGGGCTTGATTTACGCCGGTCTATTGGTCTGTCCTGTGCAGTTCTAGGAGGTCCACCCTCCCAGGCTTTGCCTCCCCTCTTTGGAGAGGTGTAAGTTTATTGCTTATTGCCCGAGGCGCCCCTACCGGGGAATGCCGACGGGGCTGCCCAGGCATTTTTTGTAGGCCAGAGTGCTCACCTTCTCGGGCGCTGGCTTTTCAAATCCCACTTTCCCGACCTTGTGTAACATCTTACCTTGTGGGAGGAAGATAACTAAAATACTATATTTAACTGGTAGAAAGTGATAATACTATATTTAACTGGTAGAAAGTGATAATACTATATTTAACTGGTAGGAAGTGATAATACTATATTTAACTGGTAGAAAGTGATAATACTATATTTAACTGGTAGGAAGTGATAATACTATATTTAACTGGTAGGAAGTGATAATACTATATTTAACTGCCAGCAAGTGATAATAATATATTTAACTGGTAGCAAATAAAAATGTATGCATTTGTGCAGATGTACAGACCCTAGATGGAGTTCGTTTTGAAAAAAATCAAATCATATTTTCCCCCAAAAAATCAAATCACATATGTGATTACGTATTTTTCTAAGATCATTTTTTTTAAATAAAAAACAAAAACATTTTATTATATTTTCAGAAAAAAAAATCAAACCATCTAATTGCTTTAATTTAAAATAAAAATTAGTACAAAATTTCCTATTTATTTTCTTATTTTTAACCAAAACGAGAAGTATGTAATATCAGGAACCAAATCTGACTGGACACCGTTTATATAAATATAATTTAAAAAATTCTAGTCAAGCGATTTATGAAGAATGCATGCATTAAAGAAAATATCAAGGTTTACAGAATTTTACAACACATTCTCAAATTGGTTCTCTTTGATACTAAGTACCAAGTCAAAACGCCGCGCAAACGTAGCCACAGCCTTGTTCAGCTGCTCACGCGTGCATTCTTCTTCGATTAGACTTTGAAATTTATTGAGGCTTTTCGGTTGTTAGACATGTGCGAATTGCGCAGCAATATGGATTTCAAATTTAAACGATGGAGCGATATGCCTTTCATGCGTGTGGGATTGCAAGTTTTCAAAGCTTTTCAACAAATTCCAACGAGAAAAAGGCTTGCTTGCTTTTTATATGACCTAACGAAGTGAAAAGAGAAAGGGGATCACGGATAGGGAGGGTTCTGAAACCCAACAAAGCAGGAAATGTCACTGGCTGCTGATGCTTCCCCCCCGCTCTCTTTCTCTCTTTCTCTTTTTCTCTTTCTCTTTCTCTCTTTCTCTTTTTCTCTTTCTCTTTCTCTCTCTCTCACACACACACACACATATACACACACACACACACACACACACACACACACACACACACACACACACACACACTCGTGTTCCCTAGCGACCGGTAGCGAAACATATTGGGTAGTTGAGAAAGAGAAATAAGGGGCTGGGTCAATAGAGCCGATAACTGATATATATATATATATATATATATATATATATATATATATATATATATATATATATATAGTTGCTAGGTGTTAAAAGGTGGAACACATTCGGGTCACGAGCATTCATTCGGGGTGGAGTGGGGGTGGGGGGGGATTCATGAATGACGAATGCATTTAAAACTAAGGGTTTATAAAACAAGGATTAGTTGTTAGGTTCTATATCAGTCATTGACCTGGCGATCACCCCATAATAACCAGTAGATATGTTAGGGATTAACGTAGATAATAAGCCGAAAACATAAGTTGTAAAGACCCCAGGGGCGCATAGTGGAAGAGGAGGAAAAGCCAATGAAGATGGCAGAGACTTCTTAACCGTCGGTAACGGTTGACTGCCCTTAATTTGTCCTGTAGTCCTCACGTTCCATGAGCGATGTTTCTGACAAAGGGGGGGAAGACTTGCTGTTTTCTGGGTCGGAATCTATCCACCTAACAGTTATCGTTGGCTAGCTTTTGACATTGAAGTAGTTTGTTGTTTTTTTTTGCACTTTAAAGCAAGTAGCTCCATGCCTTGTCTGGAGCGATTTCCATTAAAAAAGAAAAGAAAAAAAAAGAAAGTATAGGGTCTAATTTAAAACATTCGTCTAGATATAAAAGTTTAAAAAATGGGCATTATTATTATTGAAACAGCGTAAATTAATATTAGATAAGTTGAATGATCATAATTATGGAATTATTTTCAAAGAGAGAAGAGTTTAAAAGAGTTAAGTTCTAATATCATTGAAGGGATCTTTCTGAAAATTGAATATCTCTCACGTATACTGAGATAGACGATAAGCCGGCGTGTGGTCAACTAGGTGTAAGGGTCTAGTTTATTCTCTAGTTTAACCACCAGTTCTCCTACCTAAATCTCATTACTTAACTTTACCATTTTGATGAAAAATTGTTATAACTTCTGTTCCTAGTCGCCAGATTCCTAATCCGGCCTCTCTGCTCTAACTTACTTCAATGTGTACTCCTCACATACACCCGACATGGGTGGACTCCAGAGCTTCCTAGTTCCTTCCACTCTATATATTTAACCCGCCTCATTCTGAACGGCTGACACAACTGTCTATCATGAGAAATTTATTTTAAACGAGTAAGTGCAAATAGGGTTCCTAAAAATTAGGCAATGAAAATTTTCCTCACTACAATTACCAGCTCGATACTTGGATATTTTAGCACAAAACCAGATGGTCTCCTCTTCTGGCTTGTTTTACTTTTTCTAATACTCTGGCTTTACAAAAGTGGTTAGCAACATGAAGAAATTAATTTATCAATTTTTGTGATTTTAGCTAGCAATAATTCGACCATCTCTTGGTAGCTTTATTGTATATTAGAAGCCAAGCAGTCACCGTGTTATGCTTTACTTTTATTTCATAAAATAATCGTTTGTCTGATTAATCTTTCTATCATCAAATCAAACCATAGATGTAAGTTAATCCTGTAATAAGAGTTAATCCTGTAATATAAAATCCTGTAATATAAATATATGAACATATAAACATATATAACTTAAAGAAGTTGTGTTTGAAGACTATGACAATGCAGAGAACAACGTTGGATACGAGATAAGGTAAACGGAATAAATTGCAATATTGACAGATTTCAATAATTTTTGATGATTTATTTTTATTTACCGACGTGGTGTGTCGAATCAGGACGGTAGCAGTGGTGTTATGTTCTTTGAATTTTCGAGGTAGACGTCATCTTCAGAAAGAGAAGAAGAAAAAGATATGCGCAACCACTTGGTTGAAGTGTATTTGTGCGAGGAAGCCGGAAGTTAATGAGTAACTGTTGTATGAGACTCTCAGGAAAAATGCCCCTGTGGTACAAGTGTCCAAGAATTCTGGTGAAAGCACTAACCCTCAAAATTACTGTCCCATCAGTCTCTTCCCACTGTTCGCTAAATTCTTTGAATAATTTTTTTATTTTTTTTTTTTAACGTAATTCACCCCAAACAAGGCAGGCCGCCACTGTAGACGTAAGGGGCTACTGAGAAGAAAGAAAAGGGGAGAAGGTTGGGGGTCAACCTAAACTGGAATCTGCGAAGCAAGATGTCTGTTTACATTAATTTTAAATGTCTGCATGTCAGTACTGACGGGGAAACAGGGGGCAGGGAGGGAGTTCCAGATGCCAACAGCACGAGGAAAGAAGCTATTTGAGTAGAAGCTCTCCGGCATCTGGGGACCGCCACAGTGAATGGATGGGATTTAGTCGATTGTCGAGTTGGTCTAGTGAATTTACGTCGAGGAGGCACTAGAGTAGCCAATTCATCAGAGCATAATCCATTGAAGTATTTGTAAAACAAGCACAAGGATGCTACATTGCGGCGATGGGACAGAGACTGGAGCTTGGTTGACAGTGAGGAACCTATTAGGTTTGCGACTCTTTTTTGGACTTTGTCGAGGGAGGAGAGAGTAGTAGATGATGCACCAGCCCAGATGTGGCAACAATACTCCATGCATGGGCGGATGGTGGCTTTGTAGATATACAGGATAGTGTCAGGTGTCAGGAGTTTACTAGCACGGTAGAGGGAGCCAACCTTCTTTGCGGCTGCCTTGGGAATGTCTTCAATGTATTTGTTCCAATTCATGTTACTTGTGAAGGTTAGGCCGAGGAGTTTGAATGATGAACTCTCAGGTAGGGTGTTATTTGCCATGACAATCGGTGGTTGGAGAGGTTTCTTGTAGTTATTGAAGGAAAGGAGCTTTGTCTTTGCGGCATTAAAAGTTACCAACCATTTATGACCCCAATCCACTACAGACTGGAGGTCATTTTCTAATCAATCTCGCGATAGTCGACCACCTCGTTGATGCTAAACTTCTTTACCCACCGATTGCCGTGGCTAATACCACCCTACTTGAGAGTCCATCATTAAAACTCTTCGGCCTAACATTCACAAGTAACATGAATTGGAACAAATACATAGAAGAGACTGCCAAGGCTGCTACAAGAAAACTTCTCACAATATCCTATATTTCTACAACGCCAACGCATGTAGTATTATTATAATAACATCTGGGCAGGTGCATGAACCAATAATCTCTCCCTCTTAGACAGGATAAAAAAAACTTTAATTTAATAGGTTCCACACTTGCTACTAAGGTTCAGCCTTTGTGTCATTGCCGCAATATTGCACCATTGTGCTTGTTTTTCAAATGCGTCAATGAAATGTGCTCCAATGAACTTGCTTCACTGGTGCCGCTCGACGTAAATGCCCCCGACCAACCCGACAATCCGCAAAATCACACTCCTTCACTGTAAAATGCCAGAAGTATTTCTACTCTAATAGCTTATTTCCTTGAACTACTAGTCTTTGGAATTATCCCCCTGCTCCCGGTTTCCATGACTGTACATACATGCAGAGATCTAAATGTAATGTGAACAAACAACTAGCTGCATAACTCCCCACTTAAGATGCCCTATAAATATTGCTCCTGCATTACTACAGCCCCTTACGTTTCAGTGACAATGTGCTATTTTAGGGTGAATAAAAGTAATATATATATATATAAACATACATATAATATTTATATATATTATAAAATCATATATATTGCGTATATACTTTTGACAATATTTACTTCAACAATGTTTAATACATGAGTAGATCTTAGTAGTAGTATAAAATATACTTATGGCAAGTAAGATGCACAGGGGGATTTGTGGTTTATTCCTGAGAGAAACTAACAGACTAATTGAATGTATTTACATTTTCGGATTGTTTTTATCGTTAAGCAGTGCATACTCTGACTTCCACCAGTCAGTGTATTTGATTTTATTACACCGTCACTCTTTATTTGGAAGAGAATTTAGTGCTCATCGCTTCTAAGTGAGTAAAACAAGTAAAGAGTGACCTTACAGTGGCAAAACTACGTCATTTCGCCTAACTGTATATTGTTAACTGTCGCCATTTTAGTTTTATTTTACACGATAATATATAAGCACTTTAGAGACTTTTGAGTTTTTTCTTTAGTTGTTTCGTGGATATTTTACTAAGAGCGTTAGTTTTTGTTATTGCTTATTCTGCGTCTACAGTTAGTGGCGATTTCAGTTTTATGATTAAGTATTTTTTTACACCGTTAAACTTTAAAATTTCTAGTTTCTCGTTCAAACATAACCCGACATGGACGGTCTAAATATCTTCTGGAACAATAAAAGATACGCAAGCACGGATTTAAAATAGCTGTCAAACAAATGAAAAAATTTGTATTTTCTTACTTTGAAGTGTCGGCTATTCTGGAACTTGCCTTTCCCAACCGGCATCAAAATGGACATCACGTGATCCGTGTCCGCATTGTTCTGGATAAGTCTGATGACATTAAGAAGTTGTCTCCACCTGAAATTAACAATCGTCATTATTATCATGACAAAAGGAAAAAAAGAAGAAAAAAAAACGTAAAATCATCATTATTTGTGCGAGAAGCGATTGACTGAAAAAAGAGATCAGGGGGGAAAACAGGATTTACATTACACTTAGACGCTTCTGTACACTCATATTATTCTATCAACTATGAGAAAAAAGCGTAATTGTTTTGAAATAGGTTAATTTTGTGGGTGGATAATCCGATGCTCATGCATTCCTAGAATATCGATAACAAACAAGTAGACGTTTGTGTTGTTTCTTCGTGCTTGTTTTTTCTACTTTTAAATTTGACTTCTTTTTTTTGCATTAAAGGTCACCGCTTATCAAGGCCAAAGGTCACTCGAGGATAAGGGTTAAAGAGTTTGACTAGTGGACGGTGAGACAACATCGCGTTCCCCGGCACGATGGTTGTAGCAGGGCCGAAATTGATTATTTTCGGGGACGGTTCAACACGAACTTGTTTTCATTGGACTTGAAGACGACCATATTGTAGTCGGCAGGGAAGCAGGCTCGCGGCACTGTGTTTCACAGACGGGCAGTTCTAGGAAAGAAGTTCTGCTCATAAAGTTTCGTTTCGTCTTAGGCACAGAGGGAGAAAGGGAAATCATTGACAGTGGTAGTAGCTAGGCGGGTTCTTATTGTTAATGTTTTACAAAGGAGGGATCATAGATTTGAGCTCAGTCGAGCACCTGCCATGAAAATAACGGTAGAGCAAAGAAAGACGAGCAACATTTCTTCTGTGAGAGAGTGACTGCAGCAAAGACAGGAGGACATCCCCCACTAGATTTCGAAGTCGGTTTTGGACGTTCTTAAGAGTGCTCTGAGTGGCACCTCCCCATATGTGGCAGCAGTACTCCATCTTAGGGCGTATTTGACTCTTGTACAGGTAGAGGATGGCGTCGTGCGTGAGATACCTTATGGCTTGTTAATAAATAGTTGTATTATAAATCGTTTCGCAATTTTTTAGATGAGGATTGATAATTTGTATTATTTGGATTATTCGGACTACTGTTTTCATCTTGGATGTTATTCTCACAACGTTTCGGCCGATGTAACCTCCGTCCTTCTTCAGGTGCGTCTTGTTGAATTCGGGAACTTTTATGTCGAACTGAGAAATGTGTACGGAATTTCGAACGAAAACCTTTATTAACAAGCACAAAAAAGAAGGATTCATATATCTATAGCTATCTATATCTATGTAGATATATTGGATTTGATCAGCTTAAGCACACATTTTAAATTAAAAGAAAATAAGAGAGAGAGAAAGAGGGGGGAAGAAGAGGAAGAGGAAGAATGGAAATTCTTTGAAAAAATAAAACTTTTTCTACTGAAGATCTTTTAGGATCTTGAATGGGTTTAATATAAAATCGTCACACTCATAAAGATTGGAAAATAATCTTAACACTACTAATATCACTACTACAATTGCTACAGATACTACTAATAATAATCAGAAAATTAATTCAAGAGAGATAGAGAGAGAAAGAGAGAGAGAGAGAGAGAGAGAGAGAGAGAGAGAGAGAGAGAGAAGCTGGTGTCCAAAATGGTAGAGTCGTCAGGCGAAGTCATCGGGAGGAGAAGCCACGGATTTTCTCACGGGATTTAGGCGTAGTGTGATGGTTAACTTGCTCTTGTTCCGTCAGCCATGACAGGGTAGAAACATTAAATAATTCGCAATTTTATTCTTAGTATTGCCTGTACTGAGGATCGAACCTTCAACCTCTAGAAGACTGTCACTTAGAACTGATTATTATTGGCACTTTATCCGTTGCGCAACGATTCTTTGGATTATAAATTGTTGTCATTGTTGTCGTTAATTTAAATTATCATGCTTAGTTCGTGATGAAAATCTGACAACATTCTTCTGAGAAATGTCAGTTTAAATATGTCCTTCTTAGGAGAAAATTTTACTGAAATTAGTTTGCCTGTATTACTAGCGTGACCTGTATCCTGACGTCATATACTTTAAGATGTTTTAATCTTAAATATTGATATTCGTTTGGGTTTATTCATTGTATCTCTTTCTATCTAAAGAGGCGCCGGGTTAAATATTTCGGAGGCATATGATTTCTACGCTTCTGATTGGCTGCAATAAGTTTTCTATATTTAGATTGCTATCTACAGAGACGCTGAGTTACATTTAGTTCAAAACTCATTGCATCATTGATATGCAACGGGATCGATGAATATTAAGTTAATGGCAGCAATCCACTCATAAATTTATTTATCTACCTCCCACAAGGTAAGATGTGACACAAGGTCGGGAAAGTGGGATTAGATAAGCCAGCGCTCGAGAGGTGAGCACTCTGGCCATTCAAAAATTGCCTGGGCAGCCCCGTCGGCATTTCCCGGTAGGGGCGCCTCATACAGTAAGCAATAAACTTACTCCTCCCCAAAGAGGGGAGGCAAAGCCTGGGAGGGTGGACCTCCTAGAACTGCACAGGACAGCGTGCAGTATCCATCGAAACAGATAATACACTTTGATCTTGGCCAAAAATCCACTCATAAATATATTCAGTTTTATTGAAAACAAGGTAACGACTTTGAAAAAATAAATAAAGTCCAGTGTCAAGAAACGAGCAAGTTGGAGTCTCGTGTCAAATCTGAAAGGAAAAACAAAACCCTCTTATGCTCGTTCCTTTTCTTTTGTTTTAACAATTGGTAACCTCGTCTGACGAGGTATTAGTAATCACGACAGTTTCAAGTTGGTTGCCATTATCAACAAGCCGAGTATTAAGTAGATGTTTTTTAGTGAGACTGCTACATTGTTGTTCTGTGTTTGTAGAATTCAGTGTGACTATGCGTGCCAACATGATTGTAGTGGTTATTGTCTCTTCCTTCCAGGGAATCGCCGAGAGAGAAAAACCGAGAGAGAGTATTTTTTTTCTTTTGAACAGTAAGTTTGGTTGACTGTGAGAAACTGATTTTTAGGGCTGGGCCATTTGTTTAAATATGAATTAGACCGGCTCAAAGAAATCGGTGTCAATAACTTGAAACGTCTATTTTTATTTTATTTTTTATGGAGGTCGTTCGAGACAAGGCAGGAAGCCACTTGATGAAAAGACCTAATACTAATAATAAAAAGAGAGAGTAAAGTATAATCACTTCAAGACAAACGCTGCCTGAAAGAAACACCACCACCAGCGTCCAATCCCCTGGACTCCAAACAGGCTAGCCAAAAGAGCCCAATAGGGGAAAGAGGGGGCAACATTGCGGAGACGTATCATTTCCGAGCTTCTGATTGACTAAAATAAGATTTGTATATTTAGATTCTTACCTAATCAAGAGTCGATATTTTTTTATACAATATTCGCTCGCCTTTAACGACCTATTGAACAAGAGTTCTATAAATACTTTTTCATAGTGTTTCTTATTTATACAGACACAAATGGTGCTTCCCAATCTAAGTTGAGTATCTAATTTACATTAGAATGTTAAGGAATAGGTTTTAATAAATACCTAACATAACTCATGTGTATACTCCACAGAGCTTCGTCACGTGCTTGACAACAAAATTCCATTCATCATGATGCTACCAGATCAGGCTGTCTGAAAATACTGGCTTCCTGACTTAAAATGCACCAAACATTAATGTTATTGTTTTTCCTTTCCCTTTGCAAAACTCAATCATGTTCTGCAAAGCCAAAAACAAAAACAACAATTTTCCTCTACAAAACAATCAAACAAAACACCATGAATAAATATTTGAAGATATAAAGAACTTGAAGCATTAAAACGTTTTACCAAAATGATCGGATTTGGCATTAAATAACCCGAAAAGGGTGGATATGCCGTAAAACAAAACAACAAAACGAAACACCATGAATAAATATTTGAAAATACAAAGAAGTTGAAGCATAAAAACTTTTTACCAAAATGACCGGATTTGGCATTAAATAACCCGAAAAGGGCGGATATGCCGTAAAACAAAACAACAAAACGAAACACCATGAATAAATATTTGAAAATACAAAGAAGTTGAAGCATAAAAACTTTTTACCAAAATGACCGGATTTGGCATTAAATAACCCGAAAAGGGCGGATATGCCGTAAAACAAAACAACAAAACGAAACACCATGAATAAATATTTGAAAATACAAAGAAGTTGAAGCATAAAAACTTTTTACCAAAATGACCGGATTTGGCATTAAATAACCCGAAAAGGGGGGATATGCCGTAAAACAAAACAACAAAACGAAACACCATGAATAAATATTTGAAAATACAAAGAAGTTGAAGCATAAAAACTTTTTACCAAAATGACCGGATTTGGCATTAAATAACGCGAAAAGGGTGGATATGCCGTAAAACAAAACAACAAAACGAAACACCATGAATAAATATTTGAAAATACAAAGAAGTTGAAGCATAAAAACTTTTTACCAAAATGACCGGATTTGGCATTAAATAACCCGAAAAGGGCGGATATGCCGTAAAACAAAACAACAAAACGAAACACCATGAATAAATATTTGAAAATACAAAGAAGTTGAAGCATAAAAACTTTTTACCAAAATGACCGGATTTGGCATTAAATAACCCGAAAAGGGCGGATATGCCGTAAAACAAAACAACCAAACGAAACACCATGAATAAATATTTGAAAATTCAAAGAAGTTGAAGCATAAAAACTTTTTACCAAAATGACCGGATTTGGCATTAAATAACCCGAAAAGGGTGGATATGCCGTAAAACAAAACAACAAAACGAAACACCATGAATAAATATTTGAAAATACAAAGAAGTTGAAGCATAAAAACTTTTTACCAAAATGACCGGATTTGGCATTAAATAACCCGAAAAGGGTGGATATGCCATAAAACAAAACAACTAACCAAACCAAGCCTTATCTATTCGCCCCATCACTTTGGGTGTTGTCCTCTTGATCTTCCTTGAATCAAATGTTCTTGATATGATTTCGTTACATAGCCGGGGTTTAGTAGCCGAGAAACACGTCTTTATTTTTCTCAAATAACGTCGTCAATGGGTCTGTGAATATTAAACCTCTTTCTGATATCTGTAGTTCTTCGTTGATATCACAAAGTTACTCCAATGATAATTCTTAAACATTTCATTTCGAAGACATTAAGATAACGCTCATGCTCTGCCAGTATAGTTCATGTTTAACTTGCATATACAACAATAGGAACTATCAATGCCAATGTAAAGTCTTCACTTCAGAGGCGTTGATTTGTCCTTCCTTCCTTCCTTCCTTCCTGCTCGATATCTTTACTTTTAGACCTTCACACGCAGACGTCGCGCTTCTTCTGGAACAACTGAGCGAAGAAGCACAAAAATATTCATGTTTGTTTTTTCAGCCAAAAGCTTAAAGCCTCTTGCGAGAAATGGGCGATGAAAGTGAATCTGTTCCACTTCTTAATAAATAGTTCTATACAAATAGGGTAAAAAGGCGGTTGAAGCCCTTCGTGAAAATCTAGATACCTCTGATATTTTTTGAAATTTTAAAAGTAGGTATTAGAAATCAATTAATAAATATTCCCCAAATGTTAGTGCTTAAAGGAGTTTTAAAGATCACCTTATGGGCACAACCACCCATTTAAAAATTAAAATATTTCAGATTTGCATTAAATTTGATCCATAGTCATTAGACACCAATTAAGCAAGATTGCATGAATTTACATTTTTTTCGTTAGACTCCTGAAACTTAAACCTTAAATTTTGAAGATTATCATATACTGGATTTTTATCAAAATCTGATTACGTATGTTTGACATAGGTGTTAATATCATTATATCATGATTTTAATCTCCGTAAGGAGACATAAATGTGGTAGAAAATACTTTTTGCCGGGTAATGTATATTGAAAAGTGGAATGACTATTTGTTATTTATTTAACGACTTTCTGATTGTATCTTGTTAAGAGGGAAATATTTCGGAAAAAAATCTACGTTTTATTTGTTTTTGTCAACGACTATTGATTTCATTCTCATATAATCAACAAATTTGTGCGTGAAAGTCTTTAAAATGAAAACAAATTGATAAATCATTAATGTTTTATATGCATTCTTGGTTATAATTTGTTGAATTAAAACGTCGATACGTGAGAACGACGAACAAAAAATGTTTTCTTGTTGTCCTTAATTGTTTCGTTGGTGAATGTTATTAACTAGAGTCACCCAACAATTTGTTTCATCCCAATCGCTGAATATTTATATTCAAATTGTTTACTCGCTATGAGTAATAATCATCAGCATAATCACAATAAATTCTACTGTTTTAATAAAGCATGTTGTTGTTGTTGTTGTTATTATTATTATTATTATTATTATTATTATTCCATAGTAGTCTCAACCTTTGGATGTTTTTAGTTAAGAGTTTTCTTTTTAGAATGCTGTACCTTAACACTTTCGACGTTCCTAACAGGCAAGCCTTTAGCAGAATTGGGAAAGAAATTGTCTCGTCAATCTGTTTAAGCCATTTATGTTGGCTTTTCGTTATGGTTCCAAGCGTTCCAATTACAACGGGAATCACCTTTACTTCTTTACATTTCTATAATTTAACTAATTCCCATTTTAGATATTCATATCTATTTACAATAATAACAAAAACAACAAGAATAACATATAAAAAAAGAGGCCTTCAGTGAAAATGTGTATTATTGTTGATCACCACCAGGATTTCTGTATAAAATCAGATTTCATCATCATCATCATCATCATCATCATCATCATAAGATAAAAGATAAGAAAGATATACTATAACATTATTAACTGGTCAATTTGGGAGAGAAAAAATTAATGTTCTTCACTTCTTTACTGGCTTGGCGTTTGAAAGATAAGGGATAATTTTAATGGAACACTCGAATATCTATGTATCTCATGTAGGGACCAAATGTTAGCCCTAAAGAGGGTCCCGTTGATTTCTGAGATTTATACTGAAGTAAAATAAAAAGGTTGTGGTGGTCAACCCTATGTATGTGCTTGTTCCTTCACTATCCGAGACGCAGTCTCCCAATGGACATTTAAATTAATATACTAGGTTTGTCCTATCCAAAGTCCTAATCGAGGGGAAGAGTTATTAGTAATAATTCAGTTTGGAGTTTTGAATTTCTTATAAGAAAAAAAAAATAGTTTTATTAGTTTTATGTTGTTATTTGGGACGATGGGAATTATGTTTTTATTAATTTCATTATTTTAATTACTGGTTCATCTATTTTATATATATATATATAGATTTGTATCTGACTTCGGTAGAATAATTTTTATATATGTAGATTGGCTTTTTGAATAGTTTGATAGGGATTATTTTCAAATTGTCGAATTTTTTCATCTATGATATAATTAGGAAAGCTATTATTGATGAGAGTCTGTTTACTATTGTTACGTTCACGTAGAAAGATAATTGTGGAGGAGGAGATTAGTTTAGATCGAGATAATAGGTTTTAAAAATAGCTATCTTGTATCGGAAGGGGCATTAGCTAAAGTAGTTATGGGTACAATGGTTTTTATTGGTAGTTTTTATATACTTTGATGTAGAGAATTCATTTTTGTTGCTGTCTATTAGCAAATCTAAAAAGGGGTATTTTATTGTTGCGATTTAATTCATGGTTGGCTTTGCACAGGTAGTTATTTTGGAAAGTAGTTTGCAAATGTGTTAATTTCACTATTATTTTTGGTAATCGTGAGTAGATTGGTGGCTTTTTGATAAGGTTAAATATTTTGTTTTTGAAGTTACACATTTTGATAACAACCCCTGATGATGGATCCTGACGGATCAGAAAGTACTCGGGTAAAATGCGATTTTGTCGGATACATCAGTCAGTATCCACCAGACACAAGAACATTCATTAGAAAGTTGGAACAGATCAGGACAAAATTATGTAGACAGAATTTGTCTATAGTATATAATATATATATATATATATATATATATATATATATATATATATATATATATATATATACGCATTGCTCTTTCTCTCTCTCTCTCTCTCTATATATATATATATATATATATGTAGACAGAATTTGTCTATAGTATTTAACATCATATATATATATATATATATATATATATATATATATATATATATATATATATATACATATGATGTTAACCAAGTTATGAGGATGTCTCACCTGATGAGATTTGCATTTTTGACGTCCGACACACTTGAGACTAAAACATCGAGCAGCGCCCCATAAATGGGAAGATCAAAATCGTTTAGAAAATATAAAACCTGTAATTGAAATAAAACATTATTGAAATAAATACGGTTGCGTGTGTGTAGGGAGGGGTTAATTGTTAATAATACCATCAATAACTATATATATATATATATATATATATATATATATATATATATATATATATATTCATCAACGTTTCGTCTTCATTGCAATACTTCCTCAGGATTATAATTTGAAGAAAAATGTTATACAAGTACATCGAAATTTTGGGTTATGACATTTTTCTTCAAACTATCATCTTGAGGAAGTCTTACAATAAAAACGAAACGTTGATGAATATATAAAAAATATCTCTTGTTTTTTTCTTTTTACATTACCCATATATATATATATATATATATATATATATATATATATATATATATATATATATATATATATATATATATATATACGTTTAAAATGTTTAGGTACTACAGTGTACCCCGACGAGACCACAAGTCAATACTGAAAAGATTGAAGTCGAATTTATAATCAGCAGCGATCGCTATCTAACGTGCTTACACAGTTACTTGGCTTAAATTCATAACAATGAAACGGTGAAGTGTCAAGAATCATGTCATGTGTTTCTTTAACCACACCTAGCCAAATTTAATATCCCCTCTTCCTTTTATATTATCATAGAAACTTATACACTAGAGCTACCATATAGATGCAACCCACACACATGAATAACAGAATATATATTTATATATGCAAGGCATGAGACACACGCCAAAAGGCACACCTATATGTCACCACTTAAATTATCACATACACACGTCGAACGCATCACATGGTTAACCCACAAATTAAACATATTCAGAATGTTAGCATATAAACACACACACACACTTATCCCATAAACTCAATATAGCATACACATACATACAAGTTATAGTAGAACATACTTATACCAGTACACAGATATACACGAATATCAACAACGATAATTACACTCACATACAGTTCAACACACAATCACTTAGATAATATAAGAAAAGATATTTCAGCATTAAAAATGGTTCTCAAAATTCAGAAAGAATTTTTCTCCCTTTACTTAAATTAACCTTTTACGACATAGTTAAAGACCAATGACACTCAATCATCTCCTAATTCCTAATTATAGTATATTATATTTACCCATTAATTGCATTTAAGTGGGGTTTTATCTATTCAATTTATATTGACTGCATTTAATAATATACCATATATGAAAAAGGGTTTTACCCGGTATATGTTAATCCTAACTCAAATCACCTCTTTTTATTATTAAGCATATTCCAATATCAATCAGCCATAGCATTAGCAACAATTCATCTACTGAAGAAATATTTAATAACAATAGTTACATATACAATAACGCTTTACATAACAGTGGCTATATAAACACTAAAATTAGGTATAATAGTAAAAATAAGAGGAGCATCAGAGGAAAAATAGAAGCCGTGAGTGTATTTGGTTTACCCCACCCTCACGTCAAATCTTCTGGTTAAATCCAACATTGGCCATATGTTTCTTAATGTTTTAAATCGACATTTTCCTGCTAATAATCTTCTAACTACAACCTTCAATAAAAATACTATTAAACTTAGCTATACGTAATTTCTTTTAAAATCTAGACCTCAAGGTAACTATAGGCATAACCCATAAGATTGTGAACTTTTTAGACATCATTGTAGACATAAACAATAAAACGTATGAATCTTACCACAAACCCAATCATACACTTTACTATGTAGACTATATTTGAACCACCCTGTTTCTATTAAGAAAGCTATTATGCCCAGTATCATAGTTGTCATCAAATGAGTCATTGTTCAATAAAAAAATATTACAATGAAGCAATAGCTAGGGCTGGGTATGATGGTTAGATATCCTATATGAAAGGGGGCTATGGGGAAACATAATGTGAACTGTATGAGAAATAGAACATTTCATATAATACCATACACTATTGATATGGGATATTTCTAAACCATATAATAATAGTAGAAATGCAAATTATACGAGGGGATGCCACACCAAGAACAATACACCCACGTGCGGAAGGGAATAATATCAGGAAGAAAAACAGACGTAGAAATTCAATTTTGTTTAAACCTCCTTATAGCTTAAACATCCTAACTAACAGTTTTATTGAATTATCGAGAAAAAAAATTCGTAGGGATAGCAGATTAGGTAAGTTATAAATAAAAAATACTGTTAAATTATCTTTCTCAACATCGATTAACCTAGTCTCAACTATCATAGGTTCAAATAATGCCAAAATAAATTAAATAAATAGAAATCTAGATAAAAGTGCAGTCCAGGTCCAGGATAATAACCCCCACGTTAACTGTAAAAATGAAAATGAGTGCCCTTTAGAAGGAAGATGCTTAATCACAGATGTAGTTTATAAATGTAATGTCATAGAAAGAAATAGAATTAGAACATATATTGGGTCGACAGAATGTAGTTTTAAAGACAGATTTAGAAATCATGTGCACTCATTTAAGGAACCTAGTACTAGATCGGTGAAGACACCTACAACTTTAGCTAAATCTGTTAGGGAACTACGTAGGAAAAAAATCAGTTCAGCCTGAAATGGTCTATATTAGGTAAAGCAGGGAAGTACAAACCTAACAAATCTAAGAGATGCAGCCTCTGCACTCTTGAATCTTACCATATAGTTATGTCTAAGGACAATTTATTGAATAAGAGACAGGAGGTGGTTCAGAATTGTTTGCATAGAACCGCATATATTCTCTCTCGTAACAGACCTGTATAGATACCTGAGGTATAAATTCTCTATCAACGTAAATTGAAAAATTATCAACAGTATTAGGAACTTTTAAGATATGGTAGATAAAATAAACTGAAAACCGATGAGTAGATCAGGAACAAGAACATCGGGGATTATGCGATACTAAATATGGATGTGACTATATACAGAATAAATAGGGGCAGTGGCATAGAAAGGAACTTAGAAACAGATAGCGCCTAATATGAAAGCTACCTAAACGTTGAATGTAAATAGAGAGACATAAGGCTATAAATTGAATACACTCTAATATAGATATATACATGTGTTTGCCGTATTAAGATTATTAGGGTAGGGTAAGAATGGAAGAACCTATTTCTCTTTCTGATTACTTGAGGTGTCTCCTAATTTCGACTTTAAACATCAATGGAATAAAAATAATCTTTTTAATTTTTAGCTAGGAAAAATATATAATCTCTTCCACAAATATATTTCTGGGGGTCACTATCCTATCAGTAAGGAGGGGAGGTCTCTCCATCAGTTTTCGGTCTCTAGACCTGAAACTTATTGCGGGATAAATCACTAACTAATCTAATAATATCTATCTAGAGTGGTCGAAGTGCGTTAGTGTGGCCAAGATCAAAGTGTAGTATATGTTCCGATGGATACTGCACTCCTTAGACTGGTATCGTCTTGGCCTTCGAGGCTTGATTTACGCCGGTCTATGGGACGGTCCTGTGCAGTTCTAGGAGGTCCACCCTCCCAGGCTTTGCCTCCCCTCTTTGGGGAGGAGTTAAGCTTATTGCTTACTGCCTGAAGCGCCCCTACCGGGGAATGCCGACTGAGCTGCCCAGGCAATTTTTAATGGCCAGAGTGCTCACCTTCTCGGGCGCTGGCTTTTCAAGTCCCACTTTCCCGACCCGACCTTGGGTCACATCTTACCTTGTGGGAGTAAGATAAAACTGGCCTTGTGCCTATCCTCCCGGGGAGGTAAATAACCCGTTAGTGTATGTAGTGTATACTCTCGCTTCTGTCTCTCACTCGCTTCCCTCTGTCTCTGTCTCTGTCTGTCTGTCTGTCTGTCTCTGTCTGTCTGTCTCTGTTTGTATGTCTGTCTGTCTGCCTCTGTCTGTCTGTCTGTCCCTCCCCCTCTCTCTCTCTCTCTCTCTCTCACACACACACTCACTCTGTTTTATAACAATCAAAACAGAAGATTGAAATAGTCAATTATAAAGAATAGGGAATATCACCACAGTATTTATATTATTTAACCCATAGTTAGCGAGAAAGAGAAGGAGAAGGAGAGAGAGGGCGGTGTATAGCGAGCAAAAAGTGACTAATTGTGGATTTCTCTTTTTCTTGGCCTTATAGCTATGAGAAAAGTGTAGTATCTGTTCTAATACTGCACTTATTCTTTTTTGTCCTCGATCAGTTAAGGAGAAATCCTTCTCAACTGAGACAACTTTTATTTTTGTCCCAACCCAGAGTGACCCTTTTTGACGAGCTAGATTTTCCCCCACATTAAAAACCTAACGTTGTCCTCCGTGGAGAAGCAAGTAATTAGCGATTTTGCAAAAACTCACTTTTTTCCCCCGATTCAAACAATCTACTCCGAGCTCAATGGATGCCACAACGGGTCACGTTTTTTTTTTTCTTTTCTTCCTAATAGTCTATGAGTTATGAATGAGGCCAAAAAGTTAACAGGCAAGAATTCAGAAACAAAATATTACGCTGCGTTGAAAATAAGAGTCAGGCTATTAATAAAGCTGAATGTCACGTAGACATGAGAAGAAGGTCGGTCGGCTGAAAAAAAAAAAGGTGTCATTTAGAGGGAAAGAGCGGAAGTTTGGGAGGGGGGTGAAGAGGTGTGTGGATTGAGTGAAGAGGAATGACACTTTTGTAAACCAATCCATGGCACTTCTGAAGCTCAGCAGTTGGAAAGGTCAAGGTTAGGAGTAGTTTTCGCGTCCCCGAATTCTTTCTTTTTTCTTCTTCTTCTTTCCTTGACTTAACGTTCGTAGCGTCAAACATTATCTCGTGATTTTCAGACGCCTGTAAAGAATTTATATGAATTCATTGTATCACATCGACAGCAACATCACAAACAAAAGACAGTGTTCATGTACTGTCTTGTATCGTTTGCATTGACACAATTAGCTAATTACAGTATTTAAATAAGATATGTTTTCGTCTTGTCGTTATTCCTTTCATTTTTTTTTTTTTTCTAATTTTCTTATTTTTTTGTTTTTTTTCTGGAGATGGAGCATCCGGTAGGATATCAGAAATTCACTTGCTACAGACTTCAACCGAGAGATCTTTTTTTAGGATTCTAACCGTCTATTTAAGCGCAATTGTTTGTATCTCTCTTGCACTTGGTTCACCGGGTGTATTCCCATGTAGCTTTTGAAATTCTTTTTCATGTGCCTGATTACTCTTATGATTACTGGAATCATGGAGATCTTCCTTAGATTCCACTTTCTTTTCTGGTCGTACATAAAACTTTGGTATTTAGTTCTTTTCCCTCTCGGCTCTGCTTAAGCCAGCATCATTAGGATCACTAAATTTAACTAGGGTTGCTACTTTCTCCCTGTTGTCCCATATCACTATGTCAGGTTTAACAGCTCCGTTAGAATGAATTTCTCTATCGAACCCGGTTAGTTTTAACGCGTGGAAACGTTTTGGTACTTCTGTAGTTTACGGACCGTGCTATTCTTTAGATAGGATTTTCAAGTTAAATTCGATTTTTACGGTATCTTTTGTTTATTAAATTGTTAGGTGAAAGTGCAGAATAGTTAACAAAGGATCCCCTTCCCCATGTTAAGAATGGTTTTCTAAATAATAACGTTATTATTTCAGCACGGTCTGTAAAAACGGCAAAAGTACCGATTTTTATACCATTTAAAAACGATCCTGTTGACACAGCGGTTCTCATTAGATCACCAAAGTTAAGCGACATTGAGTCTGGCCAGTATCAGATGGGTGACCATTTGGAAATACAATGCGCTGCAGGACGACGAAATCTCCCTGAAAGAAATACAGCCCTGAAAATACCTTTAGCAAATACTTAAGTATAACCTGCATATCCGCATGTGTGTTGACAATCGCCCCCTTAGCTGAAGTTCTGATCTCAATCATGTGGCGAAGATCTCCGGGAGGGTATGCTATCGTTTCGTGTCCTCACGTTAAAACTAGTCTGGTTCTGTAGAGAATTTGATTCTAATGCTTTTGATATAAATTATGTGTTGCTTTTTTGGGAGGGGATACGATTTCTCCAGTATAAACTATTCTGTAATTTTACCAAGCAAGGAGCAAAGTGTAGTATCTGTTCTGATACTGCACTTCATCTTTTCTGTTCTCGGTCAGTGAGGGAAGAAATCCTTCTAGACTGGGGCAATTTAAATTGTTATTCCTCATCACGATGCCCTTTTTTGGAGAGATGGATTTTCCCTTCACATTAAAACTGACCTTGTGTTTAACACTGCCATCGTGGGGAGGTATTTTAATGGGACCGTAAAGATTCTCAAGTTCGACAAGACACTCCTGGAGAAGGTCGAAGGTTACATCGACCGAAACGTTGTGAGAATAACATCTAAGATGGGAATAGTAATCCGAATAATCCAAATATTACTAATATTTCAGATAGTCATTGTTTGTTTATGCTTGACAAAAACGTCATTTTAATCGTTACGTCACAACATAAGATACACTAAATATATTATTATGCTGAGATAATTATAGTATTCAGATTGCATAAATTTAGATACGTCCAAGGATACCTTTAAGAGAGAGAGACATTTTTGTCAGTCTGTCACACTTGTTTGAAATAGCATTTTAGTCGGTCTGTCACACTTGTTTGAAATAGCATTTTCGTCGGTCTGTCACACTTGTTTGAAATAGCATTTTCGTCGGTCTGTCACACTTGTTTGAAATAGCATTTTCGTCGGTCTGTCACACTTGTTTGAAATAGCATTTTCGTCGGTCTGTCACACTTGTTTGAAATAGCATTTTTGTCAGTCTGTCACACTTGTTTGAAATAGCATTTTCGTCAGTCTGTCACACTTGTTTGAAATAGCAATTTCGTCGGTCTGTCACACTTGTTTGAAATAGCATTTTCGTCGGTCTGTCACACTTGTTTGAAATAGCATTTTCGTCAGTCTGTCACACTTGTTTGAAATAGCAATTTCGTCGGTCTGTCACACTTGTTTGAAATAGCATTTTCGTCAGTCTGTCACACTTGTTTGAAACAGTATTTTCGTCGGTTTACCACACTTAAGTTTGAAATAGCATTTTAGATACACTCCTTGAGTGTCTTCGGTTCTCTCTGTACAAGGATTTGTCAGGACAACCTGACATGAGGATGCCTTGCCTTATAAGTAAAATCTGGCCAAATATTAACAATAACAGAATTTGAAGCCCAAATAAGATCCTCTCGGAATGATCATACAGTAACTCATAAAAGGAATGTTTGAACAGTGAATATGTTGCGGAGTCTTAAAGTGCCCAGCCGTAAATATATGTTTCATCCTTTTAGGGAATCGTCAGTGTGGAGATAACCGTTTTGTCGGTCGCACGTTTCGAATCGCATACACCACTCATTTTTTTACTCAAGTCTGACCCCCTTAACCCGTGTGGCCAACCTAACAGCTATGCGTAAAGAGGAGGAATAAAGCCTATTTATGTTTTTGCAAGCGAACATATAATAAGCTGTCACACACTGTTCGACAAATCCAATGGACAGAACTCGCATTCAAGCTTTAATTTGACAGCTTATTTTTATTTCTCTTAAAGAGCCCAGACGTAAAGGGAGCTATTAAATAATGTAATAAATTCTTGATTTTGTTTGGTAGAAAGAAATTCAACAGAGTACTGAATTATTTAATAAGAAGAGCATCACGGTTATTTATTTATTAATAATGTTACAGAAGATCAGATCAAATCAATATGGTATGATAGGTTTCATGCCGAGGCAGGATTAAGAAAAAAAAGTATTATGTTTGTTTTTTTTCAGTTTATATTTATAAACAAATCGCTGCCCGACTGTCTCCGGCCATATTTTATCTCAAAGGAAACAGTAAGTCATTCTGGGAGAAGTCTGTTTTTTTTGTGTGTGTTTTTTTAATATTTACCTTTTCTTTTTGGTAGTTAAACTAATTATCTATCGAAAGAAAAAATAAATATATTAAGGATTTGTTTATAAATATAGATAAATTAAAATAATACACTATTTCTCAATCTGAGTCCGCTCTCGGCTTCTGTAACATTATATATATATATATATATATATATATATATATATATATATATATATATATATGTGTGTGTGTGTGTGTGTGTGTTCTGGCATCCATCTTAGTGAATTCCACACAGTCGGACTTTTCTTTTGTGTCTATTTTTGACAAGGGAAAGATTTTCCCGAAATATCAAATGATTTCTAATCGTCATCCGGACATCAAACACAGCTAATACCGTAGTTTTGTTTATGTAAGATTGAAAAGAAAAAAAAATAGATAGTGGTAAGTCCTCTCCTTCGATTGTTTATGTTTGTTCTTTCCAGCTTCTCATCGATCCGGCCCTCTGCATTGCCTTCAGCCTTTTTATTACAATTTCCAGCAATGTTTCAAGCAAACTACAATTCTCTCTTCTTTCGACTCAAGATGCAAGGTGTATCTGTGAACTGGGTTCGCGCCCTATGACCGTCTTAGATTGTTCTTTCCCTGCGCTGATGAAAGCCATAAACTCAGAACGACGTCGTACGTAGGTAAAATATTAAAAGTAGATTACAAATTATTTGATATATATATATATATATATATATATATATATATATATATATATATATATATATATATATATATGATATTTTTTTTATTTACACAGACATGTACAAAATCTGCGACACTGGCATGTCGATGTTATCGATCAACAGTTACTATAAACTGAGATCTCATCAGGTAGAGTTAGAATCCGATCTTAACCTCAGATCATATTTGGAGAGAATGAAATGGAGAGATAAAGAAAGAGACAAAGAAAAAAAGAAATTTAACATTTCAAAAATTGGGGGGGGGGGTCACGTGATTTAGGGACGTTAAAAATTAAAAATCAAAAAACTTAAAAAGTCTAAAATCTGAAACAAACAGGACAAATAAATAAATAAATAGAGACATATAATGAAGGGAGTAGGGTAAAGTGATAGGAAGATAGACAAATAAAGCTCTATTTTGATATTGAGCACTTTTTATAAACCCGGTTTAAATTCTCTGGGTTACCACCCTGTGGATATTTTTACGTGGATTATTATTATTATTATTATTATTATATATGTGATGCTCTGCCAGTTGAAATAACATTTTCGTTGGTCTGACACGCTTAAGTTTGAAATATCATTTTTATTGCAAAACTCGCAGAACTGAAAAAGTTACGCTCGGAGCACTGTTTCTTGCCTTGATATCGACTTCGCAATGTAATGGATGAAGATCTCTTCCCATCTCTCTACTCCCCCTTTCTTACACAAGTGCTGACTCATTAGTAAAAACACAAAAAAGATGGATTGGTTGCATCTTAGGAATATAAAGTTTTTAGTGGAACACTTGAATGAATCGTGACCTCAGCACATCCGCTATTAAAAGGTCACTGGAAAAACTAGGAATGTGGACCAATCAAATGCGTTTATTCTCGGTGCCGAACTCGAGCAGTAATCGTCTGCTAATTAAGTAACATCCCTCCATCTCGCGCGCATGCGCAAAGAATTACGTGTTTTCTCATTCAAAATTTGTTTACTCGTTCGTTTTACAGTATATCAACCCTTTTTGGAAGAACATAATTACTCACTTATGGGTCTAGGCTAGCCACCCGATATAAAAAAGAAAGAAGAGAAAATACTACCACTCCACTGTACGTCCGTCTCTTTAAAATTGTATCTCTTATTTTTTGTAAAGAATGATTTTCAACATGCGAGACTTGTGTAAACGCCATTATTAATTAAAAGAAAGTTGCCCTTGTTTCATTATAAATCTATTATTATACTAAAGAATGATTAATCAACGTTTGTTTCTTTAAGGTTTTTTTCCTATATATTTTAATCACACAAAATACATGATAAAATATTCGTCAGTTTTATTATTATGTCATGTTTAAAAAATACTTTCATTTTAATTGTTCTAATTTCCCATAATTTGCAAATAACTCATCAAGTGTTCATCTCTTACAATTTTCTGTGTTCTTGGTGATATAACTTCATGAATATCTTTTTTTAGAAAAACTAATGAACCAATTTTACAAAAATCAGAAAACTAACGGAATAACAGACTAAAGTAAGTAGGTCGGCCGTAGTTGAGGGCGACCCGAAGGCCCTTTTTTATTAGCTACTATACCGAGGTGTAGAAAAGTGTGCCACTCTTTTCTCTGGAGTGCCCAACTTACCCTTGATTCACACTTGATAATACTGGAGGTTTTCTCACGGAGGCATCAAGTACCATTTTTTAATCTTTGATATGACTCGACCAACGATTGCACCACGGTAACCTGGCCGATATGCGAACACGGTTAGATAACATAATAATAATAACAGACAAACGTACTAAAACATCGAATCGAAGAAACAAAAGACATGCAACACTCGTTCAAAACTTCATTATAAGTTATTACTTAATGAATGTTGGAGTGGCAGCAAATTTCAATATTTCTCAATGATTCAAATAATTTAGAAAAGAAAACTGAACATAATTGATAGGATATAGCGTTTTTTAGCTTTGAAGATAATCGATATTTTCTTAACATGGTCAAGAGTATACAGTTTCATCTTTAAAGATTTAAAGATCCCATTGATGAATTTCGTTCGTTTTTTTTTCTGCTTTACGGCGCATCAATAAATCTTGCGGCATTCATGCAGTATAGTTAACAGTCGGGAAATCGAAAACAAACAAAATATATAACAAATAACTTCTAACGAACGCAAGAAAATTTAATTTTCTACCGACCTGCATAATTTTAAAGCATAGAAACTAATTGTAATATTTATTATCTATAGATATATGCCATCGTCACTTTAACTTAGCCGAACACGAGTAAATAAAAAAAATGGCGGTCGATTTTGTTTGGAGATTGTCGCTAATTTCAGACTTAAAAGATAGTCAAAACTGGGCTTACGCTACCACTAACCCTAAGTTCGGGGGTTGCCAGTCAGACTTAGGGTTAGTGATGAGGTAAGTAATTTATTTTAACTATTTTTAGGAAATAGAAACACCGACAAGCACAGACATGGATTTTTAGTATCTCATAAAAAGAGATATCGACGAAATCTTATATTGAAATGAATAAAAAAAAGACAACTTTAAAACAGTTTCAGGACTTAAAATCTATGCAGATCGATAAAAAATTTAATTTTCTTGCGTTTAGTAAAAGTTGTTTGTTATATATTTGTTTGTTTTCGATTTATCGGCTGTTAACTATATTGCAAAAATGCCCATGTTGCTTATGTGATATAGTTACGCCTCGATAAATGTAATATGCTGTTTTGTTTCTGTTGTTTGGTCGACAATTATTTTAATATATCGCCAGTGTAAAATAATTCCGAGTCGGATATAACTTTATTTGATAGGTATTGAATAGAACTACTTCCTGTTTGTTGTTATTAAAGTAGTCAACATGGACGGCGGCACCGGGGGGGGGGGCGCTCTCCAGAGAAAAGAGTGACACACTTTTTAAATTGGCCCCCCCCCACTTTACGGTCATCAATAATGAAGTTATATATGCATGTGTTTAACCGCCCCCTCCACACTTTTTAGGAGAACCCCACACTTTTATAACTGTCCCACCGGGCATGGTCAAGTTTCCACAAAAGAAACTAAAGTGCCAACATAAAATATATTGAATTTGTAGACTGTATGCTATCGATGACAATAGTTGCGAAACTGACAGGCTCTTTTATATTATAGGGATTAGAGTTTTTCTTAATTGAAATAAAGTTTATGTTTCGTAATTTTTTAGATGGGGATTGATCAGTTGTATTATTTGGATTATTCGGACTACTGTTCTCGTCTTGGATATTTGTTAAACTATGCGTGTTAGAGTGCGCCATAGTGATAGGCAGTGAACCACAAAGACAAGGAAGAAAAGACAAGAATCAATGAGGAAAAATTAATACGCGTGCACGAGGCACAAACTTTTATTGCGAACTAAATATAAAACAGTTGAATCTCTTTTGGCGCCTAATTTGGCACTATTTTACATGTCACGTGGTAGTTCTTGTAGCGTAGTGATTTCGTCACGTAACATTAAGATTAGAGTCACTGACCTCGTCACTACTTGGTCAGGTGAAACTATATTCAGTTGATTAAACTTAACAATATTCTTCTTACAAAGTTTAGGCCAATTATCCCCTGACCTTCTTCAGGTGCGTCTGGTCGAACTAGGTTTTCTATACGAAATTTAAAACGTAACCCTTTATTTAATCCACGGTGGTAGATTGTTCTCGTCCCGTCGGCCATGACAGGGTAGAAGTAATTCTTAATTGTATTCATATCTTAGAGTCGCATGTCGAGCCGAAAAGTGTGCACGGAATTTCGACCTGAACATTTTTGTAAAGAGTTTAGTTTGAACTACTCTATAGATTCCTGAATTCGACTTAAATATTTCCAAGTTTGACAAGACGCACTGGAAGAAGGTCGGAGCTTACATTGGCCGAAAGGCTGTGAGAATAAAATTCAAGTTAAGAACAATACTCCAAATAATTCAAAATTAATTTTATTTTGTTATTGCGTAACTATTTATTCTCATGTTGACATTTTGACACTAGCTCGTCTATCATATTAAATAGTTATTTTGACTTCTATTCGTTAGCCTTTTGGCTAGGAGCAACAACGTGTATTGATTTACTCCTCTCCAGGAGTTAGGCACAAGGCCAGTTTTTATCTTACTCCCACAAGTAAGATGTGACCCAAGGTCGGGTCGGGAAAGTGGGGTTTAAAAATTGCCTGGGCAGCCCCGTCGGCATTCCGCGGTAGGGGCGCCTCAGGCAGTAAGCAATAAGCTTACTCCTCCCCAAAGATGGGAGGCGAAGCCTGGGATGGTAGACCTCCTAGAACTGCACAGGACAGACCCATAGACCGGTGTAAATCCAGCCCCGAAGGCCAAGATAATACCAGTCTATGTGGTGCAGTATCCATCGGAACAGATACTACACTTTGATCTTAGCCAAAAGGCCAAGAATGTTTTACACTTCATATTTTCTGTCTTCGATTTTTTTTTTTAGTCCTCATCTCGTTTTTGGTGTTGTCGGTTCGGTGTTGATGAAACGAATATGGATGAGTGTCTTTTTTGGACGGCACGTGGCGGTGCAAGTTGTAATAAGAAATGTTGTCCTTGTTTAGGACAACATTTCTTCTTCTTCTTCTTCTTCTTCTTCTTCTTCTGATACATAAAATACCTTTTTTTTTGTTTTAGTCCTCATCTCGTTTGTTGGTGTTGTCAGTTCGGTGTTGATGAAACGAATATGGATGAGTGTCTTTTTTGGACGGCACGTGGCGGTGCAAATTGTAATAAAAAAGGTATTTTATATATCTTTATTTTGAAATTCAGAAATTCTGATGATGAAGTATATCTTCGAAAATTAAATTGGAAAAAAAAGAAGTTAATAAAACTAAATGCATTGTATGGCGTTCCAATTGCTCATTATTATTTTTAATAATTAATATTATATATATATATATATATATATATATATATATATATATATATATATATATATATATATATAAAATATTTCATATATATATGTAAAATATTTTATTTATACAAACATTATTTGGCTACACATGTGCAAAACATGTTTCGGTCACAGCTATAGGAAATCAGACCTTCTCAAGCTTAACGTATTATCTTTACGTCTTCATTTGATAGAATGAGACGAATCTACTCTATAAAAATGGCATACTATCAATTCAACTCATCTTAAAATATTACTAACCGTTAAGTTTTTATTTTATTTACTCATTATTTTTTTTTAACCAGCTCTGACCTAAAAAGTATCAAGTCAACGTTAAAATAGGCAGACATACATCGTTTTGACTCTAACATCCGGTTGTCAGAATCGACAAGCAAATAAACTCGAATACAACCTACGAACACACACATGCACACATACACATATCTATGCAGATATAAACATTCGCATAAATACACGTATCAGCCAAGGCAAGTAGGACAAAGAATAAAATATATAAATAAATTATGTGATAATGTTCAGATAATGTCACTGAAAACTCTTTGGTCTTCACAAATGCACACAAAAATATATATATATATATATATATATATATATATATATATATATATATATATATATATATATATATATATATGTGTGTGTGTGTGTGTGTGTAATGGACTGAAATCACAGAAGACTCCACCGTGCATTAAAATGCTTGAAAACTCCGAAAACAATATGATGGATCTCGTAAGGAACATTAAAATGAGTAAAAAGAGTATTTTTAGTAACCAATTTATCAGGAAAATAGATAGTATTAATTAAAAAACATAAAGGAAGAACGTAATATGGTAGTTTTAGTTGATAAAACTATGAATACTTATAAATTAGACTTACAATAACTAATATATAACGAACTTAATAGCTCATATAGAATAGCGAAAGTAAAAGAAATGGATTTATATAAATAAAGCGGCGAATAAATATTTGAGAAAATTAATTTAGGACATAACACTGAAATGTTTATACCTAGTAGACCTAGGTTTACACTTAAAGATCACAAGGTAGATTTCGATAGCAAACCCAAGATTACATAAATATTACCAAGTGTATCGGATGTAGCAAATGTAAGCAAAGAAATAGTAGGTAGAATATCACCTATAATAAAGGATAAAACAAAATCTGACATATGGTCTCTTTCAAATTATCTATTAAAATAGTTTTAAAATATATAATTAAGAGGTACTTAGATTTATACAATTTGACATAGATGCCTACTACACATCGATCACATTAGATAAATATATACTAATGGATAAAGAGTTCACTATAATAACTGACTTATAAATTGATATAGTGAAATTTACTAGAAGGAATTTGATTACATATGATGGGAAAATTTTAAATAGAAAGGATAGAAGTTTGAAATTTTATGTCGCGATAGAATCAGCGGATTCGGCCCATGTTATGGACTAGATGTAGTGGTATACAACTAGAATTGGTTAGAAAAATGCTTCACAGACTATTTAAAGAATTGAGCCTTAAAATAGCTACTGCTAATAACAGTAAGAAAATTATTTAGGAGGAATATTACCTTACACCCAAGCTTTAAGTACCAGTCCTCTTCCCCCTTCGTTTCTAACCAGAAAATATTTTATATAAATAAACTATCTAATCATACAAAACCAATTAAAAAACGCCAATAAATAATATATCTAATTGAATATATTTAATAAAAATAAACAATATTATAACGATTCACTGAAAAAATCGGGCTACTCTAAAACTATTAAGCAGATTATGATAATTTAAACCAAGATTAACATGAATATACAAGAAATAACAATATTATATCATATAATATAGCACCTGGAATATATCTTAAAAGAGTACAAACTAAAATCTACGGTTCATAAATAGTCCTGAGGTTACTCGAACTAATATTATAAATAATAATATGAATAATAATGAAATCGTGAATACTAGAAATATAAAGAGTAAAGGAGTAGAGAAAAACAAATAATACTAATGCAAGTTATAAAAAAGAAGATATAAATAATAGAGATGATGATAGCAATAATATTTTTTTTAATAAAAGGGGGAAAACCATTTGGTTTAAACCTCCATATAATATACGCGTAAATACAAACATACCAAAGGAATTTTATAAAATAATCGATAATAAGTTTAAAGGACATAAAATATTAAGTAAATTGCTTAATAAAGATGCAATAAAAGTTTCCTATTCAACTAAATATGAAAAATACAATGATATAATCAAATAAATCTAAACTGTAGGGGAAATGTAAATTGCCAATTAAATGGTGAATGCTTGACTGAAAGTATAGTATATAAGTGTAACGTCATTGAAGGAGATAAATCATCCCATATATAGGTTCCACGGTTTCTTTTAAATATAGATACAATAACCATGTAACAGCTATTAGAAAAGCGTGTAGGGTGAAGTTGATAAATCTACTACTTCACTAGAAGCTGATATAAAGAAACTTGAAGACAGAAATATTAAGTACGCCATGGAATGGATAATTTTAGTTCAAGCCAGTTAATATTTGCCGAATAAACGAAAAAGGTGCAATCTATGCCTTATGGATTCTGTAGAAATGCTAACATATAAAAGAAATATTATAAATCAGAGAAATAATATAATGGGTGTTTACATAAAGGTAAATATAAAAATACTAAATATAGTAGTGGAATGATGAACAAATTATATATAAACACATAAGTATAAACTTAAGATAAAGTTTTAGGATATAGTATAATGAATAATGAAAATAAATTATAGGTTAATAAATGGAAAAAGTTATTATAATATTGAAAGTTAATACAATAGCAATTATTAATTATGAAATAAATAATTAAAACATAAATAACCAAATAGACAATCATAACAAACCAATAAGATAATAATAATAATAATAATAATAATAATAATAATAATAATAATAATAATAATAATAATAATAATAATAATAATAATAAACATTAAAGCTAAAATAGATAAAACCCAGGAAAACAATAAATGCAGACTGTGTGGGCAAAGAGATGAAACAGTAAATCATATAATAAGTGAATGTAGCAAACTTGCTCAAAAAGAATACAAGAACAGACATGATTTTGTTGGGAAAGTAATACACAGGGAACTGTGCAAACAATTGAATTTCGAATATGCAGACAAATGGTACAAACATAAACCAGAAATAGTAATGGAAAACGAAAAACACAAAATCCTCTGGGATATGGATATACAAACAGATAAACTCATACAAGCAAGGAGACCTGATGTTATTATAATAGACAAAAAGGAAAAATCTTGTAAAATCGTAGACTTCGCCGTCCCAGCAGTCACAGGGTGAAGATCAAAGACACGGAAAAACGAAGTAAATGCACCAAACTAGTCAGAGAACTGAAAGGAATATGGAGCATGAAGAAAGTTAGTATAATACCAATAATCGTAGGAGCACTAGGAACAATCCCAAAAAACCTGGAGAAAAGACTGGGAGAAATTGGAATCAAAGGGACTATCGAAACCATACAAAGGACGGCAATGATCAAAACAGCTGCAATCTTAAGGAAAATCCTCGAATGCGGAAACTAACACACATAAGCTACAAAAGCTAACGAGTCACAAGGAATTTACAACGAAGAAAACCAAACCACACGAAGAACACCACAACAAGAGCCAAGGAACAGAAACTACAAGAAACAGCACTTCATAATCTCCCTCCCCCCAATGAATTACACCGGCCTCAGCTATCACTACACAAAAATGAACCAAGAAACAGAAATTATAAGAAACACTATAAGCTCTTCCCTCTCCCCCACCCACAAAAAAATTATTAAAAAGAATTTTAAAAAAATTTTTAAATAAGAGAAAAGGAAAAAAAATAAGTAATTTAAAGGAAAAAATTTAAAAAAAAAAAAATTTCTTTTTATTTATTTATTTTTTTAATAATTAATTTAAAGAAATATTTTATTATTTTTTTTTAACTGACACCAGACAACATATTTGTAGAGGGTCGAGGAGGATTAGAAGACCGACGAGGGACAGCACAAACCAGACCTCCACTGGAAAAGTGCAGAGAATGCTGAGACCTTGGGGAGGCTTATTGCCACCCAAATCCCAGAGAAAACCAATAGTCCTTACCATTGAGAAATCAATGGTAAGCGGCTGTTGCGATAGTGCAAGGTTATCTGCGGTGGTTACCGAAAAGAGGTGGAGAATACTAGAAATCTGGGGAGACTTGTTGTCACTCAGACTCCAGGGAATACCACCGGTTATTGTCGTTGAGCAATCACTGATGATGACCTGTGTGAGAACTCCTAGTGAGTACAAATAATAATAAAGAGTAAAAGTTTTAACAGGCAACACTAGTAACCTATTCATATATAAATGGTGATCCCAATGTAATATACTACAAATAACTATATGGAAAACCAGGTAATATAAAAAAATACAATTTTTTAACACCAAATTTGATGCCAAGATTTTGTTATTATTTGTAAACAAAAATAAATTTTGGCATCGAATTTGGTTTTAATTTTTTTTTTTCATTCTATGTAGAACTATTGATTTATTACGTACACACGGTCTCATGCGTCCCATTATGCAAATCTTGACATCAATAACAATTGGAACAAATACATTGAAGACATTGCCAAGGCTGCCGCAAAGAAGGTTGGCTCCCTCTACCGTGCTAGCAAACCCCTTACACCTGACATTATCCTGTATCTCTACAAAGCCACCATTCGCCCATGCATGGAGTTTTGTTGCCACATCTGGGCTGGTGCATCATCTACTAGTCTCTCCCTCCTTGACAAGGTCCAAAAAAGAGTCGCCAACCTAATAGGTCCCTCACTGTCAGCTAAGCTCCAGTCCCTGTCCACTCGCCGCAATGTAGCATCCTTATGTTTGTTTTACAAATACTTCAATGGATTATGCTCCGATGAGTTGGCTACTCTGGTGCCCCTCGACGTAAATTCACTAGACTAACTCGACAATCTACTAAATTTCAGTCATTCACTGTGGAGGTCCCCAGATGCCGGAGAGTCTTCTACTCAAATAGCTTCTTTCCTCGTACTGCTGGCCTCTGGAACTCCCTCCCTGCCCCCTGTTTCCCCGACAGTACTGACATGCAGAAATTTAAAACTAATGTAAACAGACATCTCGCTGCTCAGATCCCAATTTAGGCTGACTCCCCAAACCTTCTCCCCTTTTCTTTTTTCTCAGTAGCCCCTTACGTCTACAGTGGCGACCTGCCTTGTTTGGGGTGAATCATGTTTAAAAAAAAAGTGTTTAATATCCATTATATATATATATATATATATATATATATATATATATATATATATATATATAGAGAGAGAGAGAGAGAGAGAGAGAGAGATAGATAGATAGATAGATAGATAGATAGATAGATAGATAGATAGATAGATAGATAGATAGATAGATAGATAGGGTAGGGAAGCGAATTAGTCTTATTGACAAATTCGAATATACTGTCTAAACGGTTTGGGAAATCAAATCTATAAATTAAATAGAAATTCTTTATTCATTCACTAACGTTTTGGTGCATTTTAGATTTACATATATTGGAAAATGAGCGCACAGGTGGGGAGCCACAACAGGGTGTATGATTTCCTAGACGCCCAGGTCCCTCGGGCGAACATTGCCAGGATCGCTGCCGTCAGCGAGAGGACAGTTCGTGGCATCTAGCGTGCCAACAAATCTGGTTCGGGCACGATGAAATCTCCTGGCAGCAAGAAAGATTAACCTTTCCAAAACACCCTCAAGATTAAAATCAAGGAAGATCCCACTATCAGAATGAGAAGGTATGCTAGGGTTCTAATGGTCGACTCCAAAATCGTAAGGACTGCTGTGCACCGGAACTTATGTCTAACGTCCTTTGTAAGACAATCATGGCGTCAGTCAGAAGATGCCATGATTGTAAACAAAGGCTCAAACGCAATAATAGTTCAGTGAAGATTTTAAACGATGAAAATATCTTCATTGTAGATCTAGTTTATAACAGGAAGAATGACCGGTTGATAGCAAAATCAACAGAGGAGGTCAGGGGGTTATTCAGGACCAAAAGCCAATCCTAAATGATGGTCCTGGACATCTTGGACTCAAATGGCAAGAAAATGCACCCTTTTTCTTCAAGTTTGATAAAAATATCGAAGCTGATGTGTATTATAAAGTTTTCAGATACACCGTTTTGCCCTTGCTAAAGGAAACTTACTCAAACAAACTATTATGCGTAGCAACAAGATGGGCCTCCTGCCTACACAACCAATAACGTCCAGAAGTTCTGTCAAAATATGATGGCCAACTTCTGACCAAAAGACTTTAAGTACTTCAAGCCAATGGTACACCTAGAGTACTACTACTACTACTACTACTACTACTACTAATAATAATAATAATAATACTAAGATTGATACTATTACTACTACTACTACTACTACTAATAATAATAATAATATTACTACTACTACTACTAATGATACTATTACTACTACTACTACCATTGCTACTACTACTACTAATAATAATGACATTACTACTACCACTAATAATAATAATAATGACATTACTACTACCACTACTAATAATAATAATGACATTACTACTACTACTGCTACTACTACTAAGATTGATACTATTACTACTACTACTAATAATAATACTATTACTACTACTAATGATACTATTACTACTACTACTACTACCATTACTACTACTACTACCATTATTACTACTACCATTACTACTACTACCATTACTACTACTACTAATTATAATAACAACATTACTACTACTAATAATAATACTATTACTACTACTACTACTACTACTACTACTAAGATTGATGCAATTACTACTAATAATAATACTATTACTACTACTACTAATGATACTATTACTACTACCATTACTACTACTAATAATAATAACATTACTACTACTACTAATAATAATAATACTATTACTACTACTACTGCTACTACTACTACTAATAATAATAATAATAATAAATAATAATAATACTATAACTACTACTACTACTACTACTACTAATAATAATAATAATATTACTACTACTACTATTACTACTACTACTGATTTAAAACCCCTGGACTTTTTCTTGTTGGGCGCCATCGAGAAGAGGACAAATGCCACCCTTCATGTCAATGTGGGTTTACTTAAGGCTGTCATCTCCAGAGAATGTGAGGTTTACCTAGAGGAGGACATAAAGAAGCCATGTACCACTTTTAAAGGTCGGATTTAAGGCTGAGGGAGAACACATAGAGTTTGCATTCATGTATTCCGAAGTGTCATGTTAAAATTCCAAAGAATAAATAAGTTATAGCCAATTAAAGTTTTATTTTCCTGATAAGACACATTTGCTTCCCTACCCTGTACATATATTCTATACATTAAAGTTGACTTATTTGTCAAACTGACACTGACATTAAAACCCCACTTTTCTATTTAAAAACTAAAAACAACTTCCTAAAATACTCAGTATTGGATGTGTGAGCGACTTCAAAAAGGATAACTAATTTGCATATTCCTTCAAAAAATGAACTCTCATTAATTTCTCAGTGTATGTGTGTGAT
>OY744533.1:72357643-72360143 GCA_963556195.1 Sepiola atlantica | reverse complement strand
TAATAACCGTAATAACCCTAATAACCATAATAACCCTTATAACCATAATAACCATAATAACCCTAATAACCATAATAACTCTAATAACCGTAATACCCCTAATAACCCTAATAACCCCAATAACCATAATAACCCTAATAACCCTAATAACCATAATAACTCTAATAACCGTAATAACCGTAATAACCGTAATAACCCTAATAACCGTAATAACCCTTATAACCAGAATAACCCTAATAACCATAATAACCCTAATAACCATAATAACCATATTAACCTTAATAACCATAATAACTCTAATACTCCTTATAACCGTAATAACCCTAATAACCCTAATAACCCTAATAACTATAATAACCCTAATAACCATAATAACCATAATAACCCTAATAACCATAATAACTCTAATAACCGTAATAAACCTAAAACCCTAATAACCGTAATAACCGTAATAACCCTAATAACTCAAATAACTCAAAAAACTATAATAACCCTAATACTAGTAATAACCGTAATACTAATTGTAAAACTAATAATGGAATTCCAACAATTTAAAAATAAAAGATAAACCAAACTGAATATCATTTGTTTCCCTCGGACTTTTTTCGATATACATTTCAATTCCAATACATGCTAAAATATCATTTAATTTTAGAATTGCGTTATAATTGAAGAAAAAAAACTATTCTAATTGGTCGAATTGGCCGTAATTTACAATTAACTTGTAGCAGCGTGGACCGTAGCTTGTTAGGATGTTGACTGGAATTGCATCTTAGAGAAAATGCTAAGATCCACGCTGACAATTAAATTTCTATTAAAATATTGAAACCAATGAAAAACATGAATGAAAGAAGAAAACATGTTTCACGAACACAAGATATTTATATATTTTGAAAAGTCACACATTTGAAGCGTTGGCGGAATGGCAATAATAACGAGGATATTTTTTTTATAAAATTTTTAGAAAACCTTGCACAACGCAAATTATTTGTTTTTAAAAATAATTTTTTTTCTTTCTATAAACTTGAGTACTTTCGGTAATATATACCATCTTCAGAAGAATATTTCTTCTTTTTTTTCTTTTTTTTCTCTATTTTTTTATCTTGGTTGAGACATACTTATCGCAGCTAAGTTGAAAATCCGTCTAGATGTCAAGACGAAAAATGTTGATATGGCGTGTGTGTCACGTGGTTGCGTGGAAGGATATTTTGAAAAGTCACACATTTGAAGCATTGGCGGAATAGCAATAATAACGAGGATATTTTTTTAATAAAATATTTATGTGAGTAATTGTTCATTTAAAATGTTCAGTTCTTAGAGAAAGTTGAGCTAAAAATGTTACGAACAATAAAATGAATGTGTTTGTGCCTGTAATTTATGAGTATCTGAATACGTGCGACAGTGTAGGGATTTTGGGTGAGTGTGTGTGTGTGTGTTGTTTTGTGTTAGCGCGCTTAAGTGTATGACTCTGTGTGCGCGCGATTAGGTGTCCCTTAACTACTTTGGGACAGTGTAGGCATTAGTGTGTTACTCGCTTTTAGTCAGGGTGGGTAAGAATGTATTTGTGTGAGTAGCGAGTTAGCTTCTCGGGCCCCAATGGGCGAGGGAGGCGGCAACATAATGCTCTTGTCAACTGTGTGCTGATTTTTCCCCAACTGGATTTCTCGATGATAATCTCACCTTAAATAATGTTTCAATCGCATGTTTTTATTTTAAGCGCGAAAAGGGGATTTTAATCGCCGAGGTGTAGCGGACGTAGTTGAAAGCATATCACGTAACTACCATTTCTTTTTTATGCTTGCTAAATATGGCACTATAAGCCAGTTTAGTAAGAAAAATCTAATTTCATTTATAGATGTGATTTTTGTGCGTGGCTTGTGTGTTTTCTCTTACACCATTGATCACTCATTATTATAGGATTGGGATACATGTCAATCCTTAAAACTCATCAAGTGACGCATCTCTTATTAACTTCCTGTCTATGACTTTTATCCTCGCTCACTGTGTTGTTTTACCCGCCCGATCTCATTATATGTGTCATATATAATTCCCCCTCTCTCTCTCTCACTATATATATATATATATATATATATATATATATATATATATATATATATATATATATATATATAACACTGCCGAGGTCGTGTAAGAGTAGTAGACACTTCCTTCCTAGTACCCCCTCGCCACCCCTTAGGCAGTACCATTTATTAGTAACCAAGCTGCCAGTCATCACGACACATCTGAGGAATCTCGTCTTCATGGGATTAAATAAATTATAATGTAAAAGGGCTGAAATGTGTGTTTGAGTTTATATATATATATATAAAATATTTGTTATTGTTTATTTATCTATAGACGTATACGTTTCGTCTCTTTTCAATCAAGACTCATCAGCATAGAAGTACGACTATTCACTACCGGTCACACGATTCGAACCCCTGGATTTCAAGTATTTTTCAACGCCAGTTCTGAACAGCTTATAAACAATGATAATTTT
>OY744533.1:72342643-72352643 GCA_963556195.1 Sepiola atlantica | reverse complement strand
AGAAGGTGACAAAGTACCAAGGCCTAATGTAGGATATGAAGAGAAACTGGAAACATCAACAGTATCCCAGCTATAATAAGAAGCTAAATCCCCCACGAAGAAGAATTTCAAAAAGTATCTAGAAAGTATTCACGGAAAAGCAAGTACGAAGTAAATCCAAATAGTCGCACTTAAGGGAACGGCTAGAATCCTTAAAAGAGCACCCGGTTGGAGCCTCTAAATGGCAGGCGGTTGTTTGGTATTTGGAAAAATGCACCGCTCCAATGCTAACGAGAAAAGAAATAAGAAAAATAAAAAAAGGGAAAAAGCGTGACAGACCGAACGACTGGCCGATGAACATCGAGATATTAAAGCAGTCGTGTCAACTATGAACATATAGATTTTCTTACATTGTACTAAGGCAGTTGAAGGTAAATTTGGTATTAAAAAAATACAATAGAAAAACAAAGGTGTGTCGAGGAGAAGGGAAAGGGGAACGAGCATGAAATGGGAACCATAAGAACAGGAACAAAAAGAAGGGGTGGAGAGAAGAAGAAGAAGAAGAAGAAGAAGAAGAAGAAGAAGAAGAAGAAGAAGAAGAAGAAGAAGAAGAAGAAGAAGGAAAAGGGACGTGGTATTCTAGAATGTATCGAGGAGAAGAAGAAAGAAGAAGAAGAAGAAGAAGAAGAAGAAGAAGAAGGAAAAGAGACGTGGTATTCTAGAATTATCGAGAAGAAGAAGAAGAAGAAGAAGAAGGACAACAACAACAACAGGGTGATAAGAACAAGGGGAGGAGGAGAAGGAGAGGAGACGTGGTATTATATAGCTCTCCTACTCAAAAAGGAGAGATGCGTTCATTTAATTTGCACATGTTATTTCAAACTAAAGCGTGACAGACTAACAGACTGACCGGCGACCCTAGAGTAACTAAAGCAGGCACGCCACACTCCAGCTCCCCCGAGGGCCACGTGCGTCCATTTGTATTCTTATAAGAGCATCACACGATTAATTGAAGTCGTTTAATAGAAATGAATGCTTAATGTCTTTTCTAATATTGCATACAACATACAACATGCGCAGAAATCATTCGGCGAGATTCAAGTATACAACGAAACGAAGTAGTTTAACAAGAGAATAAATAAATTTACTTGCTTCCACACAAACAAATTCATTATCTTCAGTGACTCCATGTCCAGCCTAATTGCACTAAGAGAAAGAAACATAAACCACCCATTCATTCAGGAAATCATGGAAACAAAAATAATAAAACAATAGTATTGGCATGGATCCCCAGTCACGTTGACATAAGAGGAAATTCAGAAGCTGACAAACTGGGTAAAGATGCAACAAATCTGATGCCAACAAATATAAGAATCCCATACACAGATAGAAAAAACAAAATCAACTTGTACATTAAAACCAAATGGCAAAAGTTATGGGACGAACAACAAAACAACAAACTTAGACATATTCACCCAAATGTTAGGCAAGACAGAGAAATATTATCAAAACGAAATTTAGATACTAAATTCACCAGAATCCGAGTTGGTCATACAAAACTAACTCATGGATATCTTTTAAAAGCAGAAAATGCACCTCAATGCAGAACATGTGATCATCAACTAACCATAAAACATATATTAATGGATTGCAAAAAATATGAAAATATCCGTAGAAAATAGTTTAATGAACAAACCCTAAAAAACATTATTTGAGAAAGTAACACCTTACCAAATATTACATTTTCTAAAGAAAATAAATCTTTTGGAACTCATCTAAAGATTTAATACAAAACAAACGAAATAGCCAAAATTGAATTTTAGGCCCTAAAACAGGGGCAATAAGATGCATTAAGCAATTTAAAATATCACTGACTTAAGATTCAAATGAAGGACACTCCCTTCCACACTCATGGCACGAAATGACCCTTAGGGTTGATGTGCCGTAAAGCAATATCTTACCTTCCACACAAGGGCAGAGTTAGACGAAAGTGACACTCTGGAATGGTGACAAACATAAAAATTGTCTCAGTCTAGAAGGATTTCTTCTTCACTGGCCGAGGACAGGACAAATAAAGTGTAATATACCAAGAGTAAATAACAAAATTGTCACCGGCAAAGATTTGTATGCATCTGCCACAAATACATTTTGAAATCTATAAAATGCGGAATACTGTTTTTAAGTGTAAAAAGAAACGTTCTGAATAAAGAAAACAAGCCTTTTCTCAGCTTAGATTTTTTTTTTCTATGGAAATTGCTCCAGACAAGGCATGGAGCCACTTGGTGTAAGAAGCTAAAAGAAAATACTACTTCAAGGTCAAAAACTAGCCAACGATAAGTGTTAGATGGATAATCTCCGACCCAGAAAACAGCAATTCTTCCCCGTTTGTCAGAAACATCGCTCGTGAAATGTGAGGACTAAAGGACAAAATAAGGGAAGTGAGAGTTACGAGGCTGCCGAAAGTAAACCCAAGGTTCACTTTCTACTCTATTCAAATCATAAAAGCTGCGATTTGGGCCGTTCAATGACAAAACACAGTATGTGTTATGTGGGCCACAAGCGGCTAGCGTGTCACATGTTTGATATGCCTTTGCCAATGGCTATGATGGCAATAAATAAATGCTTGTACTTGCTTAACACTAGTTCATCTATCTATCAAATAGTTTACTGACTTGTATTCGCTAGGTTAAAGGCAATATATTTTAAGACAAAAGTGTTTTTAAGTAACAGATGAACCGTTTCGCATAATTAAAAACTAACTGATACTTTTTAATAATGGACTCTTTGTTTGCAGAGCAATTTAGTATTTTTAGCTTTTTAGCTTTTTGTGTCACCGATTCTTTTGCTTTCAACATGTTATTACAGTCACAAAGCCCCATTTATGTTCCACGAGGGGAAAAGGTTAGCCACAAGTTACCCTTGCTTGAATCCTGATAAAATATTTGGACAGCTATAAGAGGCGCTATTCGTCGATAGATATGTCACGTTTAAGTTGAAAATAGCAGCATCGCTTATGTTTCACGGTTAAGTTTGAAGTAATAGTCTTAGTTGTTTGCACATTGATTGTATGAGTCAGTTGAAATAAAGGGCGATAGAGTTACATGATGACGTAAATAAATAAATGACGTATATAATGGGTCTACCCATAAACGGTCGTCTGTGTGATAAGTCATCATGGCAACAAGGGTTTTTATTGGATAGCGTAAGTACAGTTATGTCCAACCCTTACTCAACGTTGTAGGTTCGGTGGTGGTGTTAGTGCTACCCGGCTGGCAGAACTCTGGTAAAAATCCAGGAAGATGCAACACCAGAATGTGTTGTCCTTTTGGCGTCTTTATCTTTGCGTGTGCAAACAGGGACATGCTGGACACGGAACCGCAAATTCATGGGATCAGAATAACAACAATGCATGTGTAATCGCTATTTATCTGTATGTTCTGAGTCAAACCTTCCCTGACTTCGTATGAAACTGCTGGGCTTTGCAGCTCTTAGTGTCGGCGGTAACAAACTTGTAATATTGCAAGTATAATAAATACCTACGACTAACGAAGGGGACATCATGCAGACCAGATAAACCTGGGGCACGAACTTCGTGGGGTTTTGTGCAGAAGTCTGATTCGCTCATCAGCAACAACAGAAACAACAACAGCGGCAGCTGCGTTTGAGGTGGTAAAACAGTGTGTTTATTTTTTGTCGTAACTGACAGCTCAGACGTTTATTCGTAAAATCTCGCTAATTTCTCTTAAATTGAAACTTTATTCTCTAACCCTATGGATGTTCTTCTAACATATCAATCTGTTTACCTTCACAATTGGTTAAGGGCACACATGTCTACACTAATTTGTAACGTATAAACTTTAACCAGGATATATATTAAATTATACAGATTCTCCAAATTTAAGCAAGTTTTAAGATCTAATGGGGTTTAACGACACAAAATTAAAAAAATATATAAGCCCATAACTTCAGTTGTGTAATCTCTATTTTCAGTTTTCACCAATAAGAAGGCCATAATGTAAATAATGTTGTATTACTATAATGATAGACATAACATTAAAAAAGACCATAACACTAATGAGGTTTTGTTACTATGATAATAGACAAACCATTAAACACTAATAACATGTAATAATATTAAAACTAATAAAGTTTTGTTTCTATAAAAATAGGCATTACATTAAACAATAACATCAGACTAATAACGTTTTGTTACTATAAAAATAGGCATTACATTAAACAATAACATCAGACTAATAACGTTTTGTTACTATAAAAATAGACATTACATTAAACAATAACATCAGACTAATAACGTTTTGTTACTATAAAAATAGACATTACATTAAACAATAACATCAGACTAATAACGTTTTGTTACTATAAAAATAGGCATTACATTAAACAATAACATCAGACTAATAACGTGTTGTTACTATAAAAATAGGCATTACATTAAACAATAACATCAGACTAATAACGTGTTGTTACTATAAAAATAGGCATTACATTAAACAATAACATCAGACTAATAACGTGTTGTTACTATAAAAATAGGCATTACATTAAACAATAACATCAGACTAATAACGTGTTGTTACTATAAAAATAGGCATTACATTAAACAATAACATCAGACTAATAACGTGTTGTTACTATAAAAATAGGCATTACATTAAACAATAACATCAGACTAATAACGTTTTGTTACTATAAAAATAGGCATTACATTAAACAATAACATCAGACTAATAACGTGTTGTTACTATAAAAATAGGCATTACATTAAACAATAACATCAGACTAATAACGTTTTGTTACTATAAAAATAGGCATTACATTAAACAATAACATCAGACTAATAACGTGTTGTTACTATAAAAATAGGCATTACATTAAACAATAACATCAGACTAATAACGTTTTGTTACTATAAAAATAGGCATTACATTAAACAATAACATCAGACTAATAACGTGTTGTTACTATAAAAATAGGCATTACATTAAACAATAACATCAGACTAATAACGTTTTGTTACTATAAAAATAGGCATTACATTAAACAATAACATCAGACTAATAACGTGTTGTTACTATAAAAATAGGCATTACATTAAACAATAACATCAGACTAATAACGTTTTGTTACTATAAAAATAGGCATTACATTAAACAATAACATCAGACTAATAACGTGTTGTTACTATAAAAATAGGCATTACATTAAACAATAACATCAGACTAATAACGTGGTGTTACTATAAAAATAGGCATTACATTAAACAATAACATCAGACTAATAACGTGTTGTTACTATAAAAATAGGCATTACATTAAACAATAACATCAGACTAATAACGTGTTGTTACTATAAAAATAGGCATTACATTAAACAATAACATCAGACTAATAACGTTTTGTTTCTATAAAAATAGGCATTACATTAAACAATAACATCAGACTAATAACGTGTTGTTACTATAAAAATAGGCATTACATTAAACAATAACATCAGACTAATAACGTGTTGTTACTATAAAAATAGGCATTACATTAAACAATAACATCAGACTAATAACGTGTTGTTACTATAAAAATAGGCATTACATTAAACAATAACATCAGACTAATAACGTGTTGTTACTATAAAAATAGGCATTACATTAAACAATAACATCAGACTAATAACGTGTTGTTACTATAAAAATAGGCATTACATTAAACAATAACATCAGACTAATAACGTGTTGTTACTATAAAAATAGGCATTACATTAAACAATAACATCAGACTAATAACGTGTTGTTACTATAAAAATAGGCATTACATTAAACAATAACATCAGACTAATAACGTGTTGTTACTATAAAAATAGGCATTACATTAAACAATAACATCAGACTAATAACGTGTTGTTACTATAAAAATAGGCATTACATTATACAATAACATCAGACTAATAACGTGTTGTTACTATAAAAATAGGCATTACATTAAACAATAACATCAGACTAATAACGTGTTGTTACTATAAAAATAGGCATTACATTAAACAATAACATCAGACTAATAACGTTTTGTTTCTATAAAAATAGGCATTACATTAAACAATAACATCAGACTAATAACGTGTTGTTACTATAAAAATAGGCATTACATTAAACAATAACATCAGACTAATAACGTGTTGTTACTATAAAAATAGGCATTACATTAAACAATAACATCAGACTAATAACGTGTTGTTACTATAAAAATAGGCATTACATTAAACAATAACATCAGACTAATAACGTTTTGTTACTATAAAAATAGGCATTACATTAAACAATAACATCAGACTAATAACGTGTTGTTACTATAAAAATAGGCATTACATTAAACAATAACATCAGACTAATAACGTTTTGTTACTATAAAAATAGACATTACATTAAACAATAACATCAGACTAATAACGTTTTGTTACTATAAAAATAGGCATTACATTAAACAATAACATCAGACTAATAACGTTTTGTTTCTATAAAAATAGGCATTACATTAAACAATAACATCAGACTAATAACGTTTTGTTACTATAAAAATAGGCATTACATTAAACAATAACATCAGACTAATAACGTTTTGTTACTATAAAAATAGACATTACATTAAACAATAACATCAGACTAATAACGTTTTGTTACTATAAAAATAGGCATTACATTAAACAATAACATCATACTAATAACGTGTTGTTACTATAAAAATAGGCATTACATTAAACAATAACATCAGACTAATAACGTGTTGTTACTATAAAAATAGGCATTACATTAAACAATAACATCAGACTAATAACGTTTTGTTACTATAAAAATAGACATTACATTATACAATAACATCAGACTAATAACGTTTTGTTACTATAAAAATAGGCATTACATTAAACAATAACATCAGACTAATAACGTTTTGTTACTATAAAAATAGGCATTACATTAAACAATAACATCAGACTTATAACGTTTTGTTACTATAAAAATAGGCATTACATTAAACAATAACATCAGACTAATAACGTTTTGTTACTATAAAAATAGGCATTACATTAAACAATAACATCAGACTAATAACGTTTTGTTACTATAAAAATAGACATTACATTAAACAATAACATCAGACTAATAACGTTTTGTTACTATAAAAATAGGCATTACATTAAACAATAACATCAGACTAATAACGTTTTGTTACTATAATAGACATAACATCAAACAATAACATCAGACTAATAACGTGTTGTTACTATAAAATAGGCATTACATTAAACAATAACATCAGACTAATAACGTTTTGTTACTATATTAGACATAACATCAAACAATAACATCAGACTAATAACGTTTTGTTACTATAAAAATAGGCATTACATTAAACAATAACATCAGACTAATAACGTTTTGTTACTATAATAGACATAACATCAAACAATAACATCAGACTAATAACGTGTTGTTACTATAAAAATAAGCATTACATTTAACAATAACATCAGTCTAATAACGTTTTGTTACTATAATAGACATAACATCAAACAATAACATCAGACTAATAACGTGTTGTTACTATAAAAATAGGCATTACATTAAACAATAACATCAGACTAATAACGTTTTGTTACTATAATAGACATAACATCAAACAATAACATCAAACAATAACGTTTTGTTACTATAAAAATAGGCATTACATTAAACAATAACATCAAACAATAACGTTTTGTTACTATAAAAATAGGCATTACATTAAACAATAACATCAAACAATAACGTGTTGTTACTATAAAAATAGGCATTACATTAAACAATAACATCATACTAATAACGTGTTGTTACTATAAAAATAGGCATTACATTAAACAATAACATCAGACTAATAACGTGTTGTTACTATAAAAATAGGCATTACATTAAACAATAACATCAGACTAATAACGTTTTGTTTCTATAAAAATAGGCATTACATTAAACAATAACATCAGACTAATAACGTTTTGTTACTATAAAAATAGACATTACATTATACAATAACATCAGACTAATAACGTTTTGTTACTATAAAAATAAGCATTACATTAAACAATAACATCAGACTTATAACGTTTTGTTACTATAAAAATAGGCATTACATTAAACAATAACATCAGACTAATAACGTTTTGTTACTATAAAAATAGGCATTACATTAAACAATAACATCAGACTAATAACGTTTTGTTACTATAAAAATAGGCATTACATTAAACAATAACATCAGACTAATAACGTGTTGTTACTATAAAAATAGGCATTACATTAAACAATAACATCAGACTAATAACGTTTTGTTACTATAATAGACATAACATCAAACAATAACATCAGACTAATAACGTGTTGTTACTATAAAAATAGGCATTACATTAAACAATAACATCAGACTAATAACGTTTTGTTACTATAATAGACATAACATCAAACAATAACATCAGACTAATAACGTTTTGTTACTATAAAAATAGGCATTACATTAAACAATAACATCAGACTAATAACGTTTTGTTACTATAATAGACATAACATCAAACAATAACATCAGACTAATAACGTGTTGTTACTATAAAAATAGGCATTACATTTAACAATAACACCAGTCTAATAACGTTTTGTTTCTATAATAGACATAACATCAAACAATAACATCAGACTAATAACGTGTTGTTACTATAAAAATAGGCATTACATTAAACAATAACATCAGACTAATAACGTTTTGTTACTATAATAGACATAACATCAAACAATAACATCAAACAATAACGTTTTGTTACTATAAAAATAGGCATTACATTAAACAATAACATCAAACAATAACGTTTTGTTACTATAAAAATAGGCATTACATTAAACACTAGCGTTTAAAAATATTAAAACTATTAAAATTAGGAGAGTAGAAAGTGGACCTTTAGTTTACTTTCGGCAACCTCGTAACTTTCGCTTCTCTTATTTTCTCCTTTAGCCCTCACATTCCATGATCGATGTTTCTGACAAAGGGGGAAGAATTGCTGTTTTCTGGGTCGGAATCTATCTATCAAACATTTATCGTTGGCTAATTTTTTTTTTTACCTTGAAATAGTATTTTCTTTTTTTTAGCTAAAAAAAAGAAAATATTATTTCAAGGTAAAAAATTGGTTTCATGCCTTGTCTGGAGCGATTTCCATTTAAAAAAAAATACACCACAAAATGTTGCTGAAATCATCATTTTATATTTGATATGTTTTTGAGACTAGAATAGTTTCTATCGTGTTTATCATGATTTAATGATGTCGTCTTTCCTTTGGTGTCAGTTGGAATTTTAAGAAGAACCGGAGATTTAGGGTTGAGATAATTCTAGAAGGATTCTTGTTTGGTATGGGGGGGGTAAATCCTAGCTGCTGTCTTGGTCAGAGTCGGGCTAGTCATTGTAATACAGTTGGCTACAACTTCAGCTAAATGGAGCCATATTTCTATGAGTTAGGATTTTAGTTTTGTGCGTCCATTCAATGGGGTGTAAAAATGGTTAAAAGTCTTATTCGAAGGTAGTTTCGTAAAACAGAAAAATATATCCGCCATTTTGTCCGGTAAAAATAGGAAATAAATTATCAGCAGGGGCTGCTTGTTTGTAAGCGTGGCTTACACAAACGTCTCAACATTTTTGGAGCGATGGATGTAAACAAAGAAATCCATTCGTTAGTGTTTGACTCAAACCAAACAAAATTGTGATCATTGTATGTTTATATTATCGAAATAGTAGAACTCGCTTTACTTTTTATGTTCCCATTTAGATAAAATATGATAATGAAAATAGTTGGATATGCAATGTGTCGTTGAATCCGTTTGTAATGGTTAGGGTTAGGGTGAGGGTTAGTTTGTAATGATTAGAAGTTGGAGACATCTATACTTACATTTATGCCCAATGATAAGTATAACAATATTTCTTGTATCCTACTGTACAATGTA
>OY744533.1:72242643-72337643 GCA_963556195.1 Sepiola atlantica | reverse complement strand
CTCCTTAATACTGACCCAACACTTGCTTGGATAACGACATCGTAAACAACTGATGATCCCTTAAATAATGTTAGAAGCAAACTAATATAATAACTGAAAAAGTTCAATTGACTTACATGAGTGATTTTCCACTGAACGACTTGGGACTTAAGGTTGTTTTTTTTGTTTTGTTTTTAATATAGTTTTAATGGTTGAGAAACTTCCAAGATATATATATATATATATATATATATATATATATATATATATATATATATATATATATATATATTATAACCTTATCTATTAATTATGATTATTGTAATGATAACACTCAAGATGAGAACAGTAGTCCGAATAATCAAAATTATACAAATTGTTACACGTTATCAAAGATTTAGGTCATTTAGGGCATCCATAACTATAATTGTCGAATTCTAATGAATAAATAATTCACACCGGAGGTGGAACTGCAGATGTTATAAAAAAATTCAAGGACACTGATAAGACAAACATTATTTTTGTCGTGCCTATTTTGTTTACATTTCAGTGACAGTCATTTGTACTTGAAATAGATATGCAAAACCATCATCTCTTCGTTCTAATCATATAAGGTCACATCGAGGTGGATTGTTTTATTTCATTCGTTAGTACACTCTTTCCATTTAACAAGCTACGAGTATATTGATAAAAACAATACTAACAACGCTATCTATTGATGACACAGAATGTAAAAAATGCTACAAGCACCTGTATCCTTCTTACATTAATATTTTTGGGGGGGGGGGGAATCTTCTTAAAGTAATTATTAACTCTGCAGTTTCGTATATTCATATATTGACCCCAATACGAACTCCTAACCCTTCAATTAAAATAAATAAATAGAGCATAAAATAAAACAAAAATACACTCCTAACGTAAATACCCTCGACCCACCCGACTAGTAGCAAAATCAACCCCCTTCACTGTAGAGGTCCCAATGTTGGGTAATGGCGCTGTGAGGACGGGCGCATCTTGAGGTGGGCGTATGTGTTGGAAATCGTTTGGTTTGGCTTGCGCGATTTAGTGCGGGTGGACCCGTACAGTCGAGTGCAGAATAGGGCTGTTCTCACAGTCGGAGCTCACAGACGCTGACAGGGTCACCACGTTGACGAGACCTCAGATCATAGGTCAATGTGCACCTGCGCATAGGGGCTCAGTGACGTCACGGGCTTTTGTGTGAGAAGCAGTTTTGTCAGTCTGGGTTTTGGAAGCGAGCCGAAAAGTCAACTTCTCTATGTAGTCTTCAAATGAAATAGGGGATTTAAATTCCCTAAGAGAATACAGGCAGAGATTTCTTCCTTCCCCTCTCTTCGAATGGCTAAGGACTTAAGTTAGGAATTAACTACGATAAAGCAGTAATTTGGTCTCTCCCTCGACGTTAGTGAATATCTCCAAGCCGACAGAAATCTAACGCCTGAAATAAAAAGAATCAAAAGTTTAAAAGCTTGTTTGTCTCGTGAAAAATGGTCATGAAGGTTTTTGTTGCAGACACAGCGGACGGCGATGTTCACGGCATTACAGAAACGAAGAAAGAGTTCAACCACTAGACGACATCGAGACGGCGTCCCTCCGCGACAAAGAAATTAAAGGTACGAGATATTAAAGGTATGCAACATATACATTTTGGGGTTAAAAGTGACCAGTTGTTTAAGCGAGAACCGCCACGGCCCATTCCGGGATGGTTATGCAACACCAATATGCTGAAAGATTTTCTACTTTAATAGATTCTTTCTCCGCGCCGCTTGCCTTCGTAATTCCCTTTCTGCTCTATGTTTCTCCGGTCGTATCACTATGCAAAAATTTAAATGTAATATAAACGAACTGCTGGCTACCTTACCACAAAGGTTATACCTCTACAAATCTGACCCCTTATCATGTTATCTGTTGCGCTTCAGTGACAATATGCTTGTTTAGGGTGAAGAAAAATGAAAAACAAAACAAAAAAGACAAATCAGACCATACTGAATCTCATCATTACAACTAGATTTTCATTTAGTTATGGAAGACCCTGATAAACGTGTACGTTCTCCAGCTCTCCTTAATACTGACCCAGTCTAACAATACTAACCGAGCAATGGAAATGGCGTGCACGTATCCTCTCAATTTCTTATCAGTCTTTTTAATTCGTCCCTTTTCGAACGTTTTCTTTTTTTCGTTCTTTCTTCTGCTGGACTCTTCTCTACACTCACTTGTTTTTTCTATGCTATTTTTATGCGCGTGATTTATTTACAGATAACGCATGCGCAGAAGCAACGTTGTTATTCTGATCCCATGAATTTGCGGTGTTGCGCGTGACATGTCCATGTTTGAAACATGCAGAGGCAAAGTCGACCAGAGAACGACGGATCCTGATGTTAACTCTTCGTGGATTTTCAGCAGAACCGTTTTAGCCGGGTAACTGTGACACTAACACGTTGCATCGCACCTACCACGGTGAGGAAGGGTTAGACTTTAGGGCCACGCTGCTGAACAAAACTATGCTTACGTCATCCAATCAAAACCCTAGTTGCTATGGTGACTTATTATACAAACCCTGTTTTACGGTCATATATTTTAAAATATGTATCATATTCTATTGTAACACGATAATAACGTAAACGTATAATTTAGCCATAAGTTACTGACGACGAACTCGAAACTATAAAAAAATCGAATTTGTTTGGGGGTTTTTTAATTAATAAAACGCAATTTGTTTAGGAAGTTTGAAAATGCTAATTTTTGTTAGAGTTTTTTATGTCAGTCAAAAGACAATAGGCAAAATATTTATTAAAATTTGGCAAAGAAATGAAATTTCAAAGTAGATCGAATAGTTGATTAGAATTTGGTACACAGACCGGAAAGTAGGAAAAAATTGGAGTAAAAAGGTTGGGTAAGAGAGAAGGAAACATAAAACGCAGCGAACAAAGAGGCACGCAGAAAACATACGACTGAAATATCGCATGTCAACCTTTTTTGAAGTTATTTAATGCGGGAATAAAATATGTAGTGGTTGTACCATAGCCATAACCATTTTAATTATAGCTGGGATGAAACTGCGGACCCATGCCTTTCTCAACGGTATTAACATATATCTGATAGAATTTTAATTCAAAATCCATGATTCTATAGTCAACAACTGATGTGGAGTAAGCTAGTACCCCTTCCTCAGGTTGGAGAATGAGATGCCCCAAGGGCATGAAAGAGAGGCAACTCTCGTCACAAGACGAGAGGAGATGTTATCCAAGTCACAGTTTGGACTGTGTACGACTCTCGATATATTTCTATTATATGTTACCCGAGCTTTTCCCAAAAGAGATCTAATCAACATCATAATAACAACAATATCCATTAAGCCAATCACGCAGGAAGATAAATATGTGATACGACGAGTTATTTTGTCGGAGTATATTACTCCGACAAAATAACTCATCGTATCACATATTCTAAATTCTAAACGTCGTCTTTGATTGAAATATAGTTTTGCTCGATTTCAGATACAAGAGGGTTTTTTTTTTAACTAATGCTCTAGTTGATTAACACAGGCACTAACCCGACCATAAATATACAGGTGGTTAAATATAGAGACACTTGCTATAGTCACCTGCAAACACAGCGGGCGAAGATGCATCCGTTTCTAAATAAATATTACATGACTAAAATCCACGTCACATAGGAGGCGTGTTTATATTTAGTGTGTAGATGAAATCCCGAAATATGTATTCTGGTTGTGAATGTGTGGGTGTCCAAAAATGTTCTATTAACTGTCCCGAATTAGGATCGGAAGAAAGCGGCTGGCTAGCGAATTCGAGAGATCAACTCCCGTCCAATCTTGTGCACCCTCCACCCTCTCACTGACTTCGCTCGTTCGCCGGAATCGATCATTAAAATATATTTTCATACATAAGTAGTTCTCGTCATTCTTTTAAGAACAGCGATAATATACAACATTACTTAAAGAAGTAAAAAGCAAGACATAAGTTTGATATTGTCATCTGAATTAAATGACGAAATTAATTAAATTCTATCGATTTAGAATCAAATTCTCAGATTATGTTTTTTTTTAAACAACTTGTTCAATTTTTAGCAGGGTTCTCAGTTTGCTATCTAAGCTAAACAAATTGATATTATTTTTCTACTTTCATTCACCGCAAACAAAGTAATTGTCATTGAGGTGTAAGGGACTACTGTGGAGGGGCATGCTTAAAGGGGCCCTCTAAGTTTGGAGTTGTGCAGCAGGGTGTTTGTTCGCATTACATTTAAACTTCTGCATGTTGGTATAGTTAGGAAAAAAAGGGGTCAGGGAGTGAATCCCAAAGACTAGCAGCTCTAGGAAAAAAAACTATTAGAGAAGAAAGCTCTCGGGCATCTGCGTACTTCTACAGTGAAGAGGTGGGATTTTGCTGAATGAATGGTCAGTCAGGATTATTTACTTCGAGAGGGCACTAGTTTAGAAAGTTCAGCAGAGCATATTCCCTTAAAGTACTTTTAATACAACCACAGGGATGCAACATTGCGATGATGAGACAGGGGCTTGAGCTTGGCAGGCAGTGTGAGGCCTGTTAGATTTTTGTTAGACTCTGTCTCAAGGGGAGAGGCTAGCGGTTGGTGCACCAGCCAAGATGTGACAACAATACTCTATGCATGGGCAGATTGGTGCTTTGTAGAGATATAGGATACTGGCAGGTGGAAGAAGTTTTCTAGCTCGGTAGAGCGATATTCCTGAGAATTTGCTTCCCTTCCTTAAAAACGTTTGTGGATTGTTCTATAAGCCCAATGATAGCGGGCATGGATGATTTCAAACCAAATAGGATGTTCAATCATACAGTGAACCTCGCTTTCCTTATTCTGTTTTTTAGTCCTCACATTTCATGAGCGATGTTTCTGACAAAGGGGAAATAATTGCTGTTTTCTGGGTCGAGATCTAACCATTTAACACTTATCGTTGACTAGTTTTTGAACTTGAAGTAGTATTTCTTAGCTCCGTACACCAAGTGGCTCCATGCTTGTCTGGAGCGATTTCCATACAAAAAACACTAATAGAGAATCCACATTTCCCAATAGGGGATATAGATTTGGTTCAAGTAACCGTGTACAATTAATTGTTGACAATAGACATTGGGATTCTTAGACAATTAAGTCTAAAAAGGGTTGAAATGCTACAATACGCTTAAAATGATTTGTTATTCACTTTTATGACAACATTCGGATAACTATTTTGGTTACTCTGGTGCCCCCTCGACGTAAATTCACTAGACCAACTCGACAATCAACTAAATCCCATTCATTCACTGTGGAGGTCCCTAGATGCCGGAGAGCCTTCTACTCAAATAGCTTCTTTCCTCGTGCTGCTGGCCTCTGGAACTCCCTCCCTGCTCCCTGTTTCCCCGACAGTACTGACATGCAGAAATTTAAAACTAATGTAAACAGACATCTCGCTGCGCAGATCCCAATTTAGGTTACCCCCACCCCAATCTTCTCCTCTTTTCTTTATTCTCAGTAGCCCCTTACGTCTACAGTGGCGGCCTGCCTTGTTTGGGGTGAACTATGTTTAAAAAAAACACAAAATTCTTAGATTAAAAAAGAAATTTCTAAAAACTTATCTGCTCAATTTTTAGAGGGGTAATTTAGTTTGCTACGTAAGTTGAACGTAAAATTTTCCATTCACTCGAATCAATCAGATCGATAGTTCTTCTCTGATTTTCCTGACTTGTTCGTTTCAACTGTGATACTATAGACTGACCCCCCCCCCCCCGAGCCAAGACCCAAAGACACAAATAAGAAAAAGTGATCGGAAGTGAGATAAGTCGACAAACGATAGAGTAGCCTCCCCAAATCTATTGAACCTCCCAGACTGGGTGGCACCCTGTCCATTAGGTGTTAGCTTTTGGGTGGTCGTAAGGCAATGGAGAAAGTGACTGAAAAAGTAACCGGACGTCTAGGAGTTCTGGTTAAAACTAAATATATTGATGGCACGGAGCAGACGATAGTCAGTCAGATTTCGAGTCCGAAATTCAACGAATCGGCATCGGACAAAGAATTATTGTATATAGGCTTCTTATAGGCGATAAAGAACAACTATGCTAATTACTGTATTAGCCAAGCCAACCACATTAGATCTCCCGGAATCTTATAGGTTCCACGCTCTGTGTGGATTTATGACTTATTTATCCGCATTCTCTGCCAATTGTTGTGTATTCCCTGCTATGGCACATCCATATTCCGAATCCGATGCTTCATAATTCGACTCTTCAGAAAAACCTTGATCATATTCCTTATAACTTGGCTACTTGCAGTAGCTAAAAATAAGTCGGTGATTTTTATTTTTCTCCTGTCGCGTAACTTTTTTGTTTTAGCATGCGCATCGAAGCATTCTATCCAAATTTCTGCCATTTGATGTTCTTTCATATTCAACAATAATCCTATTAACAGCGTTTGGCGGTTCTTTTTCGTGACGACAGTATTACACGCACACACGCAGATCACGACTAACTTATAACAACTTGTCTTGTGTTAATCTTTTCCGTTGCGCGATCACGAATGCGATCATTGCTGTCAGATATCGCTGTCACCAGATACTTCAGATGGTATCCATAGTCTTCTACAAGTTGGTCAATGTAGATATGATGGGGTCTTCCAACCGAGTTTTTGCCGGGTAATGGATTCCATAAGGGGGGGAGGTCACAGTTAGGACAACTAACGAAAACGGAATTACCTCCCTTGAACCATTTCGGGAGTTAAGAGTTATCGCCCTTGAAATTGTCGGCTGACCAGAGAGAAAGTAAACACAGACCACGGCATCAGACACTTAATATGTAAATCACGTCCAGCGGAAATTTAATTCATTAATTCATTCTGTGTTCAGTTTTTAAAAATCTGTTAAACGTTTCATCCATTTATTTACAAGTTATTATTTATATTTATCATAACCTAAATTATGAGGTTATAAAAGTCACTCACAAGTTTGATTTACTTTTCCAGGAGTGACCAGCAAGCCGAAGCTTTCTCTCTCTTAGAGAGCTTGAGATAAGAGGAAGGTGTCCATATAGGCGTTTCTTGGTTGGGTGTTTTCTCCAGTCGATGTTAAATACAACTTGGAACATCCTTATGTATGTTATGTCGAGTGATTCTTCTTTCTGTATCGTCACTTTCCAAGCTGCTGAGCTGTAGAACAAGACAGATTCCACCGTGACCCTAAAAGATTGTAAGAGACGGATGATTTTCAGATGGTGCGCAGTCCATTAAAAACATCCTTAGTTTTGCCGTTGCAGATTTTGATGTCGCTTTCTGCTGACTGGCTATTCCTGCCGAGGTATACAAATTCCTGGACCGACTTGATGTATGTGCAGCTTTTCAGCTTAATTTCTCTTTCTTGGTTGTAGCTGATAAATTCTGTTTTGCCGGAATTAATGTAGAGGTCGATCTTATTGACCGCTTCTTTGATGAGATGAAGAAGTTTGCTAGCTTCATCAATCGTCTTTGACAATAGGTGATATAGAAACTCCCGCTTTGCATCGTCTTACCCCTCGATCATGTTGTTGAGATTGGGGAAATGGTGAATAAGTATTTCGACCAACTACTTGCGTCCAAACTTCAACTCACTTAAAGATTGCTCGCATTTCACATTCAGTTCTGTTTTTGTGTCAGTATAAAAAAAAGTAAGAGAGAATGTTACGTTAAACTTATAAAAGTTTTTTTGTTTGTATAATTTGAAAATTCGATGCTTAATCTAAAATTCTTTTCTCAAAATAAAAAGAATTGAATAAATACAACTTTGGTTATTCAATTCTTTGGAGAAAAACAACTTTTAGAATTAAAAATTAAATAAATTAAGCGATTTTATATTATGAAATGGTGGCGGAACGGGCGATACTTGGTGAGATCACACATTACGCAGTAACGTTACGTACCAGAACTAAAGCAACTGTCTCCATCTCTTCTGATTTTAACTCAGTCGTACAAGACGTGGTAAGTGGTTGCTCCTAAAAAATTACCACTCAATCCTCAACCCGACACGGGTGGGTTTGGATATAGAAACAGGCTAGACGTACCCGTGACCACTGTTTATTCTACTTTCATTTCATTCGAAAATTCATAAATTGTGACATATCTGTTAAGATATTTTTCTTGCATAAATAATAATAATACATCTCTCTCTTTCTATATCATCATCATCAGCAGCAGCAGCAGCAGCAGCATCATCAGCATCAGCATCAGCAGCAGCAGCAGACTTTTCTTCTATTCCTTAGAAATCTAATAACTGAACTGATCTTTCTTCTATGCCTTAGAAATCTAATAACTGAACTCACTTTTCTTCTCTGCCTTAGAAATCTAATAACTGAACTCACTTTTCTTCTCTGCCTTAGAAATCTAATAACTGAACTCACTTTTCTTCTCTGCCTTAGAAATCTAATAACTGAACTCACTTTTCTTCTCTGCCTTAGAAATCTAATAACTGAACTCACTTTTCTTCTCTGCCTTAGAAATCTAATAACTGAACTGATCTTTCTTCTATTCCTTAGAAATCTAATAACTGAACTCACTTTTCTTCTCTGCCTTAGAAATCTAATAACTGAACTCACTTTTCTTCTCTGCCTTAGAAATCTAATAACTGAACTCACTTTTCTTCTCTGCCTTAGAAATCTAATAACTGAACTGATCTTTCTTCTATTCCTTAGAAATCTAATAACTGAACTCACTTTTCTTCTCTGCCTTAGAAATCTAATAACTGAACTCACTTTTCTTCTCTGCCTTAGAAATCTAATAACTGAACTCACTTTTCTTCTCTGCCTTAGAAATCTAATAACTGAACTGATCTTTCTTCTATTCCTTAGAAATCTAATAACTGAACTCACTTTTCTTCTCTGCCTTAGAAATCTAATAACTGAACTCACTTTTCTTCTCTGCCTTAGAAATCTAATAACTGAACTCACTTTTCTTCTCTGCCTTAGAAATCTAATAACTGAACTCACTTTTCTTCTCTGCCTTAGAAATCTAATAACTGAACTCACTTTTCTTCTCTGCCTTAGAAATCTAATAACTGAACTGATCTTTCTTCTATTCCTTAGAAATCTAATAACTGAACTCACTTTTCTTCTAGAAATCTAATAACTGAACTGAACTGTCATATCCCTTAAAAACAAACAAGTCTATCAAAGAACGTAATCTGCCGATTGTTATTATTACCTCTTCTTTCGGTAAAAGACTGGCTTTGTCTTTGTCTTTCTCGACCAGGAATTTCTCCAATTTATCGACATCGATTGGGCCGCCATTTTCTTGCAGCACAGCTTTTCGTAGTCGTTGAATTAAATCTTCCATTTGTTCTTCCTTTGGTCGAGGTCTTCTTGTCGGCTTCCGGTTCATTGCAACAATGCTGTCACGACCTTTAAAGAGAAGAACAAAGAATAAAGAAACAGACAATGGGTGGTAAACCGTGATTATATTACTACTACTACTACTACTACTACTACTACTACTATGTGCTGTCTATGTTTTGTTTTTCTCATAAAAAACAAAGCAAAGGCTTTAATTCAACATTTTATTAAGATTTCGACTACTTCAAGCGTGTTACAACGCTAAGTCAAGTTAACCGGAAATAACCGGTGTTTGCCAGTTCATGTACGCTGTGAACGTATATACATGTCCGGTGTCTGTCAGTTCATATACCTTATGAATGTACATACATGTTCGGTGTCCACCAGTTCATATATGCTATGAACGTACATCCATGTCCGGTGCCTGCCTGACCATGTACGCTGTGAACATGCGTACATACATGACCAATTTCTGCCACTTCATGTACTCTATGAACTTACATAATATGCGGTGTCTATCAATTCATGTACGCTGTGAACGAACATATACGATCGATGTCTACCAGTTCATGTATACTGCATATCCAGTGTCTAACAGTTTATTTACGCTGTGAGCGTACTATTTTTAAGCAAAATCATCAACGACTTCAATGAATTTTTAAGTTTGTCAATATGAAAAATGAAAAATAACGAATTCGTATGTGTAACAATATTTACATATGTCAAAAGATGAGTGATGGAAAGTATTTGTAATCAAAGTGTCGAGACGTCCATCTATCAACAACTTGTCATAACTACAAGAAACCTCTTCAACCATCGATTGCCATAGCAAATAACACTTTACCTGAGAGTTCAACATTCAAACTCATCGGCCTATCATTCACAGGTAACATGAATTGGAATAAATACATTGAAGACATTGCCAAGGCTGCTGCCTCTACCGTGCTAGTAAACTTCTAACACCTGACATTATCCTATACCTCTACAAAGCCACCATCCGCCCATGCATGGAGTATTGTTGCCACATCTGGGTGGATGCATCATCCACTAGTCTCTCTCTCTTAGACAAAATCTAAAAAATAATCGACAACTCAATAGGTCCCTCACTATCCACTAAGCTCCAGCCACTGTCCCATCCCCATAATGTTGCATCCTTGTGCCTGTTTTACAAGTACTTCAATGGATTGTGCTCTGATGAACTTGCTGCATTAGTGCCCCCTTGATGTAAATTCACTAAACCAACCCAACAATTTGCCAAATCCCATCCATTCATTGTAGAGGTCCCTAGATATGGCGAATAGCCTTCTACTCCAATAGCTTCTTTCCTCGTGCTGCTGGACTCTGTAACTCCATCCCTGTTCCCTGTTTCCTCGACTGTATTGACATGCAGAAATTTAAAACTAATGTAAACAGACATCTCGCTAAACAGCTCTCAACTTAGGATGACCCCCAAAACTTACACCCTATTTCTCAGTAGCCTCTTACGTCTACGGTGGCGGTCTGCCTTGTTTGGGGTGAACTATGTTAAAACAAAAACACATTTTTTAAGTCATGCCTTGATTTGGCGCGTTACATATGAACATAAACGTAAAAACAGTGGTACTCTAACGTTTTAATTTAATTATTTAAAAGGAAACTAAGCATTTTGACATAGTCTTTCAGTGTGAAACTAGCAAATAAATGTATCACTAAAACAACTAAGTATATTATTTATTTCCTATTAGTTTTTAGTCTTTATTGATTTTTTTAAAAATTATGTAGTTTCCTTTTATTGAATCTTTTTAATGAAAGTTATTTTGCTGTGACTAAATGTTTTATTTTGTTAACTAATTCTTCCCGCCCTTTCGTTACCTTTAATAGTTGATGTATTTCTCATACATTTGTCTTTTTAACTTTTGTATTTTCTTACTTTTTATAGAAAGCGCTCCAGACAAGGCATGAAGCCACTTGATGTAAGGAGCTAAAAAACATATTACTTTAAGGTAAAAAACTAGCCAACGATAAGTGTTAAATGGATAGATTCTGACCAAGAAAACAGCAATTCCTCCCCCTTTGTCAGAAACATCGCTCATGGAATGTGAGGACTAAAGGACAAAATAAGGGTAGCATGAGTTACTTTTCCTAAAATATTATTTTTTGCCTGTTTAAATTTTCCATTTTTCTAAAAAAAAATGTTTTTTTCTTACATTTTTAATTAAATTACTTAATTTTCCGTTTCAATATTCTGTTGTTGTTTTTTGTTTTTTGTTATATTTTTGTTCTGCCTTTTTTTCTAAAAGTTTCATGTTTTAGAATTTTTTATGCTTCCTGATTTGTATTGCGTCTACATTTTTGCTTTACTTTTTACATAATTTTTAAAAGAATTTTAATTTTTAGAATATCCCTACCTTTATCATAATAAAACTGGCCGTTACTGCTATTGCTCGCTTTGGGCACTTTTCGGCTATGATTCCATTTTTTTTTTTAAACCGTATGAAAATTTAAAAATATATATTTAAGAAATAGAAGCTGTCATTTTTTTTATTAAATAAAGATATATACTTTTTGGTACTTATATCAATCTTGACCCAGTTTTTGCGAGTTTCTGGTCGGAAGCGTTCGGCTATCCTACGCAAACGCCCGAGAGATGACGAGCCGATTTGTACCAGACGACAATTTTTATACGGTGCTGCGTCCTATGATTTTACTGTTTTGCTTGTTTTGTTTTTTTGTTGTTGTTAGGGTTATGGTTAGGGTTTAGGGTAAGGGTTAGGGTCTAGGGTTAGGGTTAGGGTTAGGGTTAAGGTTAGGGTTTAGGGTTAGGGTTAGGGTTAGGGTTAGAGTTAAAAATATTTATTTGATAACAGTAATTTCGCTCTGTTTTGCTTGTTTTATTTGTTCTGTTGTTTAAAAAATTTCTTGCAAATATAACTAAAAATTATAGGACTCAGCAACGTATAAAAATAAAAAAATATTTATTTGATAACTAACTTCGCTATGTTTTGCTTGTTTTGTTTGTTTTTTTTTTGTTTCTTTTAGAACATTTCTTGAAAATATAACTTACAATCACAGACGCAGCACCGTATGAAAATTGTCGTCTGGTACCATTCGGCCTGTCAACACTCGGGCGTTTGCGTAGGACAGCCGAACGCTTCCGAGTCGAACCTCACGAAGACTGGTTCAGGATCGATATCAGTACCGCTATCATTTTTATTAAATAAACATATTTTTTTTTATTGTTACAATTATTCTTAACTTAATTAATACTCTCATTTAGAAAAAATGCAAAATCTGATTTTAAACAAACATCGGCAAACCAGAAGAGTACGGTGTTCGGTCAGATTTAGTTCCTGATATTTAAATACTTCCTGTTTTGGGTCGCTTACTCTTCTGGTTTGTCAAGTTTTTTTTTTACTTAGTTTTATTTATTAAATTGTTAGATAAAAATACAGAATAGTTTGCGGACCGTGCTGAAATAATAACGTTATTATTTAGAAAGCCATTCTTAACATGCAGAGGGGGACTTTGTTAACTATTCTGTACTTTCACCTAACAATTTAATAAATAAATTAATAAATGTGGGATACTGAAACTCTAGCCGGAAGTTTTATTACGGATGAAGTTTAATATCAGGAAGTAAATCTGACCGAACACTTTTTGCTGCTAACTTTGCGTCGGGTACTCTTGTGATTTGGCCAGATATCCCATTGTAAACAGAATAACTATCTATATAAACTTTTGGCCAAGATCAAAGTGTAGTATCTGTTCCGATGGATACTGCACCCCATAGACCGGTATTGTCTTGGCCTTCGGGGCTTGATTTACGCCGGGCTATGGGTTTGTCCTGTGCAGTTCTAGGAGGTCCACCCTCCCAGGCTTTGCCTCCCCTCTTTGGGGAGGAGTAAGTTTATTGCTTACTGCCTGAAGCGCCCCTGCCGGGGAATGCCGACGGGGCTTCCCAGACAATTGTTAACGGGCAGAGTGCTCACTTTCTCGAGCGCTGGTTAATCAAATCCCACTATCCCGACCTTGTGTCACATCTTACCGCTGTGGGAGGTAGATAAATAAAACTATCTATATAAACTTGTTCCCTGATAATATGAAAGAAAATAATGTATTCTATAAAACCCTAATATCTCAAACTTTCACCGCATTTAATTTTATTTACATTTAAATTTTCGTTTTTTTTTTAGTATCACTTTCTAGCAATAGCAACCTTAAGTTTTGTTCATTCGTATCTTCGGGGTTTCATCACTTTGTAAAGGTGCTCACTGAGTTTCGAGTGGGTATAAGGCGCATTTCGTCCCTGAAATGCGGGATTGGTAAAATAATTTAAGTGACCCCAAAATATATATTTCTTTTGTAAAATACATACTTCATATTAAAATTCATTTATTAACAAGCCGCGCATGCGTGGTCCCCCTCTGTATGTGACTCGATGTGGCGAGTGTAAAATGCAATAAATTTGGGCAATTTGGGGCATTTTTTACCCCCCCCCCTTGATCCCCTGGGGGCGCGAACCAGAATTTTTCTGAGGTCAAGGATGCTCATTTTATATCCAAAACAATTGCCTCTACATTTTGGCCAAGTTTCAGAAAAATTAAATGGATGGATCAAACGTTATGGGAGAAAAGGGTCATTTTTTGCCATTTTGGGGGCTTTTGAGCCCCTGCGGGCGTGAACCAGATTTTTTCCAAGGTCAGCGATACTTATTTTCTATTAGGAACAATTGCCTCCATATTTGGGCCAAGTTTCAGAGAAATTGAATGGATGGATGAAAAGTTATGGGGCAAAAAATGTCATTTTTTGTTATTTTGGGGCCCTTTGACCCCCTGGGGGGCTAACCAGATTTTTTTTAAATCGGAGAATGTCACTTTCTAACCTGACCAAAGTTACAACTTCATGCAAAATTTCAGAGAAATTCAATGGATGGTTGCGGAGAAAAATCCGGACGGACGGACGGAAATGCCTTAAAACATAGGTCCCCCGATTTTATAAATCGGGGGACCAATTAATAAATACTGACAATTTCATTAAGATCGGATGATTCTTTGATTTTTTTTATATGAGGGGTATTTATTTTTGTTGTTGTTTCTCAACGGCCGTCATTTACACGTTTTAAGATGAAAGTTGAACATAAATCTAATGAAGAGATTTTTCCCGAAATATTATGCTATGCAGACACAACCATCAAGTGACACTGAAAGCAAGTAATATTTATAATAAAAAATAAAACAAACAAAGATAAAAAAGGGAAAAAAATTGATTTTCACTTTTGCATTCGTCTTATCTTGCTTCCAATCCCGCTTGTATTTGATACATTCTCGCAATGTAATCGCCGTTTATAAATTTTCTATATACAGGGTGGGCAAAAATAAGGGTCCTATTTTTAAAAATTCATAACTTTTTTATTTATTGATTTTTTTTTTTTTTTTTAGAATAAGTAAAGGACCCCTTCCGAAGCAAGCATGCGCCGTATTAGCCCTAAGGAACGTACCCTCATTTAGAAAACATTATTTTTGCTTAAAAAACTCAAAACAGTGTAAAAAACAATACTTTAGTTTTTGTAAGTTTTAAGAAGTGTTTTTCGGCTTAAATTTGTTTTGTTTATTTCAAAAAATCTCGGAAGGGTCAGTCTACACACACATAAAGTTTGGTGAGTTTAACTTTTATTTTGTGGAAGTTATTCAAATTCAAGTTATTCAAATTTAAAGATAGGACCCTTATTTTGGCCCACCCTGTATATATATTATTTTTTATTGCCGATTCTTTATCGTAATGTTTATTTAATTATATATTATAATTAAGGATGCAAGTATTAGTTCGTTACAAAAATAACGGCCGCCTGAAGCGCTGGGTTTTAAAAAGTAATTTTAACACATAATTTGTAGTTTATTTTTGGTAAATTTTAACACATATAATAATTATTGTGTTCCCAATAATACCTTGTAACTTTTTTTCAGATAGAAAGTATTTTTGAAGCATAGAAGACCTTCAATAATGAACATGCTAAAACATGGCCTTCGCCTTCTTATGTTGCATGAGTTCAAACGAGCACAATGTCTCCGAAGCTTCTGCCAATATCGATAGAGTATGGATTCACACGCGATCGGAGAGAACGAGGGTAATTCCAGAAATTCCGTAGTAGAGATGAGAGCCTTGAAGATGAAGAAGGTAGAGAACGACCGTGTAATCTTGACAATGAACAATTGCAAGCACTTGTTGAGCAAAATCCCCGTCAAAGTGTCAAAGAAATGTCTCAGACGCTAGCTGTCAGCACTTCAGCAGTTTCACGTCATTTACAGTGTATTTGAAAGGTGAAGACATTTTCATGAATAAATATATGTTTCTGAAATCGGCCATTATTTTTGTAACGACCTAATAAATAAGGCTTGTGGTCGTTTTTTCTTACCTGTTCGTGAATGGGCTACTTGAAGACATTGGTGAACAGCCTGATAATTTACTCCTCTGTTATCGCTGTAGAAATCGCACAATTCCTTGATCGTTCTCTTCGGTAAATGGATATCATTTTCCTGCAATGAGAATAGAATTTTTATTCTTCTCTCTATTTATATTAAGTCAGGTATGTGGTTAGTTCCGTCGGAAACAAGGAAACAAAAAAAATTCGCGATGAACAATTAAATGTGAGATACATAGTGTTGCGCCGGCCGTTCTAACAGAAGAGAAACTACACCGGTTCTCACTATAAATAGTGCGAGTAGACAATCACCAGGGAGAAAAAGGACAGTATTGTAACTGTCTAGCCGAGTGCCAGTCAGTTTCCTTACCTTTGTACCGTTTATGTTAATACACTTGTTATCTTAACCCAACCTCGACTTGACTTCTACTTTTTACTGTTGGACTACTTCACAACACATAGATATCCGAGTGTTCAATCAACGTCATCCTTTACATCTCAAACGTTAAGTTAGTAAAGAAGTGAAGAACATTATTTACCTCTTCCCAATTGACCAGTTAACTATGTTATAGTATATCTTTCTTGTGGTATATTTGTCTTACCGGATTCCAGGACAATAATTTATCTAGTCTAGTGGAGTACCTAGCTAAGTGCTGTTACTTGAGGTAACATCACCAGGAGAAGATGCACCATTACTCATATGAGCTAGTGTATAGCTATGTCGAGGGGATCTTATTTGGGCTTCGAATACTATGTTATTTTGAATATTTGGTCAGGGTTTATGTTACGTCTGCTGTTTACATGTTGTTATCGTTTTAATTTCAACTCAAAAATGAAGGAAGGACGATGTAGTACCTTTAACAAATTTATTTAACAAAGACACCGATTAACTGAAGTGTAGAAAACCGCTGGACGCGAGATGCTTGTTTGATCGTGAGAGCTGTTCTGTTTACTTGTTCAACTGTCATGGCAGACAACTTCTTTTATCCAAGGGCGATAACTCTTTCTTTTGATCCAAGGAAAACAACTATTCTGCCTTGTTAGGTTGCCCTAACAGTTTACTTGTAGGGTGACGTATCTTCATGCCAGATTGTTCTAACAACTCCTTGTACAGAGAGACCGAAGACACTCGAGGATGGTGTCTAGTAGGTAATTCAAACTCACTCGCTACATATATATACAAGTGTGTGTGTGTGCGTGTGTGCGTGCGTGCGTGCGTGCGGACAGAATAGCTGTGTAGAAAACAATTTCCAGATAGATATAAGATGAATTTTAATTACTTTAATGTTTTTTAAATATTTGCATTGATTTAATTTGCATTAATCATTGATTTTTTTTTTCATGGAGTTAAAAAAATGCGCTAAATTTTGGTCATACCTACTATCAATGCAGACGCAACAATAAAATCAATGACAATAATTACGATGTTTTAGATTAGAATTAATCTTAGCAAAATTCTCTTTTAGCAATTACTCACTGAAATTTCGATTCTTTTTATGGAAATCGCTCCAGACAAGACATGAAGCCACTTGATATAAAGAGCTAAAAAGAGCGAAAGATGATCATGACAAAGACAGGAGATGTCTATTGACCTTAATCTTGAAAAGACCAAAGCCATACGTAGAAAGAAACAGTCAACAGGAAGAGAGTTCCACAAGCCTGTAGTTCTTGGAAAATGCATTATAACGAGGTATCTGAACACGCAACAATAAAATCAATGACAATGATTACGATGTTTTAGATTAGAATTAATCTTAGCAAAATTCTCTTTTAGCAATTACTCACTGTAGTTCTTGGAAAATGCATTATAACGAGGTATCTGAACACGCAACAATAAAATCAATGACAATGATTACGATGTTTTAGATTAGAATTAATCTTAGCAAAATTCTCTTTTAGCAATTACTCACTGTAGTTCTTGGAAAATGCATTATAACGAGGTATCTGAACATAAAATTGATGAAGATCATTATACCAACGAGTCAAACGAGCTGGAACAAAGGACACAGGGAATACATCAGATAATTTTGAAGAACACATGACATAATAGTACTTATAGAATAGGCTAAGACTAAAAACACCACGTCTGTGAAAGAAAGAGAGAGAGGGAGAGAGAGAGAGAGAGAGAGACGGGGGGAAGGCGAAGATATAGTAGGGCCAACCAAGTTACAGATACGTTTCTGAACTCTATCAAGAACCCTCAAATTGGACGGAGATTCGCCATCCCAAATGTGGCAACTCCATACAAAGTCTGATAGCAGCTTTGTAGAGATAGAGAAAAAAGCCCCTGTTGTGAGAAAGTGTTTGGAGCGATAGAGAGAATCGCCTTTACGAGAAGCAGAAAGAGCAACGGATCTAATGTATTCACTCAACGAAAGATTTGACGAGAAAGAAAGACCAAGAAGTTTCAGAGTCTATTTCTCCTTAAGAACAGAGCTATCCATCGTTAACAATAACAATATTATCAAATGTTCAGAAGACAATATCACCGTGCTAGACAGGTCCAGTATTAAGTTTTATTTAATAAATAACAATCCTCGCCGCTCATCTCTATCTGGCACGTAGCCAGGGGGCAAGGGGGCTAGGTGGCTAGGGGGGGGATTATATTATTTTATATTATATTTGCCCCCCCCCCTGAAATTTGTGATAAAAAAATATTTTAGACGAAGAAAATATAAAATAGAACTTATATGGTGGCTGGGCAAAAAAAAAAATTAAAAAACAAACCGATTGTGTTACTGTGGAACTTTTATTTTCATTGTCATTAAGCAGTGTTGGTTGAGAGGGGGGTCAAAATCTCCTTCTATGAGTCAGCTAGGCGCTTCACTACCCCTGCTGTCATCAGTGCCGTGATTCGACTTGTTTCTCTCTGTCTCTTAGTTTCATCATCATCACAATTGTTATCATCTGTGTGACGCTTGGCCTGCCCTGTTGCCTCAGGGTTGCGGAAAGCGGTGATGTTAGTAGTCCGACCACAAGAAGGAGGGGCAATGACTTGCACAGTGTTGCCAATTTAGCGGGGGGGGTCGTTAAAATCTAGAGATTTAGTTTGGACCCAGAAAGCTTGTCCTGAAACTTAACTCTCTGAGCTGCGTCATATAAACATTTAACAAATAGGTGCGCAAAGAAATTTGAACATTTCAAAAGGTTTGCTAAGAGGGATAGGATTAAGTGAACTCTGGAATATTTACTTTGTATCCCCATAAAATTCAAATTACATTGGAGAGCCAATCTTAACTAAATTATTTAACCCTATGTCGGCAAAGTCGTAAAACCACATGCTTTAAAAATTAAAACTCCCTCACGCCACATAGAATTTATCTCCAATAGCAAAAAGAAATTGGTTAACTGCGCTAAAAAGTAAAAATGGCCCGGAAACGGGGATCATTTTATGTTACAATTATATGCAAAACTGACCCCCCCCCCTAATCTGCATTCTAAAATAATTGTTGTTTTTTTTCTTTCCGCGAAAGATAAATGATAAAATACAACGATTTATTTAAAATAAATAACACAACAAAAAAGCAACTTTAATGTTCAATAAATTGACTACCAACAGCCTCGTTACACCCTAGTCGCACGCACTTTTTCCGACTTTTGTTAAATTTACTCTTTATTTATTTTTCTTATTACTACCCGGACTTAGGGTTAGTAGTAGGAAGGGTGTGTGCGTTTTTGTGCTCAGAAAATTAGGTAATTTGGGCAAGGTAGGTAAATTAGGTAAGTATGGAATAAATATAGAAGTAATTCAATCATTAACAAAATATTACAATAGCTTAATTGTTTACGAAGAAACTGAAATGCATTATGATGGATAATCTCGGGCGCTTTTTCGTATTTATCCATAACCCGTTTTTCCCAACTTTTTTACTGACAGTTTTTTTTTTCGGTGTACAATTACTTATCGGTTGCTAAAGAATTCCAGTGTTTTGGAAATGTTTTTCAAATATTTTAAATTTTAGGAGGGGGTTCTGTTTCCAATATTAATTTAACGTAAACTGATCCCCCTCTTTTTGACCATTTCAAATTTTTTAAATTCTTTTTAGGTGTACGATTACCTGTCAGTTCGCCAAAGAATTCCGGAAAAGAAAATTCCCAAACCCCAGAATTCTCGAGCGACATGATAGGTAAGCGCACACAGAAAAAGAATTTGAAACATTTGAGCTGGTCATAAAGAGGGGGATCAGTTCACGTTACATTTATACACGAAACTGATCCCCCTCCTAAAATTTAAAATATTTGAAAAATAATTTCAAAACAGATGGAATTCTCTGACAACCTGATAGGTAATTTTACACCGAAAAAAGAAAAAAATTTGGTCAGTCAAAAATTTGGGAAAAACGGGTTGTAAGCGCCCAGTTTTTTTATTGATTTTGTATAGTAATCAAATTATCACCCCAGAATTTGGTACAAAAATGATTCTATCTTTTTTTCTTGTTGATATTTTTGGATGCGGTTTTCAATATTGAATTCCTCGTGCATATTTCTATCATTTAAGTTCAAAGAAAATACAGTTATCATTTAAAATATAAAAGATAAATTGATTTGAACATGACATTTTTTGGTCCTTACCCATTTTAATGTAATCCTTTTTCTACTGGACCAAATTTCAATATTTTTATGTAAAAATGTAGCTTTTATGGGGTCCTAGAAGGTGCTAAAAAACGGATAAAATTTAATTAAACACTGAATTAGTGACAACGCTTTGAAGGTGTCGGGAGTGACCGAAATGTGACCATAACAATATTATACACATACTGCCGTATGTGTATGATATCAATATTAGTTTTGTCCCCCACCCCAAAAATGCCTCCCCCCACCCGAGTTAGAAGTCTGGCTACGTGCCTGGTCACTATACTTATCAAGTTGTACTATTTTTCGTCCTAACGGTGAGATTAAAATGCCGAGAGGGTGTTGAGAACAAAAAAGGGTGGCGATCTACCGAATTGCAGATACCCGAACCTACTGAGATTCACTAGTTTTAATATAGCAACAGTAGTCCATATGAGGTCCGATAGCAGATTTGTACTTTTTCTCGGAACCAGTTTGAATTTTTTAATCGCGTCAAACGTGCATGTTTTATTCCTTCTTTCATTATTCATGTGGTTCAGTGGACAACCTGCACTCGTGTAATGCGTCATAGATTGACCATCCTTTTTTGATGTCGTTTCAAATAAAGGGATTCTTTCTTTTTTTCTTTCTTTGGCGAGGGCTTTTCTATCAAGATGTTTCAATGTTCAACTTTATGTCATTTTTACGCCACATTAATTCCTTATTTTATTTATGTATTTTTTTTATTTATGTACCAATAAACAAAAACATTTTCATTTCTTTTTGTTATTGAATCTTATTTCAGATGAAACTATTATTGTTGGACGCGAATTTTGAATGCGAAATAGAAAATTCCGATAAAGGAGTGTCGAAAATGGCAGCTGAAAACGTAGATTAAATCAGCTTGTTGAACCAGATATTCTTTTACTTCTGTTCTTGTTTAATATAATGCGTCTCTATAATACGATATGTCAGGCTGTCAGTCTGTTACGCTTACGTTCGAAATAACTCGGGTTATCTATTTGATCCGGAGTTCCTTTCTTAGCCTAACTGCAGACGCTTTCCCTAACCCTAACCCTAACCCATAATCCCTGGCACGGTCTATTCTTGAATATACCATCCAATCACCCCCCCCCATCTTCACACTTACCTATAAAGAGTGACTACAAAGACTAAATCAGTTCTCACTTGAGCAGCAAAGGATGCGAGGGGACCTGATTCTGGCATACAACAGCATCAACGGGAATGTAAATCTAGCTTTAGGGGAATTCTTTCTCGGCATTTTGGCCAAGATACCCCATAGACTGGTATCGTCTTGGCCTTCGGGGCTTTATTTACGTCGGTCTATGGGACGGTCCTGTGTAGTTCTAGGAGGTCCACCCTCCCAGGCTTTGCCTTCCCTCTTTGGGGAGGAGTAAGTTTATTGCTTACTGCCTGAGGCGCCCCTACCGGGGAATGCCGACAGGGCTGCCCAGGCAATTTTTAATGACCAGAGTGTTCACCTTCTCGGCGCTGGCTTTTCAAGTCCCACTTTCCCGACCTTGGGTCACATCTTACCTTGTGGGTGTAAGATAAAACTGGCCTTGTGCCTAACCTCCTGGGGAGGTAAATTATTATTTTTTTTAGGGGAATTTTTCACCCGAACGCGTAGTCGCGGTCTGCACGGTCACCCGCAGAAGATTACCATCATCGCTTTCGTCTCAACAGAAAAAAGGTAGCATTCTCTGTTTGTGTTTCTGCTCCCTGGAACCGCCTGACAGAGGAGATCGTGATGATGCCTACCATATCCAAGTTTAAAGCCGCCTTAGATAAACATTTAGACGGTATATAGATGCAATATCTTCTAACTGTATTTTACATGGCTTTCTGGCTTAAAATAGCATGTTCATTACGAAGCGTACAGATTGGATTGAATCAGTGAGAACGACGTGAACATAACTAACTAATTAATTAAACTCATCCACGTAAAATAAAGTGTGGAGAGAAAGGCATTATAAAAAGACAAAAAGACAAAATCTAAATAAATATTTTTAGTGACAACTTGTAAATATAATGAAAAATAAAGAGTTGCTAGAATACTGTTACATAACGAGGTGCGTGCGTTTGGATGGAAAAGTTTGAGTGACACCTTAAGGGTCGGGGGTGGCCCCAGAATGGAAGTCGATGAAACCACGTGACTTCCGGTAGGAGATGGTCGATTTATTTGGCTGGCGAGACTTCAAGCAGAAAAGACGTGTCTGTGTGCTGTCCCCAAGGGGGGGCAGGGCACACAGTGTCACTAGGTGTAGCGAGATGAGCTACCCGTCTATCTATCTGTCTGTCTGTCTGTCTATCTGTCTGTTTGTCTGTCTCTCTATCTCTCTCTCTCTCTCTCTCTCTCTCTCTCTAACACACATGCGCGCATACACTGGTGGCCTGACGCTCTGATGTTTCATGTGACTGTCTCTTTTTAATCATCGGCGTCCGAGCTGGTTTATCAGCAGGCGAAAATAACCTGGGTTCACAACGACGAGAAACACGGGTGTATAATGAAAATATAACAATACGAAAGTTCAGAGAGTCTTAGAACATTGCAAGTGAATAGAAGTTGTTTTGTATAATTTTGATTATTCGGACTATTGTTCTCATCTTGAGTGTTATCATCACAACGTTTCGGCCGTTGTAATCTCCGACATTCTTCAGGTGTATCTTTTCGATCTCGGGAATATATCTAAAGGTTGAAGGTCCAATCCTCGGTGCGCGCGATACGAAGAATTGCGAATTACTGAAGACTTCTCCTACTCATGGCTGACGGAACGAGAGCATGCTACCCCGTCGGGTTAGATAAAGAGTTCCGTTCGAAATTCCGTCCAGATTCCCGAGTACGAAAAGATACACATGAAGAAAACCAGATGTTACAGCGGCCGGGACGTTCTGATAATAACACTCAAGATGAGAACAGTAGTCCGAACAATCCAAATTATCCAAATTATCAATCCTCATCTCAAAATTTCAGAAACATAGAAGTTGTTTTGTCTGTAAGTAGAATTTGAGTAGACACGTTCATGTCACCCAGCGCCGTATACGTCTACATGTGGCAGTATGTGTAAATTGGATAGGCATTTGGGACCTGCGTGTATGTTAGTGCGCCTATTTTGTTAGTGACCGTGTGTTGTATGAACTGTGAACATGAGTTCGGTTAAGAGTGTATATGCTGTCGCTATGTTCAATAGTTCGTGTGTGTGTCTATTGTTGCGTCTGTTAAGGGGTTCGACCACAAACTGCACGTGTGTTGTCTTTGAAAGAAAACAGGTAAGAGGAAGAAAAGGGCTGTGTTTGGATTTTTATAGTACGCGTGAAATTTCAGCAGTATTGGTTGACAGAACCTGCTGATTTGAGCTTTTGTCGATTCGAGAGTCGATACGTAAAAATCACATTCACTGTTGCTGTTGTTGATGCTGTTGCGTCTAACAACAGTTTCTCCATAGTGATAGACCTTCCGTGCGTGGTGAAGAACCACATACTTAATGAGATTAATCTTTTAATAATAGACAGAACACGGCGGATCTAGGAGAGTGAAGCTTAGACAAAAATCGTTTTGTTCTTTACGTGTAGTTGTAATTCCTATGGTGACCATTGACAAACCGATGCTTCAGCAGAGAACACGTCGCAGCTTTGTGGAAGATCATTCCTGACAACGGGAAGGTGGGCGGAGAACTGTAAAAGTGTACACGATTTGGGGAGCCATATACTTTTTACTCGGCCCTATACATGCTTTTAACACTTACTGCAGTCAAATCTGCTAAACCATAGATGCGATCACACAACGAAACAATCGGCCCCTAATCCCAACACCATGATGGGTGGCGGCATTTTTACATCAAACATGACCCGAGTAAAAAAGAAAGTGTAACTATTTGAGTAGAAAATAGATACATAGATAAGGAGTGTCGATAAGATGGGTAAGTGTCCGCTGCATCCAACGCCGATATTTAATAGAACAAATACCCGCGTACGCAAAGTTGGGAAATAAACTATATATCTTTTTATTCTAGTTCTCACATTTCACATTTCACATAACAAATAAATTCAAATACAAGATATTTGCAATCTTTTTCGGACTCAGTTCATTATAGTCGTGACGGGTTTCATCAGTATGATATTTTTTTATGGAAGTCCAGACAAGGCATGAAGCCACTTGATGTAAGAAGCTAAAAAAATACTACTTCAAGGTCAAAAACTAGCCAACAATAAGTGTTAAATAGATAGATTCTGACCCAGAAAACAGCAATTCTTCCACCTTTGTCAGAAACATCGCTCATGGAATGTGAGGAGTAAAGGACAACATAATGGAAGCGAGAGTTACGAGGCTGTCGAAAGTAAACCCAAGGTCCACTTTCTACTCTCCTAAATCTTCTAACCTATACATGTGATGTTTCGAAATTTTTTTAGAGGTGGGTTGATAATTTAGATTATTTGGATTATTCGGACTACTGTTCTCATCTTGGATGTTATTCTCACAACGTTTCGGCCGATGTAACCTCCGACCTTCTTCAGATGCATCTTGTCGAATTCGGGAATCTTTATGTCGAACTCGGGAATCTGTACGAAATTTCGAACTAAACAGTTTATTTAATCCACGGGGGGGGGGCTTGCTCTCGTTCCGTCAGAGTTCCGTTCGAAATCTCGTACAGATTCCCGAGTTCGACATAAAGATTCCCGAGTTCGACAAGATGCGTTCGTACAGATTACCGGACACGTGGCGTAACGGAGAATGGTGTTAAGTAAAATCAGTTCTAAGTGGCAGTCTGCTGGAGGTTGAAGGTTCAATCCTCACCACAGGCGTCACCAACTAAGAATGAAATAAAAAAATACTGAAGACTCCTACTCGGCCATCGTTGACAAAACGAGAGCAATCTAGCCCGTGGATTAAATAAAGGGTTCATTTAGAATGTCCGTATATATTTCAGAGCTTGACATAAAGCTTTTTGATTTCGACAAGATGCGCCTAAAGAAGGGCGGAGGTTACATCGGCCGAAACGTTGTGCGAATAACATCTAAGATAGATGGGAACAGTAGTCCGGATAATACAAATAATACAAATTATACATGTGATTATTTAGCAAAACAATCGACCCCTAATCCCATGATGGTTGGCGGAATTTTGTTCTCCATCATGTGGCGAGGCTTTCCAAAATATGCACGACCAAACCTAACTCAACACATCTCGATAAGATTCTGTCCGTCGTTCAGTCGGTCACGATTAAGTCTCCAATAGCATTGTAATCGCTCGACGCGCAGATTGGTTGAAATAAGTGTAAAGAAGGTTAAAGTAACTAGCTTATTAGATGGGACCACTCATCTCTATAAGAGGCTCTGTCCGTCAGTCTGCCGATTTGTCCATAGCATAGTCGTTGATCTGTCACGCTTCAGTTTGAAAATGCATTTACATCGCTAAACGCGCAGATTGAGTGAACACATCTTAATGAATATTTGCTTTTTTATTGACGTAAATGAAAACGCTATAATCACGTTGACACACCGGTTCTCATGAAATCCCCGAAGTTAAGCAACGTTGAGCCTGGTCAGTACCAGATGGGTGAACATTTTGTAGTAACAGGCGCTCTATGTAAGAGGGAGTCGACACCTCCTTGCAAAAATTGAAAAAACCTAACGTCGTCATCTCCCCCGACAGAGATATACATGCGCCTGGGGACCGCTTGTGAATTTGATATTCCCTAGAAACTTCCTCCTTTGAGGGGAACAAGTTCAACCCAGATACGGTGAATGCCGCTTTGTTTCGTTTTTCGTTAATAAAAACCGGTTTTGAAAGCGATAAAAATGTCCGTTCTCTTCTATTTATTTTAATAAACTCATGCGACATCTTCACGTGTGTGTGTGTTTGTGTTTCTCGCTTAAACGTAACTTCGATAATTACACATTAAATTATTATTTTTTTCATATATTATTAATCGACTATTTATTGAAATAAAAAAATGAATCAGCGTAAACTAACAAAACATTTTTTTTTTAATATTTATAAATTTAAGAGTTAAAAAAAACAAACTCGAACGTATTTATGAGATTTAAAAAGGAAAAAAGACGAAAGAAGAATTTAAGTAAAAAGATTCCCAGGCAACGCCGGATAGGTATAGCTAGGTTTTAATAAAATTGAATATTGCATCGAGAGAAAAGAATTCAAAAACACTAACAACTGTATCACTTTTCTGGTTCTTTCTAGATTAATGATTCTTAGGAACGCAAATGAGCTATAATAGACCCTTGCATCATCATCATCATCATCATCATCATCATCATCCGTTTAAAGTCTGGCATGTTTTGGACGGCTTTAATAAATTGACTTCCAAACTAGCCTATATCTTTACTTTTTCTCTCAAATACATCCTTACCACCTCCTCCCATGATTTTATTAGTCTTACCCTTCCAAATGACCCTGCTACCTCAACTCTTCTACCTCTGTTAACTACAGGCACTATCACCCATTCTTTCAATGTGACCAGATTAACTAAGTCTCCTGTATTGTACACATCTCTCTTTACTGTCCAGATTTTCTTCTGAGGTCAGAAAATCTAAGCCTGTGTTTAAGACCCACAATACACATCCATCATACCATTCTCATATCATTTCTCTCCGTGCAACACATATCCTCAACCCACACAGTCCAGGTTTCACTGACCTAGAATCTTTCATTTTAGCCAGAATTTTGGATTGACATTTTAAAGTCTGAAAAATTATTTTTGAACGCCATTGTGTGAGCTTTAAAATGGTCGCCTATCTGTGCGGTGAATGCGAACGGATATTTGTGGGGAGAGGCAAAGAGAGAGAGAGAGAGAGAGAGAGAGAGAGAGAGAGAGAAGTTGAACAAAATATGAACCCTGAAGTTAATGACACGATAAAAGGAAAAGATGAAACAAGTGCTAACAATAAACAAAAATAACATTTATTTAATGTTTTCTTTGAGAGAGATGTTGTGCAAGTGTTTAACGACTTGAACGAAATGATTTGTTTTTCTTATATTTGTGTTCAGCTCATTGCTTAGATGTGTGAGGGTAACAGTTTACATACAGGGTTTAATTGTTATTAAACATGAAATGAATGAATATATTGTAGCAGTTACCTCCTCCTTCAAAACATAACTACACCGGTTTGCCGGTAGGTGTCGCTTTTTCACCGACAGGTGGCACTGTAAAGCGACACCAGAGTTATCTGCCCTTCTGACTATAAAAACCCGGTGCAAAACGGAAACTCGCTCTCTTTCACTCAACCGGCTTCGGAGAACAACGCTGGCACCAGCGCTCCATCTCTCTCTCTCTCTCTCTCTCTTCTCTGCTCGGCAGAACGACGCTAATACACTAGCGCTTCGTCTCACGCTTTTCTCTTGAACTGGTCTCAGCAAAACAACTACCAACACACGTTTCTTCCGTCAACACGTGGGCAAACAACGGTAAGAGTTCTCAACTCGTTTTCTTTGTGTACGGTTTTCCAAGACTTTCCTCACGCCGGATTCATTTCTTCTTATACCTTTTTCAAGAACTGTTTTTCCATCGACACACATGCATACATCACACACTTCATCATTCCACGTACACACACGTTCAATAAACGTTATTTGAACTACTTCATTTTTGTTTATTAATTATTACTCTGTCTTTGCATGCAACAATTGCTTGATTTACTGAACACGTTTATAATCGGGGGAACACGACCCTCGATCCGAACAATATGAAGGAAACAATGAAGCCGGGTTTGATAATAAAAAAATATAACACATTGTCATGTATTACTTCGAAGTAATATCTTTTTTATGGAAATCGCACCAGACAAGGTATGAAACCACTCGATGTAAGGAGCTAAGAAGAACAAATATGATTATCGCAAAGACAGGAGAATCCTATTGATCTTAGTTTTGAAAAGACCAAACCTATAAGTAGGTGGAAAACAGTCAACAGGAAGAGAGTTCCACAAGCCTGCAATTCTTGTAAAGAAGCTACTGGAATAGGAAGCTGTATTACAATGAGGTATCAAAACAGCGAATTGATGGAGACCACTAGACCAATGAGTCAAACGAGCTGGAACAAAGTAATGGATCACATAACTCTGAAGAACACATGCCATAATAGTATTTATAGAAAAGACTGAGACTAGCAACATCACGTCTGTTAGAGAAAGGGTGCAGAGAAGAAGAAAGGGTGAGGCTAATCAAATTGCAGATATGTTTCTGCACCTTATCAATAAACCTCAAATGGGGCAGAGATTCACCAGCCCAAGTATGACTATGGTACTCCATACATGGTCTGAATGTAGATTTGTAGAGATAGAGAATAGCCTCAGGCGTGAGCAAGTTTTTGGAGCGATAGAGAGAACCGACTTTACGAGACGGAGTAAGAGCAATTGATTTAATGTAAGAACTCCAAGAATGATTTGATGAGAGAGAAAGACCAAGAAGTTTCAGAGTCGATTTCTCCCCAAGAGCAGATGAGTGTAGATAAGGCAAATGGTTATTAAGTATGGTTGACAGAATTTAGCCCCATCGTCTCCTGTTGGCCCATATACGGGTATTTAATGGACTAGTTAGTTTAATCATGTGACATAGTACGGATTTAAAGTGAGACTAGACGTACATGTGACCCGCTGGGTCACAACCACTATCACTATTTATTCTATTCAAATTCCATTCGAAAATTCATAAACTGTGACATATCTGTTAGGACATACTTGTTGCACAATTAAAATACGATTAGTCTCTTTACTTCCACATCATCATCATCATCATCATCATCATCATGATTTTTTTAATATACATTTCTTTAATTATTTTATAAATTAATTTTTGCGTACTCTTTATATATATATATTATACATATATATATATATATATATATATATATATATATATATATATATATATATATATATATATATATATATATTAGTATTTCATGTATCCACATAAAATTTTATAAGGAGATATAATTTTTTATGTATCAATTTTCAGTATTTACTTCAACAGTGCTCGATACGTAAGTAGAACTAGGTAGTAAGCTATGAAAATATATTTATGGCAATTAAGCTACACAGAGGCTCCCGCGTTTCATCCCCCGGGGGGAATCTTCAGGCTAAAATGCATGGAGTTATTTTTGCTGGATGTTTCTATATACACCGGCTGGCTAGTTAACCAATCAGATTCTTTGTTGTTCTCTCAGCCAATCGTTGGGCTTCCCGCGAACAACGGTGTGGTTGTTGTTATTTTCTTCCCATATCCTGTTCTATTGTTCTTTTCTCTATATAGGTTGGCCCATATCCTGTTTCCTTTGTTGTGTCAATATAATGGGTGAATTTATTTTACGTGGTTCCTTGTATTTCTATTTTGGGTTTTTATTTTTAAATTGTTATGTTTTTGTTTAGATTTTGTTTATGTATTTATTTATTTATTTATATATCGCTTGCCTAAGGTAAATGTATTTCTGTGTAGGCAGCTGTTTTCTATTTCACTTCTACAGTTTAATAGATTTCGAGCGTCTTTAAAATTTAGGATTTCAAATTTTTCATTCAGGCATAAATTTCTACATGTACTGGCCTGTATATATATATATATATATATATATATATATATATATATATATATATATATATATATATATATATATATATATATATATATATATATATATATAAATATTATTTATTACCTACAGACATCGATGTTTCATGCTAACGCAATATATATATATATATATATATATATATATATATATATATATAGTTCACTATGGCCGAGGGGTTAAGAGTCTTGACTACAAATATATATATATATTGCAGAAGATGCTGGCAAATAGTAAAGTCCAAAGTCTAGTACGAAGGTTGACACAAGGATCCTGCCCTTCCCTGTCGAGTTTTTAGATGAAACGTGTTGATTTATGCGGGTCTACAAATGCAAGGAAGTACGCTCTATATAAATAGCATGACATTGGCATTTAAACAGATAAATAACATTACTATACTTAATATAGGACAAACTATCCTTACCCAAAGAAGGAACGGTAGGTCTCGTAGCATATACCAAACGCAAGGAAACAGAGTAAAAACGATTATTGATCCTTCCAACAATCTTTTTACCCAGTTTTTACTATTATATTATATATAAAAAAATGAATCTATGTAAATACCGGTTAATTTATCGTTTGTTCAATTTGTTCAAGAACTGACTGAAATTAATATTATTTAGGTTCTATCAGACTGCTTCCTAACTGAAAAGTTTTAAAATATTCAATTCCTCCTTTGTGCCATTTATTTTCGTCAATAATATTTATTATTAATTTAAACTATCAATTTTCTACTGACACGATGATAGTTGAAAGGGCCCTTGAGATTATATATATATATATATATATATATATATATATATATATATATATATATATATATATATATATATATATATATATATATATATATATATATATATATTATAAAGAATGAGAGAGAGCGGTGTAGGATTTACACTTTAGATCAAAATACCTGCAAGGCCAACTGCACTTCTTTCGACGACATTCTGTGATCACTGTTGCTATATCTATTCAAGCTGATTTCAACGGCTCGTAGACGCTGGCGACTACAATTGTCCAATCGACCTTGCAACAAGAACTGTATATCCTCAGTGTCCTTTTTAAAGTCCATTCTGCTGCCCTTCATCGTTGTTCATCAGGTAACATCTATTCTGTGAAAAAAAAACAAGAATGGTGTAAGTTCGAGAAAGCATTTAATCCCAGATAAAGTTAGACTTATTAAGGTTTTATACAATTCGATTGCATTGGTTTTCCTATACATCTCACACCACGCAATACTCAACCTAAAACTTCCACACGAACCCTTGTCCGTCGTTCTCATAGCAACGCTGCACAACCAATTACTACTAAAAATGCTTGCGAGCGAATTACGCATGCGCGCAACCGCTACTTCTGTTGTAAATCAAAATTGAATATTTCCTTTCAGACCTTACTTTAAAATACTCACTTTTCTACATTACAGAGACTCTTTAAGTATTTTCAACCAAGCTTATTAAATAAAGAATAATAAAATGTTACGACCCGTTAAGAGCATTGTTAAAATATAAATGATATATGTTTTAGAAAGTTATACAAATAAATATGTTAAAAATAAAGTAAACCCGGTAACGAAATGTTGTGGGATTATTTTTTTTTATAAAATATTTTTTTTTATAAAATATTTTTTTTATAAAATATTTTTTTTTATAAAATATTTTATTTTATAAAATATTTTTTTTTATAAAATATTTTTTTTTATAAAATAAATATTTTTTTTTATAAAATAAATATTTTTTTTTATAAAATAAATATTTTTTTTTATAAATAATTTTTTTTTATAAAATATTTTTTTCGGAATTCTTATTGAATACACATGAATAATAGATATGAAGAAAGGAACAAAAAGTGACAAAAAAAACCATCGTATCTTAACTTGATACTGGAGTATAACTTCGAAATATTGTTGATTAAAAAATATATATAATGGCCTCTTAACATGTTGTTAATGGGGTTTGTTTGTTTTTCAATATATGTATTCGTATGGATTTTAAAAACATAAGTAAATAGATGTTAATTGTTTGTATAAATTGTCTATGCTATTCTACAGGTGTTAAAAGTTGGGAAATATATTTTGGTGTTTTATGAATTCGCCGATAACATTTATAACCGATCGTGTGCCTTAAAAAAATCATAAAAAGAAAGATTATATCCGGAATACGGACATGGACCACTCCTTTTTTATAAAATTGTCAGAGCTAAAAAATATAAAAATATTCATGTGGAAGAGAATCACGTCTAATCCAATTGAACTGAGTGCATCGCTTGAAAAAATAAGTAGTGCGCTGATGGGGGAGGGATGTAACTGTTCAGCCGCGCCGATGGCAGTGTTTTTATTGCAGGCAACAATAGAGTGGCGATACGAACCAATTATTATATAACTAGATGTACCTACAAGGCGTTGGCCGGATGTACACGAAACAAAAATGACTTCTTTACGAAGAAACGAAAATTTATTTTGGTGACATTTAATTTCGTAATTAAATTAATTTGTGAGACAGGGATTTTTTTAAGTTTGTTTTAGTATTTGATGTGAATCGATTAATAGTAAAGAAAGAATTGTAATTAATTTAAAATCTTCGCTTTAATGTTTTTTTTTAGACATTAAAGCGAAGATTATAACGTATTTTTGAAGAAATAAAGGGAAATAACTCATTACCCGATTACTTCACTTTAATGTGTCAGAATATTTGGTGAGTAAGAGAAAGTGCACCTATTCTATAAGTTGTCTTCGCCGGAACTATTATTTAAAAAAAAAACACTTACGCGAAATAAAATGTACTCTTGCTAATAACATAGAGGAAGAGGAAAAATACAACAAAAAATAGGCTAGCCCGAATCAAGTATCGATATGTCAGACCGATTGCTATTTGAGTCTGAATTTGAAAATCCGGTTATATAATATTATATGTAAGACTAGCGAGACTCGTGAAAATTCCACAGTTGATTTCTTCATCTATCTGTATAATTTACTGTTAATGATAATATTTCTCTTGAAATAATACATACATGCAAGGTATAATAATGTTAAGAAGAAATTGTTTCTTTCTTCTTCCGTAAAAATAATTGTCATGGTCAACTAAATAAATTCAATGAATATAACTTTTTTTTAAATGTGTTTATTTAAAATTGCAGCAATTAAATGTCTATTAAAATTAAATTAAAATAAATATACAAAGGGTGGATTAAAAAAAAAACTGGTTACGTCGACAGGACGACAGAATTCGATTTTGGAACAATTCATTTTGAAATTGGTAAAGTCATAAAAATAATCTTAGCGACACCAGTTAATTTTAAATAACTTTTCTTTTATTGCATTTCATATTTAGCGATCGGTTGATCTCATTTTATAAAATAGGTGTGAAAGGCGTTAACGTATGTACCAAACGCGATTAAGCATATTATTATACCGATATTTGAAAATAGCAACATTTATGAAGACTAAGTAAATGACACAGATGATGATGATGATGATGATGATGATGATGATGATGATGATGATGATGATGATGATGTGGTGACAAAGTATCCGGGCCCCATGGGGATCGAGTAACCTGGTGACGCGCTAGTATGCATCTTGGTGGTGATGCTACGCCGACTGAGGGCCCTGCGACGAGACGAAGTGGAGATATAAAACTAGTATATATTTGACGTAGAAATGAATTTATTCAGATGATAACAGAACGAGACGCCAGCTGCTCTCGCAGAATCGTGTAAGGTATTCAAAATCAATTACCACCAGAGGCGAGGAGACAGTTGTCGGCTGGAAGGTGGAGATTAGAGAATTATATATAGCAATTTTAATTCTGAAATATCAATAACGCGATATTATTGTTTGGGTGAATAGCGCGTTTTTTAGAGTCACAAGTCTTTTACGGTTGTTTTGAAGATTTCACGACCAGGAAGACACAAAACACTCTTAACATAGATTTATGTGAGCCTGTCATCGTTTGTTTACGATGACGGTGGGTTAAGGGGAAATCCCATTTATTATAATAAAAAAGGAGTGAGACACCCGTCCCCACCTTCCTTGAGAGAGGAAGACAGACAGAGAGTAAGATGGCGGAGAAGGGGTATGTACGGCTGCATAAAACGGGAGAGAGATTTTTTAAAAAGATACTGCCGCTTCAATAAAAGGAAGTGGTTTTTTCATGCACGAGCGAGAGTTGAACTGACGCCCGGAAGAGACTGAAGTGGCGTGCGCCGAAGAACCAGACCGGACGAAATTATAGCCACCGCCTTCGCCCGTTAAGCTTGTGACTTAGACAACCACTTGTGTAAACAATTCACACGCACATTCGCACACACAGAGAACTAGCGAAATAACTTAGCGAAAAACAACCCTTGCTAAAGACTTTTACGAGCACAGTAGACATTAATCCTACCATTGACCAATGTAAAATCAATTCTTTTATTTTTATTCATAATTACTCTTCTATACAAGAAAAAACCCAGACCTAGTTGTTGAACATTGTTCATTTCGTTTTGTTCTGTTTCAATGATCCTTCGCTCCACAGAGCCAACCAGTTGGTGTTCGCCCAGTGATCGCTTGCTGCTATAAAAAGTTTCAACGTGGGAGTGTGTTTGTAGCTGGACGAGACGACCAGATCGGCGACGTCATCATCATCATCGTCGCCATCCCGGCCTAGAGGGACTTGGATCTATTTTTTATTGCCACGACGATCTGCACGGCTGGGGGGGGTCACAATTCGGCACCGCGACCAGGATATCAGACGTTTGTGGTTGACCACCGTATGCAGTGGGGTTTACAATGATGATGATGATGATGATGATGATGATGATGATGATGATGATGATGATGATGATGATGATGATGATGATGATGATGGACAATCTGAATCAGAACCTACATAATGTAATTACCGTAAGTTCTAGAACAAATTGGACCAACGATAAACTAATCGATATTTACATAGATGTAATATGATTTAATAAAATCCGGTTGCACTGGGTTTTATTATCTGCCTTTGGATATGAAATTGATAAGATCTATGTGACCATCCACAAATTGGGAGGGGGGTATGAGTTCGATGCTAACCAGTCAATCTCACATTTATAGCCGATCAAATTTCGAAAGTGTTTTCGATAGTCTTAAGAAGGATCGTGGTTTTAATCGAAGAAAATTGACCACACAGATGTCGCTATGGGCAGTCGTTCTTGCTCTGACAGAACAAGGTTTCAGTTGTGACCTTGAAGGGCCGATAATAATCAAGACAACCCGATGGTATATTTACAAGAGTGTATTTACAGAAGTACAGAAATAGTATGTTACAGAAAGTCTGCGTCCGATACTGTGGATATGACTGCCAACAATGACTGCCGCGACACTTTATCGTAACTGTATTCATAGTGTCTGGAAGAGTCAATCTATTCCCGAAATAGGGTAGATAAACATCAAACCATAGCAGTTTCTTTACTAAAACGTCCCATCTGTGGAACACTATTCCACGGGACTGCTTCCCAACTGACTATAGCATGGTCGTTTTCAAGTCTAATGTTAAAAATATTCTCGAGCCGTTCTCTTAAATAATCAAATTCTGACCATGTCACCCATCGTTTTCAATCCTCTCATGGTGTTGTTCGTCGTCCAACTGCTAATCGTATTATCCTTGAGTAGCCCCCGGCCCTTGATAAATGGTGATCTATTGGTATTAAAAGTGAAAAATAAATAATAAAGAACGACAAAATGTATAAGAATTGTCTATACAAACTAAATGAAGGAGCTAAGATGTGAGAATTAAATTATGTAAGAAGACTCTCACCGTCGGAATCAATTGTCTGTATCGGGATGTAGGCGCTGGTTCATGTTACCGCGAGCAGATAAGGACTGAGGCATAATGCTCCTCGACCATAGCTCTCTGCATTTAAATAATTAAAATAAGTTAGAATAGAGATATTTTTGATTAATCAATTATCTGTATCTATCCATTAAATGGGGGAAAAAGGATATTTAAAAAAAAAAAATGCTCACTAATAACTAAAATAATACAAGGAGATAAATTATTTTAAGCTGCAAAGATTTATCGCCCTTACACTCATTATTTAAAATTTTAGCTATCGTAACAATCTTCTTAACCGGAATGTTTTGTGTTGTTGTTGTTTTTAAAAAAAACTTAAGTCAAATACATTTTGGTGATTTGGAAAAATAAGACAAATTGGTTCGGCAGAATCAAATGTCTATGTGTCAAATGTGATGCTATTTGGGTCTAAATTCTAAAACCTGACAGGATAACTTTAGAGAATTGACTAGAAGCAATATCCTAAATAATTTGTTGTTATTGTTATAAACAGAGTTTGTTCTTTTGTTTTAAAGAAAGGTTGTAGTTTTTCGGTATTGATCGTCGGTGTGGTACTAGATGAAGCCAAGGAAGTTACGGTGCATTCTGGTGACAGTTATATAACGTTAACAGCACAACGGTTACTAACGATAATAATATTTGCAATTAATATGATGCACAAACGATCCAGTTTACAACTAGTATGAGGTACAGACCACCAGGCTCACAACTGGTATGATACAAAGACAATCTGCATCACCACTGGTATGATACAAAGACAATCTGCATCACCACTGGTATGATACAAAGACAATCTGCATCACAACTGGTATGATACAAAGACAATCTGCATCACAACTGGTATGATACAAAGACAATCTGCATCACAACTGGTATGATACAAAGACAATCTGCATCACAACTGGTATGATACAAAGACAATCTGCATCACAACTGGTATGATACAAAGACAATCTGCATCACAACTGGTATGATACAAAGACAATCTGCATCACAACTGGTATGATACAAAGACAATCTGCATCACAACTGGTATGATACACAGACTACCAGGCTCACAACTGGTGTGATGCACAGACGACCAGGTTAACAATTAGTATTATGCACAGACGATCAGGTTCACAACTGGTATAATGCATAGATAATCAGCTTCACAACTGGTATGATGCACAGACGATTAACTTCACAACTGGTATTATGCACAGACGATCAGCTTCATAAATGGTATGATGCATAGATAATCAGCTTCACAACTGGTATGATGCACAGACGATTAACTTCACAACTGGCATGATGCACAGATGATCAGCTTCATAAATGGTATGATGTATAGACTATCAGTTGGCAACTGGTATGATACATAAAACAATCAGTTTCACAACTGGTATGATGCATAGAGGATCATTCTCACCACTGGTATGATGCACGAACTACACGCTTCACAACTGCACAGACGATCAAGTTCACAACTTGTACGATGCAGAGACGACCAGCGTCACACCTCGTATGATGCATAAACGATCAGATTCCCAACTGGCTTAAAGAACGATTCATGTCTACATAGAAACAAACAGACAGGCGAACAACCTGACTCTTTTTATGTGTAAAATGTGTGTACTTGATATGACATAGGAGTAGTGGGAATCTCCATCTCATCGGCAAAGTAATGAGACGCCCACGCTTCAATTTACAGCCTCTGCGTCATCTTTAATGAAGCGATCATTTTTATATGGACCAGAGTAATTTCGTTAATGCGACGCGAATTTTGTAACAGTATATATATATATATATATAAATACTGTTTTGTTTTTAAAATCCCGAAACAGTTTTCATGGTAAACAACTGACGATCCCTTATATATAAAAACATATATAAAAATATATTTATATTAGAGTATATTCTTGGAAGTAAACTAAAATAGTGATTGCAGTAAATTGATTGACTTACTAGACTAAAATCTTTCAACAAAATTTTTTTTTTTTTTTTTTTTTTTTTCTTCCCAGTTTTGAAGGTTAAAAGAACTTCCGAGACTATATATTGGGTATTTGAATATGTATGGCTAGGATTCCTTCCTCTTATTCGAATACTTTCCTGGTACCATAGGTACTTAAGTTTTTTTTTAAACCCTGAAAAACTAAAAAAATAAATAATATATAATAGTAATAACTATGGTTATTAAAACACGATCACAAGCTAGGTCTGGGCAGCCCTCAGAACTAGTGAGTTCCCCTAGGGCTCACCCCCCAAGGAGGTCGGACATATCTCGACAGGGTAAAGCCGTTGTCACTAGTAACATAGAAGTAGGAGCTCCTTCGTACGAAATGGCAAATGGGACTTGTCCGGCCGAAATAAGTTTTAAGGTTGCTCCTTGTGGAGCTTCATTATGTAAAACCTGTAATATTCTAATAACATCTAAAGAATATAAATCAAATGTTACAGACAGAATGTATAAAATAGTAAATCATTCGGGGGAAGATTTGTCATGTAAGTCTCAAAATCTAATTTATTTGTTATCATGTAAAAATTGTAATTTACAATACGTAGGCGAAACCGTACTTCCTTTAAATAAACGCATGAATATACATAGAACTAGCACTAAAGGATGTCTCCATGTTATTAAACATTTTAAAGAAACCTGTAGTGAATCGTCCTTTTCAATACAAATCATTGAAAAATTTAAAAATAACGGATATAATAGTTTTGGAGAAGTAGATAACAATATATTAAAAATACGTCAAAATAAAGAAGATGAAACAATTAAGAAATTACGAGTAATTTATCCTTATGGTCTAAATAGTAAAATAAAGAAAAATAACTTACACGATGAATTAGAAAATGTAGGGCGATTATATCCAGCTTTACCTCGCTACGGTACTAGAGATAGGTCATATGTAAATAGAAACAGCAAAGAATCTGCCATTTCATGCGAGGAATTCTTTGAAAAAACTAAAGATAGTATTATTAATAATATTTCCGGTTCTTTCAATTACATTAGAAAACTTCTAAATCAAACAAAAAAGAAGGTACAGAAGAATATTGCATCTAAAATATTACTACAACCGGATATGATGTACAAAAAAGAAAAACTAACTCAATGGTATGAATATATAATGGATATAATCGATACTAAACTATATAAACCACCTGTTGTATATAAAAAACATAAACCTAGAAATGTTTGTGTAGTTCTGTATGAAAATAAAGGATTAGATGATATAAATCTGCCAAAAATATTAAATAATCCAGAAATCTTACAATTACTACCCACTGAACTAAAAATGGAGGGACAAAATCCAATAGTAACATATAAACTTGGGCAAACCATACGAAATAAAATTTTCAATTATAAAAAAACAGTAGAAAATATAAATACAAATGATTATAAGGATGAAAATATTCCAGAATGCGAATGTAAGTCCTCCCCTTTATGTAATAATGACATAGGGCATGTAATTACCGGTAATTTAGCGATAGTAAAAAATCCTAAGTTGAGAAAGCTCCTTACAAAAGGTCCAAACTACAGAGAACCTAAATGTTTAAATTATACAAAATGTATAAAAGAAATAAATAAAGCATTAGAAACCTTTAGTATATCCATGGCAAAAAAACACAAAATATTAGATTCCACATTTGACGCATGGAAAAATAATATACTCAGATTCGTAAATAAAAAGGTCGAACGTTTAAAAATGTTTAAACATCCTAAAAAGACGAATCCTCTCCTTAGAAATTCACAAATAATTATGGACCTTCAAATACTTCAAAATAAATTTGTAATAGTTCCTATTTATAAGGCAGCAAATAATATAGCTTTTATATGTAAAAAATATTACATACAACGATTATTGTCAGAAGTAGGAATTATAGGTATAGAATCAGATACTTATAAAGTAAGTAATTGTGAAAAAGAAAGTATTATTCTAAATAACACCATTATTTGTGAAAAATTAGGACTAAAATTAGATGAGAAAAATAATAAACTTCCATGTATGTATTGGATACCGAAAATGCATAAAAAACCAGTTGGGGCCCGTTTTATTGTTGCCTCCAAAATGTGTATTACTAAACCCTTGAGTAAGGCTATATCAAATGTGTTTAAATTAATAATTAATCAGATAAATAATTTTCATAATAAAAGAAAGTTCTATAGTAATATAAACCTATTTTGGGTAGTAAATAATTCATATCCAATAAAAGAAAAACTAGATCATATAAATTCCCGTAAAAAGGCTAAGTCAATTTCTACATATGATTTTAGTACCTTATATACTAAAATACCACATAATGAACTAATTAAAGAATTAGGTAACATTATAGATTTAGCTTTTGCCGGAGGTAAAGGTAAATACATAGAATTTTCAAAATCTAAAGCCTTTTGGTGTAAGACTAAAAACAGTAAAACTAGTACTTCAAAAAATGGCCTTAAAATACTTATAAGTCACCTGATTAAAGAAAGTTATTTTAAAATAGGAAATAATACACTAATACAAACAATAGGTATTCCTATGGGTTTGGACCCTGCCCCCTTTTGGGCAAATCTCTATTTACATAGATATGAATACATATATATGTCAGCATTAATAAAAAATGATATATCTAGAACGTATAGTTACCACGGCTGCAGGAGGTTTATTGATGACCTGGTCTGTATAAATGATAGAGAGGAGTTTGAAAATACTAAACATTTAATATATCCTAGGGAATTAAAATTAAATTGTGAACATACAGGAATACATGCTACCTTTCTAGATTTAGATATAAAAATTGAGGATGGTAGATTTATTTATAAAATGTTTGATAAAAGAAATTCTTTTCCCTTTCATATCGTTCGTATGCCGCATAAAAGTAGTACCTGTCCTATGTATATATTTTATGGGAGTATAATGTCCGAATTTCTAAGAATAGCCCGCGTTACTTTAAGGTTAATGGATTTTATACCTCCAGTCACTTCATTAGTAATAAGAATGCTTAAACAAGGTGGAGATAAAAATAAAATATTTAGACAGTTAAATAAAGCAATAACACGCTATCCTGACGCTTTTAAATTATATGAAATAAATCAAAAGAAATTGATAAAAGAAATCCAAAACTCTACTATAAAAATGTATAACATATGTAAATAGTCCATGATAAAATAAATAAATAAATGTATATATATATATATATGTATATATGAAATATTTTTATAAATATATATTTTTAATTTTAAAACATTTGTAGACAAAGAAAATAACCAAGGGGAAAAAGGGGGGTTATTATAATGGAATCATCTAACTCTATAAAATAGATGTTCTGTAAAATAGTAAATACCCACTTTGAAAGGAACAACACAGGTAAGGAAACTATATTTTAATACTTTAGAAAAACAAATCTGGAGGCAAAACTAAATTAAATATTTGTAAACTTTTTAAATTAAAAAATAATTATTAAATAGGGAGGTGGTGTCTGATCAACACTGCTGGGATGCCATGATAAAGAAATACTGTTTTGTTTTTAAAATCCCGAAACAGTTTTCATGGTAAACAACTGACGATCCCTTATATATAAAAACATATATAAAAATATATTTATATTAGAGTATATTCTTGGAAGTAAACTAAAATAGTGATTGCAGTAAATTGATTGACTTACTAGACTAAAATCTTTCAACAAAATTTTTTTTTTTTTTTTTTTTTTTTTTCTTCCCAGTTTTGAAGGTTAAAAGAACTTCCGAGACTATATATATATATATATATATATATATATATATATATATATATATATATATATATATATATATATATATATATATCATATTTGGAAAGAAAGGTGCTTTCCAAATATGATCTAAGGTTAAGATCGGATTCTATCTCTCCCTGATGTGATCTCAGTTTATAATACCTGTTTATCGATAACATCGACATGCCAGTGTCGCAGATTTTGTACATGTCTGTGTAAATAAAAAATAATTATATATAAAAGCTCTATTTGATATTGTGCACTTTTTAAAAACCCGGTTTAAATTCTTTGGATTACTATCCTGTGATGTTTTACCTGGATTGATGTTCTCAATCAGCGTTCAGCAGTCAATTGTTGATTTCACTCTTTCTTCTTCTTCTTCTTCTTCTTCTTCTTCTTCTTCTTCTTCTTCTTTTCTTCTTCGTCTTCTTTCCCTTTTTTAACATTTAGCGCTTTCTTTCTCCCTCTTTGTTGTTTGTTGCACGTGACTATTTCTTCCAATCAAATTCTTTGTATAAATTTGAAAACTTTTCTGTTTTTAATTAAAGTTCACAATCCGATTGAGAATGGTCGTATTTAGACGATTGAAATATTTCGGAGAACTATACAAAATGAGTTTTTGAGTTTATTTTTTGTTAGTTGTTGAAGTGCTTATCCTTTGTTCCATTTTTATTTTTACACACACACACACACACATATATATATATATATAAAAGGAGATTGTAGTTTGCTTGAAGCATTGCTGGTAAATGTAAGTGTAAATTAGTCGTCCAAGGCTATAGCAATGCGATGTGGTTGCCGTGAGATGGAAAAGTGAAAAGAAATAAACGCAGGGAGAAAGTGAAACTCAAAACGATTTATTAATAATTTCACGAAAACTGATTAAATACCAAATAGTATTTTTTTTTTTTTGGTAAGTAACAGATCGGCAAAGGGTAATCTTAAATTTTCGAAAGAACAACTTTCATTATCAGAAGACAACAATAGAAGACCGAGAGGGTCGGAAATATATATATATACATTTAAAAAGAATACGCGGAAATCTCTCTAAGGCCCTTTCGACTATCATCTCGTCAAGAGAAAATCGATAGTTTTAATTAATAATAACGTCGAAAGAAAGAGCAAAATGGGGAAATTGAGTGTGCCAAAATTAACGTTAAAGCGATTAAAATTCAATTTAATGATTTCGTTAAAAGTCGATTAAAAGGCACTGCGTTAGGGGATAAAAAAATTAAAAAATTAAAAAAAATTGGGAAGGAGTTCAAAGTTCCCCAAAGAGATTAAGCGATCTTACAAATTCCTTCTGCCGGCACAAGGAAGGTTTTCGAATAGCAATAGAGACAGATTCCAATATTTTCAAATGGTTCTTGGAATCTGCTCGATGCAAGACCTCAAAACGGTCTATTTTATAGCCACTGGCACAGCTAGGGTTTTCAACCAAATGCTGGCCAATAGCAGAGTCTAAAGAATTAGAGCAGGGCCTTAGTGAGATTTCCGCGTATTCTTTTTAAATGTATTTATAAATTTTGTACCTCAAAACATTTATATATATATATATATATATATATATATATATATATATATAAGGTACTTAAGCTTTTTTTTTAAATGCAACTTTAATTCCTATATAATTTTATTTCTAGCTACCATATCGCAGAATGATTCTTGGGTGTAGTGTTTAGATAGTATTATTATTATTATTATTATTATTATTATTATTATTATTATTATTATTATTATTATAATGAATTTTATTTGATATGCAAATTACCATATCACACGGTAGTCTTAAGGGTAGTATATTATTATTATTATTTGATTATTATTATTATTATTTATTTATGTATATATAAGTGAAATTTTAAGCTGAATTATTTCGACACTTGATTATTGGGGAAATGGTAGTTTGATCAGTACCATTGGAGAGCCATGCATATTATAACTGTCCTGTTATTAAATCTCCGAAACAGTTACATGGTAAACAGCTGATGATCCCCGTGTTAATATTAGATGCTTACGTTAAGGTCTCCTGTTTTTGTTCACTGTTAGATACTTAACCCCCCTTTTTATTTTATATACTTACTATTATATATTTTTTATTTATTTATGCATTTTCCAACGAATGTTAAGTCTGCACTATTTCGGATTTAGTTAGTTTCTCTGGGAATTTAAACTGCATTTTCCTTCTTTTTTTTTGTCTTTTTGTTTAAAATAACTCAAAGTTTCTTTAGACTATATATATATATATATATATATATATATATATATATATATATATATATATATATATATATATATATATATATACTAGCATGAACCAGTAACAGTATATATATATATATATATATATATATATATATATATATATATATATATATATATATATTACCATGAAAACCCAACGTTGCTCGGGATTGAATGCGGATCGCTACTATACACTTTTTCACTATGCTCATAACGTCATATAACCTTCTTTGTTTTTACTGGACCCCTTCCCCCGTTTCTCCCCCTGATATACTTGGAAGAATCTGAAATGCTAGAAAACTCTCTGAATTAGTGTCTTATACATATGGTTTAAATTTCATTAAAATCGTACAAATACATTTGAAATTTTAAGATGGGTCACATACACACACGCAAGTTTTTTTATATTACTCTTGTTTGAACAATTGATGATTTAATAACTATTTAATTCTATCCATTTTTATTCTCATCACTTATCTACTTATACTATAGATCTATCGTGCATATCGAGCATTGACTATTCAAGGTAGGATATGATTTAGAGATAAAGTCTTATTCTTTATTTTCATATTTTACACACACACACACACACACACATATATATATATATATATATATATATATATATATATGTGTGTGTGTGTTTCGATTGTACTCTTCACAGGGCGTCAACCTCTTCAGACCAAAGAAGACAGTTCTTTGGTCTGAAGAGGTTGACTCTCTGTGAAGAGTACAACCGAAACATGTATGCACATATGTAACCAATAATGTTTGTATAAATAAAAATGTATCTCTTATGAAATTATAAATCACCCTCTATAGTCACCAGACCCTGTACTAACAGATTACCATCTCTCATGAAGTTTGCATTCTAATTTGAGTAGACTAGACCCTCCGGGCATAGGCAGTTTATATATATATATATATATATATATATATATATATATATATATATTATAAAGAATGAGAGAGAGATAGAGCGGTGTAGGATTTACACTTTAGATCAGACATGTACAAAATCAGTGACACTGGCATGTCGATGTTATCGATCTACAGCTGTTAAAAAGCTGAGATCTCATCAGGGAGAATTAGAATCTGATCCTACCCCTCAGATCGTATTTGGGAAGAACGAAATGGGGGAGAAAAAGAGAAAGGAAAGAAAAAGAGAAAATTTTAAATTTGGAAAGTCACGTGGTCAGACTTGAGACCGTTGAAAATGAAAAAAATAATATAATATAGAATAGAAATATAATGAAATAAAATATACTTGCAAATAAATAACTTTTCTCTTCTTCTCTTCTTCCTTTTTTTCATTTTTACTTTATTCCTTTTTTTTTCAGACATTACAGGGCCTATTTTTTATCATGTCGTTTTAATGATCTATTAAGCTCGTATACAACAACTCCCGATTATCATATATATTTCCTATGCAGGATTTCTAATTATCCCTTTTTTTCTTTTCATATTCATTTTATAACTTTCATTATTATTAATAATTACGTTATTAACATACTAAATTATACCTTTTTTTATTTTTTCAATTTTTTTCAATTTTTCTCATGATCGTTTTTATACTAAAATCCGAAAGAAAAAAATGTATGTTGCATGTATCACAAACATTTTCGATTCTTCAGATGACAAAAGAAAGAAAGGAATCTCAAAAGGCAGCAAGAACGCGAACATGGCGTCAGTTAAGAACGGACTCACAAATTTGTAAATGTTCTGCTTTTCTCCAGCTTTTTTGTTCGTTTGTTTTTGTCACCTACAGATGATTTGATGAAGAATCGAAAATGTTCGTGATACATGGAACATACTTTATCTCTTTTTGTTATTTTAACACAAAAGATGTTCGCTTATATATAATATTTATTAATTATTACTTACAGACATCGATGTTTCATGCTAACGTAATCTTCAGTGCAGGAATTTAATTCCCGACGGTTCGCGGGCTTGAACTCCGATCACACATCGCCACTGATTCGCAGTCAAGAGTGTTCCCCCGTTGGCCACCGTGAATTAGCTGATAATTAGGAGGAATTTAACTTTGTAAATAGCGAGTCGGCGGGTATTTTACACGAGCAGTGAAAGTGATCTTACAACAACAAACTGTGTTGGATCTCGCATGAAGCATTGTGAAAATATATGTTTTAGTATATATTTTCAATAATTTATATTTACCAACCTCTTCCAATTTAAGCTCGATGAATGTTAACCATTAACAACAGAGCATATATAAGTAAGCAAAGTTCAATTACATTCCAAAAGACAAGATTTTTTTTTTTTTTCTTAAAAAGCATTTTTCAAGGCAAACTTCATATATATATATATATATATATATATATATATATATATACAAGTGATACGATATTAAGTGCTAACCGAAACACAAATAAACACAGACACACACACATATATATATTTTGTAAACATTTTGTAAACATACATATAAACATACATACACACACATATATATATATATATATATATATATATATATATATATATATATATATATATATATATACATACACACTTACATACAAATAACTACATCCATACGTACATGCATACATACCGTTATCACTGTCCAAGCTAACGTATATATATACGTGCAATTATAACATAAATATCGGAGAAATATATAAATGAAAGATGTTTAAATAAGAAAATGGAAAGTGAGAACCTGAAAAATTAGAGTAAAAAAAAAACTAAACATTAAAATAGAATAGATATGAAACCTTTAATTATACACCCTCACTATCAAATTCAATTTTTTTTTTTTAAGTAAAAGGAATGCCGGGCGAGTTTCAATTATATGTAATTAATTAATTTTTTAAATTTTTTATTTATTCTCATAATTTATAACAACAGTAGCATACGTGAATACGGCATTATAAAATGTATTTTCAACTTTACCTGGACCGAAAAATCCACGCAAGAAAAAACGTTTCAAAACAATTATTTAATTTGTGTTTTAGTTCTTCATCTTCGTGTGAATCAGATGATTCTGGTGTTGGCATTAGTTTCCCCGATGTTTTTCTAGTTAGAAATCTTTCTGGAAAGACATCAGGTACTTACGGGAAGGACCACGAGAAGGTTGTCAACATCCCTAAGTGAAAGTGGTACTGTGGAACCGACTGAATTCGAATTTGAAACACCCAGGTCTTCAGTCCGTGTCGTTATCCACTTAACCACCGTCGCCTCCCTGTGTTTTACTAATGGGTCATCACTTATCAAGGCCCAGGGGCCACTCCAGGATAAGGGTTAAATAGATCGTCAGTTGGACAATAATCGCCTCCACGAGATAGCCGGAAACAATGGGCGGATTGAGGTTACTTAAGAGGAACTGATTATCCAAGAAAACGGTTCAACAAGTATTTGTTCACATTAGACTTGAAGCCGACCATGCTGTAGTCGGTTGCGAAACAGACTCGCGGTATCTTGTTCTACAGATGAGATGTTCTAGGAAAGAAACTTTGTTCATGGAAGTTTCGCTTGTTTTTTAGCGCAGAAGGAAATGGAAAGTGTTTTTGCTGTGATTGTAGCTGGAATTTTTGCTGTGAATGTTGTACAGGGATACCAAGGATTGGAGCCCAGTCGAGCACCTACTATGAAGATAACGATACAGCAGAGAGAGACTAGCAACATCTATTCTGTGTGAAAGAGGTTTTAGGGACGAGAAGAGGGCACCTCTCACCAGGTTGCGAAGTTGATTTTGTACTCTGTCAAAAAAGAAAAGGGTGATCAGAGCGGTACCTCCCCATATATATATATATATATATATATATATATATATATATATATATATATATATATATATAATACTTTTTATTTACACAGACGTGTACAAAATCTGCGACACTGGCATGTCGAGGTTATCGATCAACAGTTACTATAAACTGAGATCTCATCAGGCAGAGTTAGAATCCGATCTCAACCTCAGATCATATTTGGGGAGAACCCAAATATGATCTGAGGTTGAGATCGGATTTTAACTCTGCCTGATGAGATCTCAGTTTATAGTAACTGTTGATCGATAACATCGACATGCCAGTGTCGCAGATTTTGTACATGTCTGTGTAAATAAAAATTATCATATATAAAGCTCTATTTTGATATTGAGCACTTTTTATATACCCGGTTAAAATTCTCTGGATTACCACCCTGTGGATATTTTTTACCTGGATTATTACCATTATATATATATATATATATATATATATATATATATATATATATATATATATATTACGGTAATATTTGAAGCTCTGCTTCTAAGAGCGTCCAAAGAGGTCAGTGTATAGAACCTCAGGCTGACGATCTGAAGGTTTCGGTTTCCGGTTTCCGGTTTCCGGTTTTCGGTTTCCGGTCATGGCTTACGCTTTATCTGTTGGGAATTTATTATTTACTATTAATGCAATATTTTCTATTGCTAACTCAAATCAGTGAGTTTCAGTTATCTGTAATTACTTTGTTATTGTTTTTTTTTATTTCCTCTAACAATGTATGCTAAAAAGAAGCATACGTGGACACTGGATTAGCGTTTGCTGAGTCAGGTTTTTTCATCGTCATCCACCAATTCCTACTAAATAGTAGGGGGGCGGTATGTAGACTATTCTGCGTGTGCTTTAAATTAAGTATGTTATTCTAAGAGGTGTGATGTGTTATGTATTTGTATGTGCAGTCTAGCTTTTAATATTTCCTCCATTTTGTTTTCTTTAAGTCACACCAAACAAGGCATAGTGCCACTGAAACGCAAGGAGTTACTGTGAATAAAGCTAAATTTGTCACGGAAACCTGGCTGGGGAGTTGGGCAGCGACATTTTTGTTCACATTACATTTAAATGTCTGCATGCTGGTACGTTCGTAGAAAAGGGGGGGGGCAGAAGGGTGGGGCAAAGGCAAGCGATTCGATGAAAGAAGCTATTAGGGTAGAAAATCCTCCGACATCTGGAGACCTCTACACGAAGGGGTTGGACTTTGCTGTTAGTCGGGGGGATTTACGTTGACGGGGTACAAGTCCAGTAAGTTCATCGGAGCATATTCCGTGAAGTACCTGTAAAACTAAAAAAAAAAAGAAAAGGGATGCAACACTGCGGCGATTCGACAGGGGTTCGAGCTTTGCAGAGAGTGAGACCTCTTAGATTAGAGGCTCCGTTTTGTACCTTGTCCAAGAGAGAGAGAGAGATAGACTCGTGGTTGCTGCACCAGCCCAGATGTGAAAAAAATACTCCATGCATGCGTGAATGGTGACTTTATAGATATATAGAACGCTGGTAGGTGTGATAAGTTTTCTAGCTCGCTAGAGAAATCCTACCTTCTTCGCAGCAGACTTGGCAGTATCTTCTATGTATTTATTCTACTTCGTGTTACTGAGAATGACATTTTATTCTAAGGTTGTCCACCTTTTATTCTATGCCTTAGATGTTATCTATTTGCATGTGTCTAAGTATTTCTTGAATGAGATGCGTGTGTGCCAAGATGTACTCTAAGGCAGATCTAGAGCAGTCTGACCGTGGTACTGACATTTAATACAATAAAAATAAAAAAATACGCTTGTCTCAGTTAAGGCAGTATATATTATGTATGTGCGCATTGGTTCTTGTCTATGTGTTGCCTTTTTTGTTGGGTATCCTCGTGGTGAAGGCCCGGGGTGGGCTAGTTGTATGCCTAGTCCCCCTCCTCCCCCCTCTCTCTCTCTCTCTCTCTCTCTCTCTCTCTCTCTCTCTCTCTGCTTATTGTGCTTATTATTTTGTCGCCGAAATGTAATATCTTCAGGAAGCAAATGTTGGAGGAGGTTTGACGTATCCGTTTTTTTTTTTTTAACTTTTGGTGAACACAAGGTCTGTAGGTACAAAAACACTTAAATATTTAAAAATATTTACAGTTAATGCCCCTTTAAAATTAATAGTCTTGCTAGTAGAGCCCTGTTTGGAATTAAAAAGTTTGTTGTCACTAATGATTATGCAAAGTTTCGCTCGAGCGTCGAACTCTTTCGAAACTAATGACGCCTGCCCCCGCCTCTCAGGTAGATGTACGTTAATTTCAATTACTGTCCGTGGCAATTCCTCATGACCACGTGGGCATAGACGTTAGGCTTGTGATCCTAAACTAAATCTATAAACTGCGTTCGATCCCATGCGATCGCCTGAAACCGCCACTCCTGCACTGATGAGGGTAAAAAAAACCGAAACGATACTGTCTGTAGGTACAAAAACACTTTAACATTTAAAGTATATATATATCGAAATTATAAAAAAAATTAAAAATGGCGTATTAGTGGGTTCCCTCACGTGTGAGTTTGCTCTTTTCTTTGTTTTTTTGTTTGGTTTCACCCAAAAATGAACCACTGTATAGTGTAAGTTTTTTCAAGAAACTTTAATCCAGAACTTTTTACTCTTTGTGAATTTTTCTGATGATTTTGTAATGTTGCAGAGGCGATATTAACATAAAAATGTTGTTTGACACAGCACAAATGAAACGGACCGTAAAAAATATATCTCACAAAAATGTTATGTTTTTTGGAAATGTGAAAAAATAAAAATAATAAAATAAAAACATAGTTATTGGAATATAATATGAACCTGACTACTGTTCTCATCTTGAGTGTTATCATCACAACGTTTCGGCCGCTGTAATCTCTGGCCTTCTTCAGGTGTATCTTTTTCGAACTCGGGAATATTTCTGTCGAACTCGGGAATCTGGACGAAATTTCGAACGGAACCCTTTATTTAATCCACGAGTGTAGCATGCTTTCGTTCCGTCAGCCATGACGTGGAGAAATCTTCAGTAATTCGCAATTCTTTGTATCGAGGATTGAACCTTCAACCTTCAAATGACTTAGAACGGAATTTTACTTAGTACTATATCCACTGCGTCACGGGTCCTTGCGAAATTATACAAATTATCAATCCTCATCTAGAAAATTCAGAAACAAATATATATATATATATATATATATATATATATATATATATATATATATATATATATATATATATATATATATATATATATATATATATATATATATATATAATATTTGTTTTGTTTGCTATCTATGTACGTATATGTTTCGTCCTAATAATCGGGACTCGTCAGCATAGAGATATAATTATTCACTACTGGTAGCGTGATTCGAAATCCCGGGCTCCGAGTATGTTACAACGCAAATCCCGACATCTAGACTCCCCACGGCCACCGCTGAATAGCTAGATAAACAGTAATAATTTTAACACTTATTCGGCGGCTTTATATATATATATATATATATATATATATATATATATATATATATATATATATATATATATATAATGTTAATAATAATAATAAGTGTTAAAATTATAACTGTTTATCTAGCTATTCAGCGGTGGCCGTGGGGGTCTAGATGTCGATACCCCCCTGTCGCTTTATCACATTCACAAGGGAATTATGCGATGTAAATGGAATACACAATGATTTCGTTTATAAAAAAATATATAAATATTTTTTATTGGGTTCGAATATTTACAGGGTTGACAACAACAAGTGTGAATAACGAACACAACGAATTATTGAATACATATAACATTTATTTAAATGAATAATGAAATTATTATCATTGGATAAATGGAGCTTAAATATGTACAATGAAAATAATACAAACGGGTTTGCAGCATTTGAATGTTTTGGTCAATGAAAGAAATGTCACTTATCTGAGTAGGGGAGTGTTTTTACTTTGAATTTGACTCCTTTTTTGTTTGTTTTTGTTTTATGATTGTGTGTTTTGTCTCATTTCATAAAGATCGCTTGTGCTTTTGTATTGATCTTGCAACTCCGACATCTCTCATAGTAGGATCTTTTGATTTCTGGAGCGTATCTCGCTGAGTTACTCTATATCCGAGATGTTTTGCCGCTCCTTGTTTGCTGTTATTAGATCATCGGCTTTACATGTGTTTCCCTCGCATCATAGTTTCGGCCTTTTTCTCATTTCGCTAGGAGCTAACCAATTTCGCATGCATTTTCAGTTCGTTGTTGTATTGCTTTCAACGACTACACCTTCTGAGAAAACATTTTCAGTTTTACACCTTGCTTGGTGGAGTTTTGTTCAGATACTAATTACTTTCTTCGTTGTTCTTTGTCTCCGCGTCTTTATTCGTCCGTTAAGATTTTTTTGTTCTCAGTCCATCCCAAACGCTGCCGTGCGCGTATTTTTGAATTGCCCAGTTTCTCGCACGCATATCTTTTATTACGGTAGGAAGGGGGTGACGCTGCTGCTGATGATGATAACATAGCACTGTTAAATTAATTTAGGATCAAGCGTTTCTTTGTGTTTGTGTATTCGCTCTTGTTTTGTTTTGTTTTTTTAATATTTTTCTTTGAAATATTACCGTTTCTTTTTAACGTTTTATTTTATTCTCTAAAATGCGCTAACATGTAACATATTTACCTTCGTTTTCACGGAGACACTTAGCAGGGCTAAAGATACCAAATGTAATCGATTCTTCAGTCGATGTTGTGATGGTCTAAGTTTCCAGTTTTTCTGTGAAACCGAAGGTATCGTTTAAAGAGTATAATGTATATACAAATGTATAGTGTGTCACGCCATATTCGCACTTAAGATTTTACAAGCACATTTCACCAGACAAAATACCGACAGAGCGCATTAATACATTTATATATTTTTATTTTCTTATTTCAGTTTGTGAGCGGAAAAGCAGATAAATAATTTCAAGCGAGCAATGATACATATTACTTCTTGTAAAGTCAAAGCATCCAGTGCCCTTGGCTCTAAGTACTACTGACCTTTACACCAGTATCGACTGTCAGTTCGTACGCCTACACAAATAGAACCTAAGCTTCTGGTCATGTGACCGACATCCATATAAGTCCTAACTTGGGCAATATCTAAGAAGGAAAGAAAAAACGAAGAAGACAAAAGTGGTACATAAAAGATGGGTTAAAAGCGCCTCAAAGAAAAGTGTTGACGAAAAGCTGATATGAACGATTTGCATATTCTGACTGTTTTCCCTTCTGAATTTGAGATATCGAAATGATTTCAGAAACTACCAACTCATCTCATCGATAGAAATGCCATTGACATTTTCACTCAAGAACCTGAATGATACTCTAACTCGTCTATTGTTGCTTGCGGTTATCAACTTAATATCCTGATTTGTGAGCTTAGAGAAAAAATTGTGTAACGCTGACCCTGAACCACTCTATCCATCGGACTCACATTTACTTTGCTTATTAACTCATTTATTTGACCATCATTCGGAGAGAACGTTCATGCATTTTAAAATATTTCCTATATTTATGTAAATAAATATTTATATTTGAAATTCAAACTTGATTTTCTTATGTGGTTTCACACTTGTTTGTTGCTTGCTTTTTCTATACTTTCACCAGAGTCTTGAATTAGAGAACCCTTCCCCTGTGTTCTTTTCATTATTAAAAGCAGCACTCTTGGACCTCGACTATCTTTTTTTATTATTGTGTTGCGTAAAATTATTCGTAGTCCTAGCGAAAACTGGCGCGTTAGAAGTGTCAATTGAAATAAAATATGTATAGATATGCTTTTTAACAAGAAATTGAGCACTCAAGTTATTTCTCCTATAATTCTAAATTACACTATAATTTCATATATATATATATATATATATATATATATATATATATATATATATATATATATATATATATATGAAATTATAGTGTAATATATATATATATATATATATATATATATATATATATAAGTATACATTTTTATTTATACAAACATTATTGGTTACATATGTGCATACATGTTTCGGTTGCACTCTTCGCAGAGTCAACCTCATCAGACCAAGGATTCATTACTCTGAATCCTTGGTCTGATGAGGTTGACTCTCTGCGAAGAGTGCAACCGAAACATGTATGCAAATATGTAACCAATAATGTTTGTATAAATAAAAGTTTATACTTATAAACAGCTCTACTTGTCATTGAGCACTTTTTATAAACACTTGAGTTTCAACGGATTTACATCCACAGAAACCAATACAATACATATATATATATATATATATATATATATATATATATATATATATATATATATATATATATATATATATAATATAAATTTAGATTCCATTGACAATGAATTTATTCATTATTAAAGAAATCCACTGGAATGGAGATGGTCACTGGAATCTAAATTTCTTTGTTTATTTATACGTGCTCTGGAGTTTAAAAAATTAATATCTATTGAGCTTAAACCTTACAAATTTGACTACAAATTTATAATTATCTACGTAAACGTGTTTCGGCGTATTACGGCTCATCACCGTGACTTAATCTTGCGAGATTCGAAACCAGGATCACAATGACTGTGTTCGACGCCCTTGCCACTAGGCTACGAAACTCGTTTGTGATGCCCATAAATTTTAGCATTTTGTTTGTTGTTTTTTCTGCGATATTAACACATGAAATATATACACATACTTAACTATATATATATATATATATATATATGAAGGTTTATAACTAAAAGATAACTTTTAGAGAATTAGACCTATTGTGCGATGAGGAAAGCCTAATATACTGGATAGAGCAAAACAGCTCCGTTTTTCACCTCTCAGAACCCCATAACCCTCCTGACCCCATCTCCACACCTAAGTTTTTTTATTTTTCTATCTAATCATCTTCACAACCAGTTTTTCTCTGTGCCCCGCCAATAAGTCTATTTATCTTAGCAAAATCCATCTCGAGTTATAATCTCTGAATCTTATCTGCATTTAATCTAAACTTTAAACCCTACGGGAGTTCAATTCAAGCACTGACCAAAAGCTATAAAATTCCTAATTTTGACCACCCTAGATTTTATTTTTTTCTTCCTTCTTTTGCCTAAACATCATTAACCCCTTTCCCCACTCATAGGATTGGCGCCCCTCTCCCTATTCTTTCTTGCTTTTTTCCTTACTCTTTTCTTTTTTCTTTTTTTCTTTCCTTTTCTTCTGTTTTTTTTCTTTTCCTTTTTGTTTTTTGTTTTTTGTCTTTTCCCATTTTTTTTCTTCTGTCTTTTCGGCTCCTAACCCCCTACCTCCTTTGCTATTTCCACTTTTTTCTCACTCTTACCCTCCTCTACATATCCCAAAATTCCAAGTAAGTTTCACACTTTACAACAATTCGAATTTCAAATTTTCATTGAGGTTTGGTTCGCTTCTTTTTGCCTTTGGATCTGTTTACTTGAAAACATGAAGAAATGCGTTTTCTTAATATGGCTAATTTTGTCTGATCCCCCCTCTAAGGACTAAGGACTTGGGTGAAATCTTCGCCGTTGGATTTTCTTGCAGATTCTTCTGGATTTACCAATTACATTTGAACCCTATACAACTTGCATCTCCGTGTTTGGTGACTTTCATTTACACACCCGTTTGAACTTTTAAAAACTTTTTTAAAATAACTTCTTTTTTTTTAACTTTTTCCAAATTATGAATATTGACTGTTCTTATCTGTCAACTTATCAATCACTACTTCCTCTGATGATAAGATTTTGATCTTTGAAAAGCCGTGCTTAAGGAATGCAATTGAAAGAGAAGAAGAAGAAATATTTTTATTTACTAAATGCTCCTTGTTCTGAACAACTGAAGATATTGATCTGTTTCCATTTACAGGTCTAACTATTTTTCATTGACTCACCTTATATATATATATATATATATATATATATATATATATATATATATATATATGCGAAAGTTTGTTTATATATCTCGACTATATTCATATCAAAACACCTTAAACTATTTAATTCAATTTTACATTTATATATTTTCAAACACATTATATATACCCAACAGAAAAAGGCAAAAAATACACTGACCAAAACGCTTCATTTGAATAATAATTTTATAAACACTCTCAAATAAATTAATATTCTGCAAAATTTATTTTTGTTTTTGTACTCCACTTTCCTTACATAAATCTAATACTTTTCTTAATATTAATATTATTAGTATTATTATTATTGGTGGTAGTAGTAGTAGTAGTAGTAGTAGTAGTAGTAGTAGTAGTAGTAGTAGTAGTAGTAGTAGTTACGATGATTTAATGAACAACATTTAACATTCAAAATGATCATTTTGAAATTCGGAAGATAACTTCCGGTTTTTGTCTTTGTTTTTGTTGTTGACGACGAAAGGTAAAGTGTGAAAAGTAGCGACGCGAAGCTGTAATAAAATTACTCAACACTAGGCGCCAGTTGATTTTACTCCTTGACTAAGAATCATCGACTTCACACAATTCTGCAGACTCACTTACACAACTAACTACTTTCGACGACATTCTAATTGATGTGCACCAATTTTCTAAATAGGTTGTTGTGTCTAGTCAATAATCTGTTATTAAAAAAATGGCTGAAATACCAGGTTTATAGTAAAAGCAATCTAATTTCGCACGCTTCGCGCATCTACACTTCAGTCACGACCAATCAGAGTAAAACGAAAATATCAGCACCCGAACTCAACCAATATAGAAAGGCGACTCTTTCTGAATCCGAGTTTTAAGGACTATAAACGCAAGTATATTTTAAATGTACAACACTTGAGGTATGGGTTTCTTCAGGTCGATAGCCTTTTCACCCGGAAGTAGAGCCGATAATCATTAGTGAGCAGTAGGGATAAACGTAATAAGTTCCTTAGCTGCTTGTATAATAAAAGTCCGAAAAAAAGTGTTACTGTTCGAGAGGTAAATAAGGGGCAGGTAACTCTTACAATGAATTTTAAACACGATTTTCTAGTAATCAAAACTGATGGCTTTAATTGGCGTTGCACATGTGGCTACTGTGCAAGGAGAACGTTGATTAGACATAAAAGGGTTAGGGTTAGGGTTAGGGTTAGGGTTAGGATTAGGATTAGGGTTAGGATTAGGGTTACGGTTAGGGTTAGGGTAAAGGTTAAGGTTAAGGTTAAGGTTTAGGGTTATGGTTATGGTTTAGTGTTAGAGTTAGGGTTAGGTTTAGGGTTAGGGTTAGGGTTAGAAAAATATTGTTCGAAAGCTAGAGCTGTTGTGAAGAGTTACCTGCCCCCTATTTACCTCTGAAACAGTAAAAGCCAAAAAACTTTTTAGGACTTTTATTATGCAAGCACCATCCCTTACACGAAAGTAATCGACTTATCATCACTAAAATCAGGTATAGTCGACACTAACGGTTTAATGTAGTTAGACATCATCGCCACAGACTAGACAATCACAATCCAGATTATGACGGTCAAATCTGTGACGTCAAGTATCGTAATATATCGCTACCACCATTCAAACTACTTGTACCGTTTCCGCAGCTAATACTATGTGCTCGATAGAGCGCCAATCTCTAGTTCGTCATTGTAAAACATTCACAGCAAGAACTCGTCTGCCTACCACAACGGAAAAGAACTTTCGTTTCTTTTTGCGTGTGTCTAGCATCAAATAGAATTTTTGTAGAACGGAGATAATTTCCAAGAACTTACTATCTCTGGAACACATTATCATAAGAATGCTTCCTTGTAAACTACAACGTGTTTGTTTGCAAATACAATGCCAACAAATAGTTGACATAAACCGCCCTTATAAGTAATCAACTTTTGTTTATTCCACCATCATTTTAAATCATTTTATAATATTCTTCATCATTCAACTGAAAATCATTCCATCTTATTAACCTTTATCATCGAGTGGCTTATGGCGATTTCAACCGTGTCTACGGCTAACATCATTCAAACTACTAGTAGTTGCGATCACAACCGTTTTACCGTCTAACACTATTCAAACTACTAATAGTAGCGATGGCAACCATTTTCATGGCTAAAATCATTCAAACTACTAGTAGTTGCGATTACAACCGTTTTGAAGCCTGACACCATTCAAACTACTAGTGGTAGCGATTACAACCATTTTAAAGCCTGGCACTATTTAAAGTACTAATGGTAGCGATTGCAACCATTTTCCCAACTAAAATCATTCAAACTACTAGTAGTTGCGATTACAACCGTTTTGAAGCCTGACACCATTCAAACTACTAGTGGTAGCGATTACAACCATTTTAAAGCCTGGCACTATTTAAAGTACTAATGGTAGCGATTGCAACCATTTTCCCAACTAAAATCATTCAAACTACTAGTAGTTGCGATTACAACCGTTTTGAAGCCTGACACCATTCAAACTACTAGTGGTAGCGATTACAACCATTTTAAAGCCGGGCACTATTTAAAGTACTAATGGTAGCGATTGCAACCATTTTCCCAACTAAAATCATTCAAACTACTAGTAGTTGCGATTACAACCGTTTTCACAGCTAACACCATTAAAACTACTAGTAGTATCGATTATAGCCGTTTTCACGGCTACTATCATTCAATCTACAACTCTGATATGATTCCTAGTCGTTAACATGACTACCTTTTATGTCTATCTACTGAGTCCTGAACCACGAGCCACGAATTGTATTCGAAAATACAAATACTGTTTTGTATCTTATGCATGCATTTGTCTTGATTTAGTTGTTGTCACGTTCAATCCTTTTTTTTTAGTTGTCTAACGTGAGTCATTGTAAGCACTTTCATTTTTATGTTCATTTAATGGCGTCGTGTGAGAACAGACATTTTTATAAAAATGAAAAACACATTAGCAAAGAGGAAAAAAGTCCTTCAGTTAAGCGATGCAAACAAATATTTTGGCGGGTAAATTGTTACGTGGGAAGAAATAGTTAACCCAAATCTGCGATGTTCGCCTCAACGAGGTAGGTGGGTGTGTGACTGTCTTAATGGATAGTATCGCGGACTATGGAATCAGTTATGCCGAGTCCAAATCCTGTCGAATCTATTGTATTGGATTGCTAGAAAATATATATATATATATATATATATATATATATATATATATATATATATATATATATATATATATATATATATAGCCACCGTGTTTGTTATTTAGATATTAATTTACTTCCCATTCATAGACAATGCGTGGTGTAGCATTGGTACGCGCCTCGTCTACTGAATCAGACATGACTTTCGTATTGGGGTTCGAACCGTGTGACCGGCAGGGATTGTCTCCTACCATACTGCCGATTGCCGGTTTGGTACGAAACACGTGTGTATATGGGTTTATTTTTAAAATAATATTTATTTATTAATAATTATTCAAAGCTCTCGCAAGATAGAGCAGTTTAAGTTAAGTTGACAACAAGACGTCATTCTGCGTAATGGGGATAACTCTGGGCCCCCCGCCTATTGAGTTCTTCTGATTGCTTGCTGGGTAGCCGTCGTGTTTGCTATTTAGATGTTAATTTACTTCCCATTTCTAGAAAAGCGTGGTCGAGCATTGCTACGCGCCTCGGCTACTGAGTTAAACATGACTTTATTTTTTTAAAGTTGATGCTCGATATACGAGATCGAGCACAAGTAAATGATGAGAATAAAAATTGGGCAAAATGCAATATCTATTAAGTCATCAGTTGTTCAAAACAAGGGGTTTTAAATACGAAAAATTTTAGGAAGGAATAATAAACACATTTCTTATTTAAAACCCCTTGTTTTGAACAACTGATGGTCTAATAAATATTGTATTTTGCACAATTTTTATTCTCATAATCTCCGTATTTATATATATATAGCCTTGGACGACTAATTTACACTTATATATATATATATATATATATATATATATATATATATATATATATATATATATATATGAACTTTTGATAATGAGAGGTTCTCACTCTCGAAAATTAAAGTTTACCTTTTCCCGCCCTTCTTAAATTGCTTGACAGTAAACTTTTTTCTATGTTCTGGTATTTAAACCGTTAAACCGTGAAATATTAATAAATTTATTTTTGTTCATCTGTTCCACCTTCCGGTACCTATATCACATTGCTCCTGCCTCGGATTTCGAACTTACATTTATATTTACCAGCAATCCTTCAAGCAAACTACAATTCCCTTTATATATATATTTCCAATATATATATATATATATATATATATATATATATATATATATATATATATATATATATATCGAGCAAAAAAACTAGATCTGATATCCGGAACGTTTTTTGTTCTTGTTTGTTAAGGGAAGTTGTGTCTGATCAACTCTGCTGGGAACCCATGAGATAAAATACTGTTTTGTTTTTACATTCCCGAAACAGTTTTTCATGGTAAACAACTGATGAGCCTTTAAATAATGTTAAGACTAGCGTAAATTCTTGGAAGCAAACTAGTGTAGTGACTGCAAAAGATTAATTGATTTACAAGCAAAGTAGTTTTCCAACGAAGGACTTGGGACTAAAAGTGGTTGTTTTTTTCATGTAGTTTTAAATGGTTGAAAAACTTTCAAGAATATATATATATATATATATATATATATATATATATATGCGCGTGTGTGTGTGTGTGTGTGTTAGTGTGTGTGCGTGTGTGTGTTACTGTGTGTGTGGAGGGGGAGGTGGTATTGTGTGTGTATACCGGTCTATTTGGCATCATGGTAAGAGCGTTCGCTAATGGGCCGGAAAACCGGAGTTCAATCCTCGGTCGAGATATACCAAAGACTCAAAAAATGGTACTTGATTCCTCCTTGCTAAACATACAGCATTATAAAGTAAAGATCATAGGTAGATGGAGCAATCTAGGAAAAGAAGTGGCGCTCTCCCCTTCATCTTAGTGTAATAGCCAATGAAAAGGGATCTTTCGGAGCGCTTTCGACAACGTTTGAGCAATATATATATATATATATATATATATATATATATATATATATATATATAAGTGTGTGTGTGTGTGTTGTTTGCTAGGTTATAGAGTACGAATATAGAAATATACTGAGCTCTGCAGTGAGTAGTATTAACACAGTCTTTATCGTGGCTTTAATGCATGTTCTTAATTTTCTATTTTTTAATTTAATACATATATATTTTATTATTATTGCTTATGTGTTTCTTTCTTTTTAAAATCCTAACAATAAAAACGGAGTTAATGCCCTTGGCTATTCTATCGACCGCTCACACCCAAAATGTCGGCTGGGCCGCGAATACAGGTTGTACATCGAAATGGAAAAATCGTTCTAATTAAAGTTCTGCTTGATATTTTTAAATTCTTTTTCGTGCCGTGATAGATAAACTATGACTGAGTAAGTACAAAATAATGCTTTTACATGAAAATAATTAACTGCATTGGGCTTATACTAAAATTGCACCAAATGTTTTTTTACTGTCCACCTACTTTTGGCTCACCCTGTGTATGTATATATATATATATATATATATATATATATATATATATTATTACTATTAGTATATGTACGCTGAGTTACACGACGTTTGTTTCCCTAAGATTTCCTTTATATATCTTAAACACACAAAATATATGTTAACATATTCCTTAGTTCTTCGTTTGAGCTATGTTTTGAAAGGAATTTATTTTAATTGATCTAATTAGCCGTCATTTACAATTTTACTACGAAAGTCGCTTATGTCTTTCTGAGTTTCAGTCTATCTATTACTCTCATCCTCTCTCACTCCATAATGTTTGACCCTCACGTTCTTATTTTATACACTATCTACCCCTCTCTCTCTCTCTCTCTCTCTCTCTCTCTCTCTCTCTCTCTCTCTCTCTCTCTCAACAATCAAAGGTAAATACTTGTCATGAACCACTCTCATAAGTAATCATATTTAGCTCATTCCATTCATCATTATTTTTAATCCTCTCATAATATTCTTCATCATTCAGCTAACAATTTACCCATCTCATTAATCCTATATCCTCGAGTGGCTTTTGGCCTAGGTAAGTGGTGGCTCGAGTGTAAAAGAAATGGGTGAAAATACAGCTTGCATGATTGAAGTTATCGGCATGGTAAATGTGTTCAATTTATGAAGTTACCTCCCAGTTGGAACTGTATAAAAAAAGGGGGGGGGGATCAAAATGCCATCCAATTCTGAGAATAATCGTAATCTTGTGTGATTTAACGAACGGTTATCATCAAAGACAGATATAAGAATCAATTCAGTGTAACGATTCTATTTATAAGAAAAAATAGATAGATAGGACTCGCTTATGACAATCTGTTTAAGTAGATGATCCTTCTCATAAAATAAAATTCTTAGTTCGGATGTCTTATGGTTTGATTTAGTTGTCGTGTTTTGCGGAATATCAGCACTTTTTCGCGTTATTTAATGCCGAATCAGGTCATTTTAGTAAAAAGTTTTAATGCTTCAAATTCTTTATATCTTCAAATATTTATTCATGGTGTTTGCTTTGGTTTGGTTTGGTTTGGTTTGGTTTGGTTTGGTTTGGTTGTTTCGTTTTACGGCATATCAACACTTTTCAGGTTATTTAATGTCAAATCCAGTCATTTTGATAAAAGTTTTTATGCTTTAAATTCTTTATATCTTCAAATATTTATTCATGGTGTTTGGTTTGGTTTGGTTTGGTTTGGTTTGGTTTAGTTTGGTTTGGTTTGGTTTGGTTTGGTTGTTTCGTTTTACGGCATATCAACACTTTTCAGGTTATTTAATGTCAAATCCAGTTATTTTGATAAAAGTTTTTATGCTTCAAGTTCTTTATATCTTCAAATGTTTATTCATGGTGTTTAGTTTCGTTGTTTTGGTAAAGGAAAATTGTATTTTTCTGTTTTTAGCATGGCAGAACATGATTGAGTTTTGCAAAGGGAAAGGGCAAAAACAATAACATCAATATTTGGTGCATTTTAAGTCAGAAGGCTGGTATCGTCAGACAGCTAGATCTGGTAGCACCAGTCGTATGTCTTATAACATAAACGTAATTAGACAAGCTGGCGAATATACACGGTGAACCAAGTGCAAGTGTGATCCAAACAATTGCGCTTAAATGAACGATTAGAATCCTAAAAGGATTTCTCGGTTGGAGTCTATGAAATAGTAGGTGAATGTATAGTATCCGGTAGGATGCCCCATCTCCAGCAAAAACGAAAAATTAAGAAAAGTGACAAAAGAGTGTAGACGGGGTTTATTAAAAAAATTCAGATGACTTTTGAAATAGAACGGCTCACATTTCACACAACAGAAAATGTTGAAATAGAACGGGTCACATTTCACACAACAACAAAATGTTGGAATAGGGCGGCTCACATTTCATACAATAAAAAATGTTGAAATAGAACGACTCACATTTCACATTACAACAAAATGTTGAAATAGAACGGCTCACATTTCACACTACAACAAAATGTTGAAATAGAACATCTTCGTCCGTTCTCCAGATAACACCAGTTGTAAACATTTTCTCTTGCTAAAACAAGTTTCTCTGTAATTGTTAAATATTGGGCGACTAGACCCACTAATATATAAATTGGTTAGTTAAAATAACGAGAGATGAAAGTTTAGTCGAGTTTAACTTGCTGGACTTGATGGTTAGAATTACTGGGGATGTGGAAATTGATGTCACACGGCCCAAAGAGAGAGTGAATGAGAAAAGTGGGCAGTTCGTTAGGCGCACTAGACATGTGAACATGCTATTTTAACATTTTAAATGCTCTCATAATATATGATTAAATACTGATTCTCTCTCTCTCTCTCTCTCTCTCTCTCTCTATCTATCTATCTATCTCTCTCTCTCTCTTTCTCTCTCTCTCTCTCTATATATATATATCTTTCTAGTGGTAAATATATGTAAAGTTAGGTATATATATATATATATATATATAGAGAGAGAGAGAGAGAGAGAGAGAGAGGGGGGGAGAGGGGGTGGGTTGGTATACAGAAAACATAAAAGGTATATGCTAAAACATATATTTTCATATATATATATATATATATATATATATATATATATATATATATATATATATATATATATATATAAATGTCAGCTCCTTCAATTTCACGTATACGGACTGCTGTTTATAACTTGGAGTAATGTATTTCCTGATTATGTTTCTCAATTTGTATGACCTGGATAGATTGTATGGATTCAACAAAAAGTATGTTTTTGGGTTGATATATTTGATGTTATGTATTTTTATGTATTTGTGTATATAATCTTATATATTTTCAAAGCGAAATTTATTTAGTATAACTGCGGTAATGGTTCTCTGAAGAGAAGAATTATCTTTGAAAACTCATGAGCTAAGGACTTAAGGATACTTTGCTTGAACTTTGAATTCTAATAAAATTTGATTGACACCTTATTTTATTACTTCATTTTATATTATATTATATATATATATATATATATATATATATATATATATATATATATATATATATATATATATATATTATCCAGGTAAAACATCCACAGGGTAGTAATCCAAAGAATTTAAACCGGGTTTATAAAAAGTGTTCAATTTCAAATAGAGCTTTTATATATGATTATTTTTATTTACACAGACATGTACAAAATCTGCGACACTACCATGTCGATGTTATCGATCAACTGCTATCATAAACTGAGATCTCATCAGGCAGAGTTAGAATCCGATCTTAACCTTAGATCATATTTGGAGACACCCCATATATATATATATATATATATATATATATATATATTTCGTTGTACAGGGTAAATTCGTAAAATAATAAGCTGATCATTATTAATTTTGGCAACACGGTGAGTACCATGGGCACATTATCATTTTTTTTTTTTGTAAACTTTATCATTTAAGGATTGCGCCCACTTTTAAAAAAACTGTATGTGCTTGGTAAGCTACAGGGTGCATAACGTGGATACATTATTTATTTTTTTAAACTTTACTATTTGGGAGGGGGTGCTACGAAAACCGTACCAACTAATCTTATATTTTCAAAGATATGCCCAAATAGCATTTAAGCCGACACATCAAACTTTGCTTCTGACAAACCAATTTTCATTTGTTATAGTTGTGCCGTGTTCTTCGCAATATAATAACGTACTTTGCTATAATTTATTTTTTAATTACTTAGTCGGTCCTAGAATATTTTTTTTAAATAACCGCCTAAAAATAAAAATTAGCAACGGGATAACATGTTTTAAATTGAAAGAATATAATAGTAGTTGTCTACCTTAAGTTTAAAAATGTGCAAAGAAGTAAAAATTAAAAACTAAAATGACTTCGTCGCATTCCAGACAACGCCGCGTAAATACGGCTAGTTCACTAGAAGGTAATTAAATGCTCGAAAGTCAGACAGTTAAAAATAGACTCATAATATGACGCGAGAAAAAAAAAAGAAGATAAGAAACTTTAAAAAAAGGAAATGTGATAAACAATTTTAAATGCGACAATTCTCATTTGGCTTAGAAAAGTAGAACAGGCTTGATGTCACACACTAGATAAAAACACAAACAACATACAGTTAATTAGTATGTCCTAATGAGTCGAAAACAATAGCAGCGTCCATCTATCTATTCTTTTATCTATATAAAATTAAGTCGGCCATATTTTAGAAATGCAACTGGAAAATCAAGGGAGGCGCGAGACCGCTCTATCCCTTAATAGACTTCAAAAACAGCCTATGCTAGAAATCTCATTTCTTTGATCAATCATAACTCAAAAACCAATAAACCCAATTAGTTAAAACTTTGCACAAAATTTTTATTTGATAGGTTCTATAAGTGTGTAGAATTTCAGCATCATTAGTCAAGGCAACTCAGAGATCCAGAAAGGTCAGGCATGATTTTGTGTTATCCGTGTGTACGTACATACGTACGTATGTGCCACCCTGTATCTCATCAACTATTTGATGGATTCAGCTGATTTTTGGCATAGATAGAGGTTCTAGAATCTAGTTGATGGCATTTTAATTTCAGTTTATCATATACCTTAGTTTTCCAGAAAATTCAAAAAAACCTTTAAAATGACCATTGTATTGAGGCATAGCCTTTACAAAAGTAGTGACATTCCATGATAGATGCCAATATACTGAAATCATATGCCCTTAATAGGGTTAAGATGAAAATTCATATACACTAAATGTACAAAAGCAAGGAAATTCCCCAATTTTTACACTTTTATTGTCATTAAGGGTATGCGAGCACAACAGGGCTATGTATTTTACTGGTAGGATTTTTTCTTCAGCGCACCTCACACACTTCATCCACTCATGCATAGAGATGTATACTGTAGTAATGTGATAATGAAATGGTTTGGTTGATATGTAGTCATATCCTTAATTAATGGAATCGATATATAATTCTGACTAGACTTTTCTCTTATTAATTTTATTTAACTATGTTCTATTCTCAAATTTGATGTCTTTCGCTCAGCGCTTTCTGAAAATACTTATTCTAGCTATAATAATAATAATAAACTGGAAGCAGTTATCCTTACTGACCTAACATTTTCCTAAGCGAAAAACAAAGTTGGGTCTTTAATAATAAAAAAGATGTGTCGCCATTTCACTATCTATTTCGACTATCGGATAAACAATTACATGTGTTTACATTATAATTATTTAAACATGTATTTATTAACATTACTTGTGTCTCATCATAGTCGGTACAATAACTTTTTTAGCAACTAATTCAAATGATATTTCACTTCAATGATATACGCGGTCGATTATCTTTACGACTACGTTAGCTAACATGTAATCGGCTGCTTTTTATTTCTGGATGATAGATTATTTTCATGGTACGTTGACACTTATCTAATTAACTAATTCTTTAGATGAATATATGTGTGTTTCATTAAAAAAAATAGACAAAAATACTCTTAGAAACATAAAATATCTTCATTATTTTATTTTTTTTACATAGATATTTATTAACGGCCCCCTCACTGACTGGCTGCAGCCTTGTCCCTTAGGGGTCTCACGGATTGGCTGTCAGCCATCTCAACCCCTACTCCTTAGGGGTCACGTGAGTCAGGCCATAAAAATGCTTGCACGCTGTGTCGCGGGCTCTTTTCGACCCACCTTTTGAACCTGGTCGGACCGCAGCTGGATCCTTCTGAGGCAAAGCTCTCGACGGCAGTCTCAGAGAGCCCCTACTCCTTCCTGTTACCAACCACCTTGGACTGGAGTGACTACATCTCGACAAGAGCCAGAATTGGAGGCGGGCGCACGTGCAACCTGTTACCAGAACCCCCACAAGATAAGTTCGCGAAGCACGTTTTCGCAAACCTAAATTTACTTCCTCCTTTCTGAACTTTGAACTCACCATTTGTTGTATATATTTGTCCTCGTGTCTTCTCACAAGCAAAACTGTTTTAAACTTATATACAGTTGTTGCTGTGTTCCTTCTCACAAAGGCGGTAGCCCTGTTTCTATTTTGCACTCATCTACATGATTGTTATTGCATTCTCACGTGCGAGAATTGAACTTTCTCCCAGGGATATTTAGTCCCAACACATTAATCCATAATATAAGTGCTATTTTATTTTCGTTTTTATTATTTCTTTACATGCGATTTCATTCCAAATAATAATGCTGTTAAGCTTTTGTTTTTTTATTATAGTGCGCTGTGTCATTAAACTAGTATTCTGTTTCATAACTATTCGGCCCAAATATTTAAAACGTTGAATACCTAGAGAAAGACAGACTTCCATAAGAGTCGTAAAACTTATGGAATATGGGTACTACTCACAAAGTTTTCGGGTAAATATATTTAGCAAAAAAAAAAGAGAACAGACAGAAAGGTGTGTTATTTTTTATATGTACCAAATAGACACAAGGGCAAATAATATATATTTGTTTGAGGATTCATTGCTTTTGGGGTTTTATACAAAAAATTAGATTATTAAAAATATAATATAGCAAAAGTAAAACACGTTTTTCAAACTCCTGTTTAAAAAGTGAATGCTTGTAACATTAATTATATTTAGATCTATTTTTATCTGTGCCTTTCTCCAGCCTCCTCCGACTTCATCTTAAACCCGCCCAGCGTTTTTAAACAGGAGTTTCTTGGGTTACTCACTTTTTACCGAGCAACGTCGGGACGGGTCAGCTAGTGATATATATATAAAGCAAAGATGTGTGTGTGTGTGTGTGTGTGTCTGTCTACATATCAGTTGTCAATGATTCATTTCCGAGCAAACCCAATAGAATATTTGGAATCAGCTTCTTCGATGGCCATGCACAAATGCGGTCAGCAGCGCAGCATCGTATCCATTGTGCTAACTAACCGGCTACTAACTTTAGAAGAAATTATAATTCTATATATGTAATTTCTTTGTTTACATATATTTTATTTCACTACTAGTACCGAGATTAATCTATTCTTTACGGAATTTTGTTGCTCTACGCTAAGTAGAAATCCGTTATTTCCTCTATCAGAGAGCTCAACCAATAAATAGGAGGCATATATTTGTATATGCATATATGAGGATAAAATGCACAATATATCATAAAATAAAATGCCGTGAAGACAGGATGTGTGAAAAAGTTAAATAGAAAACCAAATTAAATACAGGAATAATCATTTTACAAAAACGAGAGATTTAAACGTCTTCGTTCGGACTACTTTTTCTGAAGACGTTCGTTGATCCGAACGAAACCGGTAAAATATCTCGTTTTTTAATGATTTACTCTTGTATTTAATTTGTTTTTTTCTTTTGTTAGAAAGATCTTGATCATCAATTCTCTTCGGAGGGTTGCCATAGACGGTTGTGTCATCTGCATGTTTACGAATGATCTTACAATGTGATTTAGGGATGGCTGAAAAGGCACGATGTAGAGCGCAGGTTTTACATCAGTTTCCTTCTCCTAGGTGGATGATCTAACAAGATCTACGGGTTCATCTCGCCGAGTAGGGTAGCTCCGCCCCTGGTTACTATGCCAGCTATTTCTACGCCCTCGCGCGAAAAAGAATTGAGGATAGGTGTCCTTCTTCTCATAATAAGTAGAAAAAGGGTAAATGTTTAGTTTGTTTGTAGATAGCTATATATAAATCTACTAAATTATGTTATATATATATATATATATATATATATATATATATATATATATATATATATATATATATATATATATATATATATATATATGAAGCAATCCAACAAAAGATATAAGCGTCAACTAATATCTTATAATTAGTGAAACATCCGGATAAAAAACTGAAGCTCAATATACTGGATAGAGCATTAATATTATAATATAAAATGAAGTAATAAAATAAGGTGTCAATCAAATTTTATTAGAATTCATGGGCTAAGGACTTAAGGATGCTTTGCATGAACTTTGAATTCTAATAAAATTTGATTGACACCTTATTTTATTACTTCATTTTATATTATAATATATATTATAATATATATATATATATATATATATATATATATATATATATATATATATATATATAACATAATTTAGTAGATTTACAAAATTATTACATAATTAATATTTTAAATATTATTATCATGCTCCGAAAATAAACACTTAACAATGTTTTTCCATATGTACGCGTGTTTGATCTTATCTTTATCTGCATTATTTAGTATATCCTGTGGATTAATAAGATCTGAATTATTAATTAACAAATACATTTTGTTTTATGTAATCTCCTGAGAATATAGCAATTGTTTTGATTCTTTAGCTTAAATTTTTCTTTCGATTATATACAGTGTGATTCATAAGTAACTAAGCTATTTATTTTTGAAATTCTAAAGTTAAAAAATACGATAATACAAAACAGAAAGTTTATTCAACAAATTCATTTATGGGAGTTTGAAATTCCATCAGATTTTCAAAATTCCCGTCTTCGTTCTGCATGCATAGCTCCATTCTTTTTTGCAATGAATTTACGGCTCTTTGTAGCATATTTGATTGATTATGAAATAAATATATATAGAAACAAATATATAAACGAACAAATTTAAAATAACAAATAGCAGTAATTAGAGAGTAAGATAACAATTATCAAAAGTGTATAGTATGTTTGTGCTTCATATGGTAATCATTTTAAATATCTAAGTGAAGTGACTTATGAATCACCCTATATATATATATATATATATATATATATATATATATATATATATATATATATATGATTATTTTTATTTACACAGACATGTACAAAATCTGCGACACTACCATGTTGATGTTATCGATCAACTGTTATCATAAACTGAGATCTCATCAGGAAGAGTTAGAATCCGATCTTAACCTTAGATCATATTTGGTTCTTTCCAAATATGATCTAAAGTTAAGATCGGATTCTAACTCTGCCTGATGAGATCTCAGTTTATAATAGCTGTTAATCGATGACATCGACATACCGGTGTCGCAGATTTTGTACATGTCTGTGTAAATAAAAATAATCATATATAAAAGCTCTATTTGATATTGAGCACTTTTTATCAACCCGGTTGAAATTCTTTTGATTACTATCCTGTGGATGTTTTACCTGGAGTATTATAATTATATATATATATATATATATATATATATATATATATATATATATATATATACGTACATAAAAGTAATGGATACGTGTTTCTAGCTCACAGCCGTCATAATCAGGGCTAGGCTAACTTAGACAACGATCGAACCTTCGATATTGATATCTATAGTCCAGCGTTTTACCATCGGACCAAGACATATGTCTAGAAATATGTACGAGTTTTATCACCTAAATATTTAATGTATTTTCATGTAATTATGTTTATCGGTGATTGCAGCGTTCGTTCTTTTTGCTTACTATTACATCGATTGTCTCACTTCCTAAGTGATTAAGATGCAGAAAATGGCATTATTAGTTCTTAACTTTTTAGGACGTATTTTTCGTTAATATATATATATATTTATATACGTACATTAAAGTAATCCATGGACACGTGTTTCTAGCTCACAGTCGTCATCAGCATGGCCAACTTAGACAAAGATTGAACCTTCGATATTGATGTCTATAGTCCAGCGTTTTACAATCGGACCAAGACGCCCTGTCTAGAAATATGTACGATTTTTATCACCTAAATATTTAATGTATTTTTATGTTATTATTTTTATTGGTGGTTTCAGCGTTCGTTGTTCTTTTACTCACTACTATATATATATATATATATATATATATATATATATATATATATATATATATATATATATATAGTGTTGTCCTTGGTTAGAAAGCATTGTTTATATGGAAATATTAATTATTAAGAATAATAAGCAATTAGAACGCCATACAATGCATTTTAGTTTTATTAACTTTTTGTTTCAATTTAATTTTCGAAGATATACTTCTTCATCAGATATATATATATATATATATATATATATATATATATATATATATATATATATATATATATATATAAAGTTTTAGTTCTTGTCTGTTTCATTATATTATGTTATAGATTTTAGAGATTGAATTGAGACAATCTCGACATAGTAGAGCGGAACAAGGCAAAACCCTTACCAACATTGCACTGATTTACTGTAGCAGACAATGTTTGTAGATTCTCAGGACTAGGAAATTCGAACTGGTTCCACCACTACATGAACGTTGTCAGGGGAACTATCTCAGCATGGCTGAAACTGACAGAAGCAGCCGACATAACACACAGCGTGTGTGACGCATTGGCAAAATGCATATGCGTAATGCACTGCCCAAATTTAAGTCGACATATGTTTGGCAAACGTCTAGGGAAAATCAACACCTCTCCACCTCCAAAGCCTCATGGTGTGGCAACATCTGTTCACCCCACTCAAACATGGATAGTATCAGAACGACCATGGTAAGATATTATCTACAATCATGAAAGTTCCGCTGGAACCATAAACCATGGTAGAGTTAGTTAGATGTTAATGTAAAACAAATTACATGACCAATAAGTGTTTATGCAGGAGACAGCTCTTGTCTTGAACAGGTTTTTTTTGTATAGAAGTGACTACCATACTGACGTGTAGTGTATTGCTAAAAATGACACCTGGATTCTGAAGGGTATTGTTCGAATCGAGGGTCGTGTTCCCCGACTATAAACGTGTTCGTTAAATCAAGCAATGTTGCATGCAAAGACAGAGTAATAATTAACAAACAAAATGAGGTAGTTCAAATAAGGTTTATTGAACGTGCGTGTAATGGGGAATGATGAGGTGTGTGGTGTATGTATGTCGATAAGAAACAGTTCTTGAAATGCGTATGTGAAGAAATGAGTCGTGGTAAAAGTCTTTGAAAGCCGTACACAAAGAAAATGAGTTGAGAACTCTTACCGTTGTTTGACCACGTGTTGACGGAAGAAACGTGTGTTGGTTGTTGCTTTGCCGAGGCCAGTTGAAGAGAAAAGAGGGTGATTTTTCGTGTACACCGGTTTTTATACTCAGAAGGGCAGATAACTCTGATGTCGCTTTTCAGCGCCACCTGTCGGTGAAAAAGCGACACCTAACGGCCAACCGGTGCAGTTATGTTTGAAAGGAGGAGGTAACTGCTACAGTATCTATAAAAGCATATTACTTCTTCTTTCGTGTGAATCAGATAATTCTGGTGTTGGCATTAGTTTCCCCGATGTCCTTCTAGTTAAAAAATATTTCTGGAAAGACATCGGGTACATACAGGAAGGATTCCAACATACCTACGTGAAAGTGATACTGTGGAACTGACAGGCTTCGAACTTAGTACACCCACGTCTACAGTGCGTGTCGTTATCCACTTAACCAACGTCACCTTCCAGCATGTTACTGAATGATATATACCAAATGGATCCTATGTGTTAGACTTATGATCTAATCTTATAACTAATGATAGGGTTGTTTAGCTTTATAACTCGCTAGATGAATCTGCCCAGGATTCACTAATGTCATAAAAAACTACATCATGATTGTGGATAAAAATCAGGTAACATCTTAATTGCTTATTCTGTCGGAACAAATACAATAAAAATACGTTGCTAGATTTAAAGTAGTTATTTATTAAAAGGGTATACGATGAGAGACACATAAAGGAACGTAATTCGTCTGCACACAAACACAATCACGATCTCCTAATGATTATAAACAACACGCTCGCAAGTTCTATGTTTCTTTATAAAAACGGTGATGGCAAAAAGTATGTAACTTGTGAAAACAGTACCTCTGCGCACATTACTCGACTCCTTTAAGTATTAAAAAAAAAATAATTCATTAATATCTTCCATCTCAGTTGTTTTTTTTTAAAACGGTGAAGGCAAATATTATGTAGCCTCTGAAAACAGTGCATTTGTGCACATTACTCGGCTCCTTAAAATATTTCAAAAATAATTCATTAACATCTTCTGTATCAGTTGGTTTATAAAAAAAAACAGTGAAGGCAAATATTATGTAGCCTCTAAAAACAGTGCATTTGTGCACATTACCTGACTCCTTAAAATATTAAAAAATAATTCATTAACATCTTCTAGGTACGTGCAAAATCAATGGGCGATTCCCAAACTGTATAAACATTATAACCCTCCCTTCACCTTAAAATTCACAAAAATTCAAGAAAACAACCAATTTTAATGAAATATTCAGTATTTATTAATCAACGATCACGTAATATAATGTAATCATTATTTTGTTTTAAATTTTAGCGAAAATGTATTATTTTTTTAAAACAAAATACACTTTTACTAAAGTTATATTTTTATGTATTAATAAAAAAAAATGTATGAATTTTTAAAAAGAATTTATGAAAATAAAGCACTGTAGATGTTTAAAATTATTATTTTTTAAATTGCTTCATATATATTACGAAAAAGGCCCCTAAATTCCGTGTTAAAAATCACTATAGCTCAAAGAAAAATTAATTTCCTGAATTGGTAATGTTATCATTAAATAAAGCATTGTTTAATCAATATTTTCACAAAAGAAAATAATATAATTGCAAAAAGTATTTCATGTGATTTTTATGATAAGAGTTTCTGGGAAAATATAAAATGCGATGTAATTATATTTCCCTTCCACACATGAACGTGTCATAATCAACGTAAGAATTTTTTTTGTAATCTTGAAAATAAACAAAAAATTAAAAAAAATGAGAATCAGGATCATAACGAAAAAAAGGATTAAAAAGATTGGATTATTTCTACTAACAATTGCCTTGGAGATGTATGCTAGCACTGTTCTGTAATAAACACGCGGGATTAGCTTACCAACCACCACTCACTCCCTCCACACTGTCCTCAAAATTTTATTTTCAGAGATTCAACAATTTCGTTAATTTCACAATTCATCGTCAGTTATTTAGAAATATAAAACGTAAGTTCGTATTTGTTTTGTCATATTTTCATCAATAAATATTATTTAAAAAGTTTAAAACAATTATTTATTAAGAAATAAATAGACTTCAAATATGACATTTTCTTTCAAAATTAAATTCTATTAATATTAATAAATAATTTTTAATGTTTTAACTGTTTTTCAATGAATATTGTCAGTGTTTTCATTGACTTTAATTTACTTTTTCACACTTAAAAAAAACTCTTTTAGCTTTATTTTAAAAGAATTAATGTAATTTATCGTTACGACACATGTAAGAAATTCTGACATGTGTCGTAACAATAAATAAGTTATTTATTCTTTAAGAATTAATGTAATTTAAAAATTACATTAATTCTTAAAGAATAAATCGAGTAATGTAATTGTTCAAGATTGTAATCAATCATCATGTTAAGAATAATTAATAAAATTGACGCAGTTCGTAACGTATTTTTTTTTTTAAATTAACTATTACTGCAGTTTGAGCTTTCCATACTTTGAGATTTGGTAGCCGTATAAGTTAAAGTTAGGTCTTGGGCATCTTTTCGCTGTGTTGTAATTGTAATTACCACACAGTGAAAAGATGTCCGGGACCTAACTTTCACTTTTTTTTTTTTTTGATAATTAAGCAATTTTAGTAAAAAAAAAAGAGGTACATTATTTTGTAATTCACTCTCTTAAGACTTTAATTTGATAATTATCTTTGAAACAGTTCCAGAAAACTGATATTTACCTTTCCGGCGAATATTAAACGTTTTATTGAATCTGCAGTTTTAACGAATTTTTCGCTGTTTTTAGCCGTTTTGATAACATTTCTCATTCTAATTTTTTTTTTCACACGTAAATATACATTGGTTTCCTTTTAGATATTAACTTAATGTTTTTATCTTTCAAACACAATCAAAAGTTAAACGAAAACTACTTTTAAAAATTAAGAAAATACACTTTTAAGAACTATAGTCAGTACAAGCGACGGCCATTTTTGCACGTACATAACATCTTCCGTCCCAGTTGGTTCATAAAAAAAGGTGAAGGCAAATATTATGTAGCCTCTGAAAACAGTGCCTTTGTGCACATTACTCGGCTCCTTCACATATTAAAAACATAATTCATTAACATATTCCGTCTCAGTTTGTTTATTAAAAAAAAAGGAAGAGGCTATATTGCCGGTCCCGGCAAAATAACGATTCCTGCGTTATTTTGCCGGTTCATGTATATTTAACTAAATTGTTAAACATACAGTGACGCCCGGCACAATAATTATTTACTAATGTAAAGGAATCGTTATTATGCCGGTTCATTATTTTTAAAAAACCTAATTGTTATAGCCTTGCGAAAGAAAAGGTAATTAAATAAATAAGGGCAAATATTTAAAAACAATTTGTTTTCATCATCAGTTGTGTAGGTTAAAGAAATAAAAAAAAATCGACCTGCCCTATTGTGTCGGTTAAAGAAATATCTGCTTACTTTTCATAATAGAATTAATGTTGATGAATTTTCCCAACATTACTAAGTCTGCTCTCGATTTAAGTAATTGAAATTTTCCTTAAGTTATATATAAGTTATATATAAAGAAAAAAATAAGCAACAAATAAATGTTACCAAAGGTAACATAAATTATTATTCTACCTACTTGTATAAGTTTATTTGTTTATTTTATTATTTATTTTAATAAATGATTTTTTTTTATAAAAATAAACAATCAAATAAACAAATAAACTTATACAGGTAGAAGAATAATTTATGTTGCCTTTGGTAACATTTACTTGTTAAAAATGTGCTTTACAAAGGAAAGATTTTAATGTAAAATTCTGATTTTCTTTATGAAGAAAAACTTCGATAATGTTAAAATATACAGAAAATCACTGGATTTAAACAGTTTCTATTTTAAAATGTTCTTTGAATGAAATCATAAAATAAGTCGTAATTTTGAAGAGTTCACTCCTAATCAAATCAACCGGAAGTAAAAATTAATTTTATCGTTATTTTAAAATATATTGTCGCTTAATAAAGTTTTAAATTATACAAAAAATCAATCAGGCAAAGATTAATTAAAAACAAACAAAAAAAAATCAATCAGGCAAAGTTTTAAATAAAAAAAATTTTTTTAAAAACAATCAGGCAAAGTTTTAAATTATAAATAAAATTTCGTTTGATAAAGTTTTAAATAATACAAAAAAAATAATTTAAATAATAAAAAAAAAAGTAATTTATAGTTAAATAAACACGAGCCGGCAAAATAACGTAAGACTCATTATTGTGCCGGGCGTCACTGTATGTTTAACAATTTAGTTAAATATACATGAACCGGCAAAATAACGCAGGAATCGTTATATTGCCGGTCACGGCAAAATAACGCAGGAATCGTTATTTTGCCGGGACCGGCAATATAGCTTATTCGTTGTAAAAAGGGCTTCTATCGTCATTTTATTACTTTTCATTCAATGCTTATAAAAAAAAAGAACGAACAATATCTAAAAGAATTATATATTTATTTATTCATTCATTTTTAATATCATATCAACGGTTCACATTTTTTCTAGTTTTTTATATATATATGTATATTTATTTAGTGTGTGGTACAGAAAGATTAGTACAACATTAGTACTGTCGGTTTCAAGCTCAGAAGGACTTAACTATTCGGCTCTCTTCAGCTTATGTTGTCACCTGTTTCAGAAATGTGAATTCACGTATCACTCTCGTTTGGATACGTTATTTGCTTTAGAGTGTTATGTATATTTGTTTAAAATTCGTGTTAGGGAGGTTTTAGACTATAAAGTTTAATAAGGTTTGAAAAAGAGGGGGGTGAAACGTACCAGTTGATGATTTAAAATTGGCAAAAATTTAAAAATATAAAAAGTTTTAAAATGTCTCTAAACAAGCCCCGTGATTCAATGTTTATTGGGAGCGTATATTTGGCCGTTAATGTTTTGAGAATTATATATATATATATATATATATATATATATATATATATATATAATTTTCTGAATTTTAACAACTACTCAGGGAGTGAAACATTTTTCTTGGCCTTTTGGCTTAGATCAAAGTGTAGTATCTGTTCCGATGGATACTGCACCCTATAGACCGGTATCGTCTTGGCTTTCGGGGCTTGATTTACGCCGGTCAATGGGTCTGTCCTGTGCAGTTCTGGGACGTCCACCTTCTCAGGCTTTGCCTCCCCTCTTTAGGGAGGAGTAAGTTTATTGCTTACTGCCTGAGGCGCCCCTACCGGGGAATGGCGACGGGGCTGCCCAGGCAATTTTTAAACCCCACTTTCCCGACCCGACCTTGGGTCACATCTTACCTTGTGGGAGTAAGATTTAAAAAAACTGGCCTTGTGCCTAACTCCTGGAGAGAAGTAAATCAATACTCAGGGAGTGAAACAATCGAAATAGTAGTAGTAAGCAAAAGCAACGAACGCTGCAATCACCAATAAAAACAATTACATAAAAGTATATATGTATATATATATATTTATTTATTTTTAATATCATTTTTTATAGTCTAAATGAGTAAGCAATGAGCCCTAATTAGTTAAATCAAATAAATAACCAAAGTATCATAATTAGTTGTTTTTTTTTTATTTTATTATTTTTTTCTAACATTTAAAATTAATTAATTAATGATTAGTAAATGTAAAAGTTAGTGGAAACATTTACAGGTCACTTACTGTTCTGTGGTTGTCGCTCCTTTTTTCCTCTGATTTATTGTAAAATATTAATTAGTTTAACATAACTTTCTGAAGGAGTGTTTGGAATGAAAACAATATTTCAATGGAAACACATTAAGAATAGGATTTGAAACCTAAAAATATAATTGAAGAAAAAAAACCCTCATAAATTAATTATGAAGGTTTAATGAGAGCACGGAGTTACGGCTTCTCGTGTGTAGACTTGAGGATTTTAATTTAATGTTGACATCAACAAACACACAAAGGAAATTGATAAGAATAGTAAAAAGTAGTAAAATATTAAAGTGACATGAAAAGTTTGGAAAAATTTGGATTAACAACTTTACTATAGAATAGTTTGAATTATTTGAAACTTTCAAAATAATTAATGGCATTTCTAACTAATGTTTATATACACCCTTACCGATGGTGATCGTTGTGAGCCCGGGCTGCTTTTTCGTCCGTCGAGACAAAACTACGTCCTCAATTTTGGGGGCGGCACGCAAACATGTATTCTCTTTGTTCTAGTCCTGCTGGCTAAGAGAGAAGAAGAGGGCCCCAACCGGAAATGGCTTGGTTTTCTTAACTCCTGTTCAGTGCCCTTCTCTGACTGACCTCCAAACTTTTCCATTTAATAATTTGGAACTTTCAAAATAATCAATGCCATTTCAAACTATTGTTATATACACCCTTACTGATGGGTGTATAAAGTTGTTTACGCACGTGGGTTGAACGTCTAGTCGCCGCCATCGTCGTCACCATCATCGTTGTGAGCCCAGGTTGCTTTTGTATCAATCGAGACAAAACCAAGCCGACACATGTTGGTTAGTTAATAAAACGGTTTATTAAAAAGGGCAGAACAGAAACTTAAACTGGGGATGGCACAGTGGCTTAGTTGGTATCGACTGAGAACCTGGGTGGGTGTGCCAGGTTCAAATCCAAGTCATTCCACTGGAAAACGCTCCCATCAAACCCACATGCCACTTGTGTCTAATCTCCTGGAGGGGGGATGAAATAGAAATCACATTAACACTTGTCCACGGGTTGCCTCGGCCTTGATAAAGTGGTAGTTTCTGTTTATATATTATAAGAAAATAGAGGAAAAAAAACTTAAACTTCGCATTGTGTGTGTGTGTGATAGAGAGAGTGATGATGATGATGATGATGATGATGATGATGATGATGATGATGATGATGATGATGATGATTATTGATAGATATAGCTAACTGCATAAGGCCACCCTTCGCCTGTCGTCTCCAGTTTTGGGCACGGCACGCAAACACGTCTTTCCTTGTTCAAGTTTCGCTGCCTAAGATAGATGAAGAGTACCCCGCCCGGAAATGGCTTGCTTTTAATTATTAAAAATGCGCCTAGTGACAAAATAAAAGTAAAAGTAGGGGCATACAGACTGTCTTATAAAGAACAAATGAACTTCTTTTTAAAACAGTTACCAACACAAAATGTTGTTTTAACAGACAAATAATGAAATATAAATAGAAACATGAAGTCTGTTTTCTGTAAAAACGTATAGATTTAATTAATTGAATAATATATTGTTCCAGTGTGAACAATAAACAGGATGTATTGTAGACAGATGGTCAGTAAAGATCTAGCAGGTGATCTTTCGGGAAACGGGCCCTGTGTCAGAATAAATTTCGGGGAAGTTACGTCAGGCGATTGATTGAGAAAGTGAAGTTGCGAGGAGTTCGGATGGAAGCGACCGAGCAAGTAATATGTGTTTATATATTTTCTGGCAAACGTTAAAATTAACTAAGCAATGCGCTTCTAAATAAGACTCTCTCTATATATATATATATATATCTTTATCTATCTATCTATCTATCTCTATCTGATCTCCCTATTTTTCCTTTTAGTCAAACCAGAAAAAAATGACTGAATAAATCATATTATTCCTGTAAAAAACGTGTAGATTTGATTAATTGAATGATATTTAAGGGTAAGAAGAATGCAACGGACCTTTTGATTATAATTGGCAACGTGTGGTCTCTGAGAAGCCAACCAAAGAAGAACAAAGTATGATTAAAATTAAGTTTGAACTGTTGATTACTTAATGCCTAAAAATATTATAAACAAAATGGTTGATATGTAACACTTGCATCAGAATTTTTTTTCGAGATTTTATTCAAAGGCTACAACTTACTGCACACATGGCGATCATCGTGTTGACATTTCCCCATGGTTACTTTTAGATAGAGACGACAATATTATTTTTAGTTAGGTTGAAAACATAACTATATAACCAGACGATGATATCATGGTTCTAAATATATAATAATTGAAAAGAAAGTTGTTTGTTTGTTTTTCAGAATTCAAAGAATATCTTGTTTTAAATTAGTTATACGAGCTATAATTTATGTTAAACACAATCTACTGTCGGATTTAATGATTATTTTGTAAAAGGATTTCTAAAGAAATTTAATAATTTGCATGTCAGACTGCATATACAATGAGAATTCATATTACCCGAACGGAATGTTGAACAAGCTGCTAACACTACACTCTCATTACCCCAAGAAAATTAGAACGTCTAGCTGAAGATCTCAAGGTTTCGGTTTCGATTTCCGGCCATAGTATCCGCTTTATTTATTGGGAATTATTTATTTACTATTGATGCAATATTTCTATTTCTAAAAGTAGTTAAGATCTCTGATATTTCGAAATTAGATAAATTACGCAATGCAGTTATTATGTTAAAAAAAAATTGTGACTGCCAGAGAGACAGTCAGAGAGAGGGACGGACAACATCCCTATTTATATAAGAAGATTCGGAGTACTGTTCCTATCTCGGATGTTATTCTCACAAGATTTCGTCCGATATAATCTCTGACCTTCTTTCAGGTGGGTTTTGTCGAACTCGGAAATCTATACGGAATTTCGAAATGGTTTAGTTCGAAATCCCGTATAGATTTTCGAATTTGACATAAAGATTCCCGAATTCGAAATGGTGCCCCTGAAGAAGCCCGGAGGTTACACCGGCCGAAACATTGTGAGAATAACATTTAAGATGAGAATAGTAGTGCGAATAATCAAAATAATACAAAGTATATCAACAAATATCTTACAAATGTTCACGTAAAATAAAAATTGGATTAAAAAAAAAGAAACGAATTCTTACTTACAGGAGTCGGGGAACTTATAAATAGTAAGTTTTCCTCTTTCTCTACTGTTTCTGTGTCGATGTGTCTATCATCGTGGCTAGGTCCATTTATGTCCTGGATACAACTGCCGTTAAATGGATCAACAGCAACACAGGTATAAACCATTTCTTTTCTGTATTTACTTTCTTTTCACAACGTTTGCAAATAAATCCACACAATATTTGTTCGAATCAATCAGTAGCTGCAACCAAGTAAATAGCTTTTCCTTCTTTGTTTTTATTGACCTTTTAAATAAGGTCTGATCAATATGTGATAGCCGAAAGCAGACGACAGTCTCTACCAAACGTTAATTGTCATTAATGGCTACCTCGGCGGAAGCGGCGAAGAGGAAGTTAGCCAATCAATGGCGGATACAAAAAAAAAACGAAAACCCGACGTCAAAGACTTTCGGGAATCAATGACGATCGTACTTTTTTTATTTTTTTTTTTGCTTTCCTCCTGTATGATTAAGGTGGAAAAGCGACATGTTCAGATTTATTATTTGAATCCATGTTAGACGAACGAATAGCGTAGGAGTTTTACTATACAGTTTTATCCGTTTATTAACGGATAAAACTGTATAGTAACGCTCCTACGCTATGCACTTTTGATCTGTCCAAAGCGTAGGATTGACAATAGCGTAGCATAAGTTAGATGACCGTGAAAAAAATTTCTTCATTAAAAGATATAGAAAATAAGTATAGGTTTGGCCAACTATAGTAATATTTTATAAGGACAATTAAAGAAACTATATGTAAACAAAATGGATTTATTATGAAAATGACTATTGCTCAATACAAATAGACATTAAATGCCTAAATATTTTTTTAAAATTGTTAATAGATACTGCATATATATCACTGCACAAAAATTATTGAATACCCTTATTATTTTCAAAATTATTCCCGTTCAATGATTTTATTGAGTATTTTATATTTTGTCCAAATTTGGATACTTAGTTCAGTTCCATTTTCTTAATGAACATTTTTCTTTGTAGAGCACAAACCATCTCTATATCGTAGTTATTAAAGCAACTCTTTTCTACCAAGAATGTTAGAAGTGATTCTGTATTTCTTTCTGCAACTTTAAAAAGAGTGTACGTTCGTTAGTATATCGTCAAAAATATCAAAGCACAAAACATACGTAATTGCTATGGTCCAGGCGGTACATTCATTACTGAAAAGAGTTCGTTGGAGAGTCCTTCATCACAATATGGGATCAGATAGTGATCCAAACAATGTGAGCCTCACTCTGTCAAACTCCGAACCTCCTGAATACGCTACGGATACCGAGGATATTCACCGACTTCTTCATACAGGAAATTCTACAAAATAGGAACTCACAAAACCCCTCCCCACATTCCTGCATTGGATAAGTTTGAGGCAGATATGCATATAGGGTGACCCCCCCCCCCAAAAAAAAAACGGGCCCCCCGTGTACACTTTATGTGATATCTCCTTTATTTATTCACCGATTGCCCTTATTTTATAGGACATGGAAGAATCAACGACCGTGAGTACACCAAGACCTCAGTGGGAGATGGGACAAAGAATACACTGTGTTAAATTTTACTACAAGACAGGCTCGTTTAAGAAAACCCCGGACAGTTTCATGCATCAGTTCGAATGTGAAAAGGCTCCATCCAAAAGCAGAATTCAAAACTGGGTGGACCACTTCGAGAAGTATTGGATCGTGGAGAACCTCAACGCTGCCAGTGAGAACCGTCCAAGCCACTCGGGACGTCCCAAGAAGAGGACAGCCGAGCTGGTCGAAAGTGTGAAAGAGTCTCTCCAGGAGAATCCGAAACGCTCTGTGCGTAAGCGAAGTCAGTCCCTCGGTATCTCCCGTGAGACTTGCAGGAGAGTGCTGGTGAACGATATCAGGGCTTACCCATACAAAATACAGACGCTGCAGACCCTTACAGCCTCAGACAAGAAGCAGAGGAGCGCTATGACAGTCAAGATGCTCGATAAGATCGAGGAGACACCAGGTTTCCTTAACCTCCTTTGGACATCAGATGAAGCCCACTTTCATCTTGACGGAAAGGCAAACTCCAAGACAAATGTCTTCCGGAGGTCTTTCAGACCCAATGAAGGAGCCACCAAGCCCCTGCACTCTCCTAAGTCAGAGGCATCATCGAACCAATCTTCATCGAAGAATCTGGCGCAGCAGTGACAGTCACCAAGGAGCGGTATGTGGAGGTCCTCAAAACCTTCAAGAGTGAGCTCCAGACCCTCTACCCGTCGCTCATGAGCAAGTTCTGGTTCCAGCAAGACGGAACAAGTTCTCACACCTCAAACCTGTCCCGAGATTGGCTGTAAGAGAACTTCGAAGGCCGAGTGATCAGTCTCAAGATTAATTTTGAGTGGCCACCCCATAGCCCGGACCTAAGCCCCCCAGATTTTTTCCTTTGCGGCTATCTTAAGGACAGAGTGTACGCAGGAAAACCCAGAACCATCACGGAACTCAAGGAAGCCATCAGGGAGGAGATGAGAGCCATTCCCAATTCAGTCTGTAAGAACGTCATGGACAACTTCGTTCTGCGCCTCAAGAAATGCACGGAGCTAAATGGAGGCCATCTAGAACACATGCTGTAGAACGGAGAAAAAAAAGGCCAAAGACCCTAATGTTTTGATGTGATGTTTTGAACATAATAAACTAGTTATGACCAAAAATTCATTTCATTCGGACGAAACACTAAGAAACGGGGCCTAATTAGAGTTGGGGCCCGTTTTGGAAGGGGGTGTCACCCTATATATATATATATATATATATATATATATATATATATATATATATATATATATATATATATATATATATTGGTAGATTCTAAACTTTCAACAAATATTAATTATAACTCGAAAGCACTTTCGAACTTCGACAAAACTTCAGAGAAAATAATTTTTAAAAAGACAACAACAACTTCATGAAAAAACAAATTCTTTACGACGATCGTGAGGATCGAAAGCGCTTGGGATGGCCGATAAAAGAACTCTCGGAAGCATACTACACCAATTACCACCGGAGACCCGGAAACTTGCTCACCGTGTCCAGAAAGTAATTCAAAAAATTACGAAACACGAAAACTCCGTAGTCTTCAATCAAACCTGTATGCATAACGACTTGTTGTATATATATATATATATATATATATATATATATATATATATATATATATATAGGCAACAAGTTGTTATGCATAATCAGTGGCGGTTTGTAGTCGGAGTTCGCGCCCGCCGACCGTCGGGAATTAGCTTCCTGCACTGCGTAAGCATGAAATATCGATGTCTGTAGGTAATAAATAATTTATATATATATATATATATATATATATATATATATATATATATATATATATATATATATATATATATATAATGCACCTATGCATATGTTAGGTCACTTTTTATGTGCTACTTAACAGGATTAATATAAATCACCATGTTACGGTTTATTAGACAACAACGTCATGGTTTGACGGTTAAGTAGTAAGGTAACTTAATGTTAATTTAAATATCAAATGCAAATTTTAGTCAATGTTAACAATTCCCAATTCTATACTCGTACTTTTATTTATACTTTTTTGCATAATAATTTTTTATGTTCTTTATATTCATCTTCATCAAATGCTAATATATTCTTTTCAATTTTTCTTTCTGTTGTGGACCTGGGTAAAGCTGAATAAATGACACAGGAACACATGGTTTAAATGAACAAAGGTATATATTATATAATAGAAAGAAAGATATTACAAGGAGATGTTGCTCTCAACCACCATTGCCGGTTTGCCTGGGAAGAAGAGAACAAGTGTCACGTGCTTCCCGTATTTATAAGGTGGACGAGTCCATTAGTTCTCTGTAGGTAGGTACAGCACCATAACACCCCCCTTCCAAGCCTTACCTCCTCAGGAGTCTTAATAACGTTTCCTTTTCGGATCTATCTCTAGGTAGTCCGGAGCCATTCGTTTTCTTTTTGGTTGTCGTTTACGTGTGACTACCTGGGGTGCTGGTAAGTTGAAGGTGTCATATATCACGTCCATCACGTCTTCTCCTTGTGGGGCGCTGTCAGTGTCATCTGACAGTCTTTTTCTGATCTGATTTAGATGTCTCTTATGCGAGAACCGTGGTCCTTTTATGATATAGACCATCGATCCGATCCTCTTTTCAATTGTACCGGGTTCCCAGAACGATGCATTGTTTTTGAACATCTTAAAATATACCCTATCTCCTGGGTTGTATTTTTTCTTCTGTACCGTAGAGATTCGGTCATAATTATTATGTTTAGGTAATAATTTATCAAACACGGACTTCACATTCCGCGCAAACATCATCTCTGCGGGGGATAATGATGATGCTATGTTCATGTTTTTTGTAATTCTATATACCTGTAAGAATTGTTGTAAAGCCTTCTCCTTAGGAGTATCACCGGCCTTTTTTAATGCTCTTTTTAATGTGTCTACGAAGCGTTCCGCCTGGCCGTTTGACCTAGGATGATACGGGGGCGTCGTTATATGTCTGATTTGAAACGTCGCGCAGAACTCCTCAAAATCTGATGATGTGAACTGCGTCCCATTATCACTCACCAAACAATCCACTACCCCAAAACGGGCAAATAGTTCATGTAGGAATCTTATCGTAACCTCTGACGTGGGACTCTTGCAACGTAGTACCTCGGGCCACTTTGAAAAACTGTCGACTACGATTAAGTAGTAAAATCCTTCCAATGGTCCCGCGAAATCCACGTGAATTCTTTCCCACGGACGGTCGGTCTTTGGCCATGGGCTATGCTTTATATGCGGTGCTTTTGCCGCTAAGGCACAGCCTTTACAAAGCTTTACTGCTTTTTCAATGTCATTGTCCATACCTGGCCAGTACACAAAACTCCTCATTAACCCCTTCATCCTGGTTATCCCTGGATGGCCAACATGAAATTCTTTCAGAATTTGCTTTCGTAGTTTTTCTGGGATGACCACCCTTTCGTTATGCAAAACTCTTTGCCGCATGTAAATCCTTATCTACCAATTTCATTTTTGTTCTGGTGATAAATTCATCCTCTTGAGCTTCTTTTTTATCTCGTATAGTGTCACCGGGAGCTCTCTCACTGCGTTGCACAAAATCTCTTTAAAATCTCCTTCTGTTTGAAGAGACGCAATCACTGTGTCTTCTAGAGTCTCTCTCTGTTTTGGCACTAATCTCGACAATCCATCTTCATGATAGATTTTATTTGAATGCAAATGTTGCATTTTAAAGTTGTAGTTTAATAAGATAGTTCCCCATCTTTGTAGTCTATTAGCTGTATATACAGGTAGGCCTTTTTTAGATCCATAAATTGTAATTAGCGGCTTATGGTCTGTCTGTAAGGTAAATTGTCTACCATGTATGTATCGGTGAAACTTTGTTACTGCAAATATTATTGCTAGGGCTTCTTTCTCGATTTGAGAATACTGTTTTTCCGCTGGGAGCAAGGTCCTTGATGCATGTGCAATGGGTTTATGGGTTCCATCAGGCATTTTGTGTAGGATACATGCTCCTAAACCATATGAACTAGCGTCGCTAGCTACGATTATGTCCAATTCTGGGTTGTAATGCGTTAGAAATAACTCTGACGTAAGTCTTTCTATGATTTTATTAAATGCATCCTGACATTCAGGTGTCCATACCCAGGCTTTACCTTTTTTAATAGCTCATTTAATGGAGCACGCAAATTATGCATTTCTGGGATAAAAGCCTGGTAGTAATTTGCTAGGCCCAGAAAACTCTGTAATGTCATGACGTTTTCTGGCGCCGGCATGTTTTTTATTGCGGTAGCCCTTTCTGGGTCTGGTCTTCTGCTGTCCTTGTCGATCACATGACCCAAATATTTTATTTCCTCCAGGAAAAAATCACATTTTTCTTCTTTTACTTTGAACCCATAATCTTGGATTCTCGCAAACACTTGATTTACATGTTTTTGGTGTTGTTCGATATCTTTGCTGTTGATCAAGATGTCATCGAGATACGCTATTGCGAAATCGAGTCCGCCCAGCATTGTGTCCATTACTTGTTGGAAAATGGCTGGCGCGACCTTAACTCCGAACGCTAATCTTTCGAATTTATATAAACCACGATGTGTGTTTATACATAACAGCTTAGAACAATCTTTATCCACCGGTATTTGTAGGTATGCCTCACTTAGGTCTATTTTTGAAAAATATCTTCCTCCATTTAAGCTTGCAAACACTTCTTCCGGGGTATGGAGTGGGTAGTGATAGTCCGCGAGGGCAGTATTCAGTCCTGTTGAAAAATCTGCACATACACGAATCTCATTAGATTTTTTCTTTACATAAACCGTGGATGTTGCCCACTGGCTGTGTTATACTTTTGATAAAATACCCATCTTTACCAGTCGGTCTAATTCAGCGTTTATTTTTTCAATCGAGGCGAAGGGTACTTTCCTTTCTTTCCTAAATACCGGCAGTACATTTTCTTTTAGACGGAATTTTGCAGTCATTTTAGTGCAGCATCCAAGACCGCCAGAAAAAACCTCTGGAAACGATTTTTTTAATTCTCGTTGTAGTTTTTCCGATTCTGTTGCGCGACTATTTATTTTCTTACAAAATGTATTTATCGGCAACTTCCATAAATCAAATGCCTGCATAAAATCTGAACCAAAAAGATTATTCGAATCCTTCAGTACCAGTAGTTTGAGTTTTTTAGTATTTCCCATTAGGGACACATTTGTGATTAATTCTCCTTCAAATGTAATTCTTTCACCAGTAACTGTGCTTGCCAGCCTGTTTGTTCTTGATAGAGTAGGTTTATTTAATCTCCTCCATGTATGTAAATTTATAATGGAAACGTCTGAACCAGAATCCAATTGCAATTTTATATTTTTATCCAGGATTTTCACCTGTACATATTTTCTTATGTTCATGCCAGTTTCCTTCTTTGTCCTAGTGGCTTGAATCCGCATTTTATTTCCTCTGCCCGTTCTGCAGTGCGAACTTTTATGTCCAACTTTTTTGCATTTCATACAGGTTTTAAAACGGAATGGGCACTCATTGTACCAATGTGGATTACCACAGCGTGAACAAGGGCTTGGTGGCAATTTATTTATTTTTTTACTGGTTTGGTTTGTCTTTGTTACATCAAAATTATTATTTCTTATTTTTCTATAAGGTTTTGTTTTTTGATGTACCTTTTTTATGTGCGCAATGCCGGACAATTCAATGTCTTTTGAGTCCTGTTTTACATTTACAAATCTTTGACAGTCCTCAGCCAACTTTTGCAGCGTAAGGCTTGGTTCATTCTCTAATTTATTTAGAACTCTACGCCTTATCTCCGTGTCATTTTCTGAGATTAAACCTTGTACAAAAATTAGACACTTGAAATTATCTGCACTTAATTCAGCTAGTCTAAAATCGTCACAATGCTTGTTCACTATCGATGCAAATATAACGTAATCTTCCTCGTCTTTCTTTACCAGGTTCATGCACTTCCATCGTTTGTGGAATAGTGTAGTTCTTGGACTAAACAGTTCTGTCAATAAACCAACCGCTTCTATGAAAGTTAGCTCGCTGGTTTTCCGAGGCAAAATGAAATCCACGAATTTCGTATGTTCTGTGGTATTTAGTTTTCTAAGAAGGAGGCGTAGCTTCTTCGCATCACTCCAACCACCGCAGTCAATTTTATATAGGTCTTCATATCTTCGGAAATATTCTTCAAATGTATTATTTTCCGTGTATGAGTAATTATCAATACTGTTCCAAATTGCGTTCTGCGAAAACGTGTCGTCTTTTTCATTTTTTTGGTCACTGCGCGATATTGTTTGTATCAGAAATTCCAATCTGTCATCATACTCCTTTTTGTGTAATAAAATATTTTGGTTCTGTTGTAATAAAAGCTTTTGAAATCTTTCCTCAGTTTGTTGTTGCTGGGAGATTTGGAATTTCGTTAGTTCGGCGATTATAGACTTAATATCTTCCATATTCAGCCATTTAGTTTCTGATTTTATTTAGAAAATTAATATTTTCTCATTATCTTATGATTTTATAAGAGTTCTTTTCTTTAAATTAGCGTTTGCTAGGCGCCGTTTTTAATTATGAAAAGATTATGAAACTTTTCCTTTTCTCTATATACGCGTATATTCACTCATTTTTTTATTTTTTTATTTTGAAAATTAATATTTTCTCGTTATTTAATGAATTTATAAGAAGTTCTTTTCTTTAAATTAGCGTTTGCAAGACGCCCTTTTAGTTATGAAAAGATTATGTAATGTTCTTTTCTTATACACGTTTTTAATTTTAACGAAGAGAAAAAAAAATCTGTTTCACAATTAATTCTTTCTGCATTTTAAAATATTTCAGTACAAGTCGGAAAAAAAGAGAGAGAAAATAAAACTGACCTTTTTTTATCGTGCGTCATTTTTTTTTATGGAGTAACGCACGTGTGTTCATTTCATGTTTTTGTTTCTTATCTGTTTTTAAAATGAAGCACGTGGTGTCGGTTTCATTTTTTTTGTGTGTGTGTTCGTCAAAAAAAACTCGCTGTGACGTTCGTCTAAAAAAAAAACAATACTTGCTTCCTTCGTGTTCGGTATTTCTTTTGTTTTTTTTTTTGTTTGTTTTTTTTTGTTAGTTTTCCAACCCAGAGAAAAAACGCGCATTCAATTTCAGTTGTTTTTGTTATTTTTTTTTTTTTTAACTAGTTTTCCCAAACTAGAGGAACGCGCACCCAATTTCAAGCTGTTTTTTTTTTTTTTTTCGATAAGCAGTTTTAAAACTTAGAGCACAACAGGTCCATTTCAGTTTTCTTTTTCTTAAAAGAAAACAATTTTCTCGCACTTAAGAATTCAACGTGTTTTTTTTGTTTTTTTTTGTTTTTGTTTTTTCGATAAGCAGTTTTAAAACTTAGAGCACATGTCTATTTCAGTTTTCTTTTTCTTAAAAGAAAACAATTTTCTTGCACTTAAGAATTCAACGTGTTTTTTTTTAATTTTTTTCAGTTGAGTTCTCTTTTCTTCTCTCGACCGTACGGCAAAAACCTTTGGGTTTTTTTGGGGGTTTTTTTTTTTTTATGCGTGCGGTTTCCTGCATTAACCTTGTGAGTGCATTTTCACGTGGTATTTTCAGTTTTTTGACCCAAGAGTTCGAATTGCCTCGTCGCCATTTGTTGTGGACCTGGGTAAAGCTGAATAAATGACACAGGAACACATGGTTTAAATGAACAAAGGTATATATTATATAATAGAAAGAAAGATATTACAAGGAGATGTTGCTCTCAACCACCATTGCCGGTTTGCCTGGGGAGAAGAGAACAAGTGTCATGTGCTTCCCGTATTTATAAGGTGGACGAGTCCATTAGTTCTCTGTAGGTAGGTACAGCACCATAACACTTTCGTAAATATTTTCTTTCGTAGATATATTTTTTGAATTACAAACCGTTTCCTATTTCAATAATTATGCATATGTTGATTTACCTCCTCTCCAGGAAGTTAAGCACAAGGCCAGTTTTATCTTTCTCCCACAAGGTAAGATGTGACCCAAGGTCGGGTCGGGAAAGTGGGGTTTGAAAAGCCAGCGCCCGAGAAGGTGAGCACTCTGGCCAATAAAAATTGACTGGGCAGCCCCGTCGGCATTCCCCGGTAGGGGCGCATCAGGCAGTAAGCAATAAACTTACTCCTCCCCAAAGAGGGGAGGCAAAGCCTGGGAGGGTGGACCTCCTAGAACGACACAGGACAACCCCACAGACCGGTGGAATCAAGCCCCGAAGGACAAGACGACGCCGGTCTATAGGGTGCAGTATCAATCGGAACAGATACTGCACTTTCTTCCTAGCCAAAAGGTAATAGTACAATCATTGGTCTCTGAACCTGCCCCAGCACACTAGACACCGTGCAGGATTAAAAATAAAACATATCAACGATCATTTAATAACATACTTGTTATTAAATTATCGTTGATATGTTTCATTTAATAACAAGTATCGTATGCGGGGCGTACAAATACCTGGTTGGTATCTAGACGTGTAGCAAGACCACATGAAGTGAAAGAAGCTCCTATTTGTTTTGGAGTTGTAGAGCAGCGGAGTTTTTTGGGGGGCGGGGGGGGGGGCTTTGTTTTGGTGACGTATATTAACGTCTTATATTATCTATCCTGTATGTATAAAGAGTTGGTAATTAATGGGAGTTCAAAGAGTCTTAGAATGTTCCAAGTGAAAGAGGAGTTGTGTCAGAAGTTTAGCTGACACGTTTACTTCGGCTGTCGCCGTGTGAGTTTGCGTGGGACAGTGTGTAAGTTCGGTAGACTAGCGGGTCGTGTGCGCATGTATGTTTGCATCTGTTTAAGACAGTGTTAAAGTATTGCGTGAATTTGTGCTTGAGTAAGTTCAGTAAGCAGTGTGCATATGCTGTCGCTGTGTCGTTTGTAAATGTTTCTTGTTGCGTCTGCCGAGAGCCTAGGATGGGTTTTGGGACGTGCCCCGAGTGTTAATTCCGAAAGAAAGTGAAAAAAGAAAAAGGAAACGCTATTATTTGGGTTATTATATTACGCGCGAAATTTTATATTGGATTTGAAATAGACGGAAATATATAAATTTAATATGGACTACTTGTGTGGCACCGAAAAATAATATTAGGTATAAAAAGCGAAAGTTCGAAAAGTCTAAGGAACGTTCTAGGTGAGAGGAGTTTTATCTGTAAAGAGGAATTGAGTACACGTGCTCATTTCGACTGACGCCGTGTGCGTTTATGTGTGTATACATGGGATAGGCATGGAAATGTGTGTATTGTTTGTTTAGTGAGAGATTGTACAAACTTTCATCTGTGTGCGTTTAGTGAGTGGCGTGCATTTGGAGTCGTTACGTTTAGTAGTCCTTGAAAGTCTTTCGTTACGTGTGTGCCGCTTACCAAGGAACCCGTCGCCCAAGAAAAAGGGGTTAGACACATTATTATGTCGTTTGCACGTGTGTTGTCTCTGAAAGAAAGAAATAAGAAGAAGAAAGCTGTGTGTTTGGGGTTTTATAATGCGCGCGAGATTTTGGAAATTAAGATTTCTTCCACTGTGATACGCTGAAAGAAACTGATGATTCGATATTTTGTCTAATCAAGAGTCGATAAGTAAAAGCAACATTCACTGTCGCTGCTGCTTCTAACAACATTCACTGTCGCTGCTGCTTCTAACAACATTCCCCTTCCGGGAAATCGAAAAGGTTTATAAAAATCTTTTCTGGGATGATTTCTCGGCGTCTGTTGAGAGATTTTGGAAATTCGAAATTGTGCTTCGTATGTTGATGAAATGGGAATTCTTGTGTGGTCTAGTTCAGGGGTGATCAACCTTTTTAAACCCCATGGACCACAAACTATATCAGAAATGTTCTGTTGACCTGTTGACCTGTTGACCTGTTGACCTTTGTATGTAAGTAGCAATCAATTCACTTTTATTTTAAATAATTAATTTTTTAAATTTCAAAATAGATTTTATTGTTTCAAAAGAACAAAAGAAATAATTTTTATTTAATAAAAAATCTCAATGTGGGGCTTAGTCTTGATGCTTTTTGGGCAATGGGGAAATAATCAATTGAAATAGTTTGATTCAGTTTTAATCTTAATGTCCAACTGGTTTCTTTCTTCTTTTTTTTGTCAATAACTGCTGCAAAGTCTGCTTCTACGAGCCAGGTATTTGGAAAAGATATAATGCTTGACTCTACCAAATCATATATATATATATATATATATATATATATATATATATATATATATATATATATATATATATATATATATAAATATTTGTTGTTGTTTATTATCTACGGACGTATACGTTTCGTCTTTTTTCAATCAAGACTCTTCAGCGTAGAAGTATGACTATTCACTACCGGTCACTCGTTCGAAACCGTGGATTATAAGTATTTTTCAACTTCAATCCAACGTCTTAAACCTCGCGGCCAATATTTGAACAGCTGATAAACTGTGGTAGTTTAAATACATTTATAAGCGGCGATGGCGACACAGGCATTCTACTTATATTAAGGAATGATACATTATAAAGCAAATGACGTCACGCTGTATTTGCACTACTACTAAAGTGCTCTACTAATTATTAAGGAGCGAATGTGGGTGTGTGTGTGTGTGTGTGTATATATATATATTTATATATATATATATATATATATATATATATATATATATATATATATATATATATATATAAAGATAAATGAAGAAAGAGAGATAAAGGTGTACGAATGACAAATCTATTTCATCTTCGATTGTTCAATGATGCAACCTTCATTTATCTTTATAATTGCTCTATCTCGTATATTGAGCTTAAACCATTTCACTATAGGTTCTATCCTCTAAAAGTATACTTTTAGCTTCATATATATATATATATATATATATATATATATATATATATATATATATATATATATATATTTGTTAATTTTATTTCATTATAATCAAAAACACCTTTTGTACTATTTCTAACTTTGAATTTTCTTTTAAATACAAAAGGATGTATTTATTTATTTATTATTATTATTATTATTATTATTATTATTATTATTATTATTATTATTATTATTATTATTATTATTTGTACTCACTAGAATTTCTCACACAAATCATCGTCAGTGATTGCTCACCGACAACAACCAGTGGTATTTCCTGGAGTCTGAGTGACAACAAGCCTCCCCAGATTTCCAGTATTCTTCACCTCTTTTCGATAACGATGCGGTATCGCAACAGCCTTTTACCATTGATTTCTCGCTGGTAAGGACAATTGGTCTTCTCTGGGACTTGGGTGGCAATAAGCCTCCCCAAGGTCCCAGAATTCTCTGCACTTTTCCAGCGGCGGTCTGGTTTGTGCTGTCCCTCCTCGGTCTTCTCATCCCCCTCGACCATTTACAAATATTTGTCTGGTGTCAGCCTAGGCCAGCACCATTTAAAAAAAAAATTTAATTTAAAAAAAATTTTTTTTTTTTAAATATTTTTCAATTATTATTCTTTGTTCTCTGCCTGTGAACTTGTATCCGGCATCACATTTCCTGAGTATGTAGTTGAGTGGCATCATGGCTATGATAAACAGTAGTGGTGATAGGGAGTCTCATTGGAAAATGCCTCTATGTATTTTGATTTCCGTCAAGTGTTGTCCTCCAGCTGTCAGTTCTAATCTCCATGTTCCCATTGCTTTCTTGATGAGATTAGTAATCTTGTTGGGTATCTTGTACATTTTTAAACATCGAATTATCCATGCTTGAGGGATTCTGTCGTACGCTTTCTTGCAGTCAATCCATGCCATAGACATATTCTTTTTCTTGCTTTTAACTTCTTTCAGGATCTTTTGATCTATGTATAACAGATCATGCGTTCCTCTTTTCCCTTTCTGGCATCCTTTTTGTTCCTCAGGAAGTAGCTCACGGCTGTTCAGGAAATGGTAAATTTGCTCTCTCAGTTGTGCCGTTAGGATTTTCCACATTGTTGGTAAATAGGTTATTGATCTGTAACTACTTGGGGTCGTTTCCTTCTTGGCGTCTGTTTGTGTGAGCGTTGTCCTTCCTTTGGTCATCCACTCTGGTACTTCTATTTTATGGATGCATCCTCTCAGTTTCTGTGCTAGCCTTTCATGTAAGGTCGTGAATTTTTGAACCAGTACGCATGTATGCCATCGTGATCTGGTGCTTTCCAGTTTGCCATTTTCTTTAGTGTTGTCTTGATAGTTTCTTCATTAATTTCTGTTTCTGTTCCTTCTTCAATTTCCAGTAGTTTATTTTTCATGTCTTTCAGCCATTTAGCATTTTTGTTGCGATCTTCAGCCTTTTCCCATATCTTGCTCCAGAAATGTTTTGTTTGTGTCGGGTCCGGTTGTTCTGTTGTTGTTCTTTCTCCGGTTACGTTTTTGTAAAATTGTCTTTCATTGTTTTCAAAGGTCCTGTTCTGTTTGTACTGATCCAATTTGTATCTGTATCGTCTCAATATTCCTTCTTTTGCTGCTATCTTTTGTATTCGTTCTTCATGTTTCTTATTTAGTCTTTCCTTGCTAATCGGATTTCTGCTCTTCCATCGTTTACTGTTCTCCTTCATCATGTTTACGGTTTTAGCTTCCTTTTGAAGTTTGGTGATCTGGGTTTCCAGTCTGATCTCCCATCCAGATTTCGTCTGTCCATTCTTTTGGCCAGTCTTCTTTTCTCTTTTTAGTTTCATACTTATTGATTTTGTCTCCGCATATATCAAGTTGTTTAGGTCTGTGGTAGTGTCTGGTGGGATATACGTGAGTACTCTGTTTACTTTCTCTGTTTCAACTTTTAACTTCTTCCAATCTTCGTCTCTTAACGATGGGAGTTTTTTTTTTGTTCTCGGACATTAATCGTTTGATGTTTTCCACTTCCCTTGCTTAATCCTCATATAGTTCTATGGTTTCGTCGTCTTCG
>OY744533.1:72232643-72237643 GCA_963556195.1 Sepiola atlantica | reverse complement strand
CTTAAGGAGAAAAGTTTAGAAAAATGTCTTTGGAGAAATCCCATTGGACAGAAATATCACGTGGTGTGCTCCCTACCACGTCCGCTCGTTTTGAGTTGATTTAATATATAAGGCCACGCCGGAATTTGCGTGGGCGTTATTTATTATTTTTCACGCGCCAATACAATTATATTCACACTGCGCGCCTAAATTGTATTTATCCCAAACAACAATTTTTATCCGAATCTTAACCGTGTCAACTGGCACAGAAGAACCAAATCAATCCATAGAGTCGTTTGAATGTTGAACTGTTCGAGGTCATTAATGTTGAAGAGACGGCACTCGGCGTTTTTGGCGACGTATATTAACGTCTAAAATCATCTATCCGGTATGTTAAATATAGTTTTTGAAATAGACGAAAATATATTAATTAAGTCTAGACAACTAGTGTGGCAACGAGACATGATGTTAGGTACAGAATGCATAAGTTCAAAAGTCCAATGAACGTTCTAGATGAAAGAAGGTGTTTTATCTGTAAGGAGAAATTGAATATACCTGTCCATTTCGGTTTTCGCCACGTGTAAATAGGATAGGCACGCATATGTGTGTATTTATCAGAGTGTCTTTGTTTTGTTAGTGAGAGAGTTTATGTACGAAATTGGGTTCTATGTGTATTCGGTGAGCGGCATATATAGGCAGTCGCTAGGTTTAGTTGTTCTTGAAAGTCTCACGCTCTGTTTGTGCTGCTTGCCGAGGAACTCTTCGCTCGAAACTGATTAGGCAGGATTATGTTGTGGGCGCGTATGTTATCTCTAGAAGAAAATATGGAATATGGAAGAGGGGAAGAAAGTTGTGCGTTTGGGTTTTTATAGTACGTGCAACATTTTGGAAATTGATATTTCTTGCACTTTGATTATCTGATAGAAACTGCTGATTGGAGATTTTATCCAATCGAGAGTCGATATGTAAAAAACAACATTCACTTTCGCTGCTACTTCTAACAAAGTAATATTTATACAAGAGTGATATGATGATATAGACTAGTTTTTTATTAAATGCATTCGTTTTTGAGACAGTTCTTCTTTATTTCGTATTTCGAATCAGCCAAATCAATCAGTTTCTTTTGAACCTGATTGATTTGATTGTGTTTTTGGCATTGGTTTTCCCCATTATGTTTTAGAATTATGTAATCATAGGAGGAACCACTCAGAGGTTGCCAACATCCACAGTGAAAGTGTTGCTATGGATCTGACAGGATTCGAACACTGCATACTGACTCGTCAGTCCACGTCAGTATCCACTTCACCACTGTCACCTCACAGACAGGTGGCTCTGTAAAAAGTGTTTCCCAACTTTAAAAAAAACTTCAAGATATGGAATTAAAATGTTAGTGTATGTAGTTTTTTGTTATTTTTCTTTTTCTATTTTTAATGACCGACTGTAGTCCTGGAAAGAGCAAACACAATTTAAGTTAATAATTATGTATTGGTTAGGGTTAGGGTTAGGTCAAACAAGGTCAAACAATTAAAGTTAATAATTATGTATTAGTTAGGGTTAGGGTTAGGTCAAACAAGGTCAAACAATAAAAGTTAATAATAATGCATTGGTTAGGGTTAGGGTTAGGTCAAACAAGGTCGAACAATTAAAGTTAATAATTATGTATTGGTTAGGGTTAGGTCAAACAAGGTCAAACAATTAAAGTTAATAATTCTGCATTGGTTAGGGTTAGGGTTAGGTCAAACAAGGTCGAACAATTAAAGTTAATAATTATGTATTGGTTAGGGTTAGGGTTAGGTCAAACAAGGTCAAACAATTAGAGTTAATAATTATGCATTGGTTAGGGTTAGGGTTAGGTCAAACAAGGTCGAACAATTAAAGTTAATAATTATGTATTGGTTAGGGTTAGGGTTAGGTCAAACAAGGTCAAACAATTAGAGTTAATAATTATGTATTGGTTAGGGTTAGGGTTAGGTCAAACAAGGTCGAACAATTAAAGTTAATAATTATGCATTGGTTAGGGTTAGGGTTAGGTCAAACAAGGTCGAACAATTAAAGTTAATAATTATGTATTAGTTAGGGTTAGGGTTAGGTCAAACAAGGTTAAAACGGTTAATAATTATGTATTGGTTAGGGTTAGGGTTAGGTCAAACAAGGTCAAACAATTAAAGTTAATAATTATGCATTGGTTAGGGTTATGGTTAGATCAAACAAGGTCAAACAATTAAAGTTAATAATTATGCATTGCTTGGGGTTAGGGTTAGGTCAAATAAGGTCAAACAAATAAAGTTAATAATTATGCATTGGTTAGGGTTATGGTTAGATCAAAGAAGGTCAAACAATTAAAGTTAATAATTATGCATTGTTAGAGTTAGGGTTAGGTTAAACAAGGTCAAACAATTAAAGTTAATAATTATGTATTGGTTAGGGTTAGGGTTAGGTCAAACAAGATCAAACAATTAAAGTTAATAATTATGTATTGGTTAGGGTTAGGGTTAGGTCAAACAAGATCAAACAATTAAAGTTAATAATTATGTATTGGTTAGGGTTAGGGTTAGGTTAAACAAGGTCAAACAATTAAAGTTAATAATTATGCATTGGTTAGGGTTAGGGTTAGGTCAAAGAAGGTCAAACAATTAAAGTTAATAATTATGTATTGATTAGGGTTAGCGTTAGGTCAAACAAGGTCAAACAATTAAAGTTAATAATTATGCATTTGTTAGGGTTATGGTTAGGTCAAAGAAGGTCGAACAATTAAAGTTAATAATTATGCATTGGTTAGGGTTAGGGTTAGGTTAAACAAGGTCAAACAATTAAAGTTAATAATTATGTATTGGTTAGGGTTAGGTTAAACAAGGTCAAACAATTAAAGTTAATAATTATGCATTGGTTAGGGTTAGGGTTAGGTCAAACAAGGTCGAACAATTAAAGTTAATAATTATGCATTGGTTAGGGTTATGGTTAGGTCAAAGAAGGTCGAACAATTAAAGTTAATAATTATGCATTTGTTAGGGTTATGGTTAGGTCAAAGAAGGTCGAACAATTAAAGTTAATAATTATGCATTGGTTAGGGTTAGGGTTAGGTCAAACAAGGTCGAACAATTAAAGTTAATAATTATGCATTGGTTAGGGTTAGGGTTAGGTCAAACAAGGTCGAACAATTAGAGTTAGTAATTATGTATTGGTCAATGATAGTAATAAGATATACAGCATAATCAGATTGACACAAAAAGGTGCAGCAAGATCCAAGCAAGACCATGCGGACCAGGCGACTATGGAGAAAGCGCTGAATGAAGATCTTTTCTACTCGTCATGTAAAAGATAAATAATCACCGTCAAGGCCCTTACGAAAACCAAGAAAATACCCAGTCGAGCCAGTTATGCTTTAGTTCTTCTCAGAACCAATTGCACAGCGCTAAGAACAGCAGGTGGTTAGTTTACAGTCTGCATGAAGTCCTGTGTGTGATGAAAACCAAATTCACTCAAACTGTGATGGTCTTTGTGTGTGTTTCAAGCTAAGGCTACGTCATGCTACTCCACATCTTCGAAAAGGATCTCAGACTCAATTTAGATGGCTATATTGAGTTGCTGTCCACTGTTGTCAAGTGCTAAGTTGAAAGGGTGGCTGCAGGAAGGCCATAAGGACAAGGCAGCAGGATTCAGTTCTGTGTCACACCTCAGGTAAAAACCACAAGTGGATGTCTGAGAACTTTCACGACTTCATTAGTCCCAACAGTTTGCCCTCTAACTCGTCTGATTGCAACACCATGGACTATTACATGTAGAGAACAGTTGAGAAAGACACCAACCGTACCGCCTGAAACACAAGGACAGCTGATTGCTAGAATAAAACTGGTGTTCAGGCGTCTCTCGAACGACACTGTGAAGACTGCATCATCCAGGTTCAGGTCCTGCCTGTAGTCCTTGGTAGAGGCTTAGGCTGGCTTCTTGATGTGATGTGAGCTACGTTTGGACAAAAGATCCGCTAAGAGATGCACTTTAAATGTTAAGGATACGTGAATTATTGGCCAAGATATGACTTTTTTTTTTTTTTTCTTCCCAAAAAGTGTCAAATTTATCCCGAACACTCTGTATTTGAAAAACTACACAGTTAATTGTGACAATAGCTCTGAATATGTGGATTAGATTGACTAAAGAGTTTTTGAGCTGCTCTGCCATATTGGCATTTAAAATAGTACGAGTAATGGCGTGACCCGTTAGGTCACCCATTAAGCTCAGGTTAGATTGTTTGAATCAGGAAAAAGTGAGTTTGTGAAGCCAGTTATATTTTTGTAAATGAAAAGAAAAAATTTCAAATTAGTCTATTTCTGTTCACTATATCTCCTCTCTCTCTCTCCAGCTATGGGTTAAATAGTATTAATACTTGTGGTGATATTCTCTATTATTTATAAGGGATGTATTCCAATCTTTTGTTTTACAGTTAGTTTTATTACCTCTGACTTTTAATAAACAGGGAGAAAGGGGTTGAAGAGATATATAGAGAGAGAGCGAACGACGGAAACGAAAGTAGTAGACACTGTACAAAATAAAAGCGGAGTGTGTAAACAACATGCAGTGAGAGAGGCTGAGAGTAATAAACAGAAACTCAGTAAGAGATGGGTCATTTTATGAGTAAATTGTAAATTACGGCTAATTAGAACAATCAAAATTGATTTTTAAACATAACTCAATCCCAAAACCAAGGAATATGTTAGCATAGATTTTGTGTGATTAAAATATGTAGGAAAAATTCCTTAGGGAAACAAACGTTGATTAACTCAGCTTTAGTATAATAATAGATACTGTCTGTTGGTTTGTCAGGCTTCAGCTTGAAATAGATTTTTAATTGCTAAACGCTTAGATTGAATGGACGCATCTTACGGATATTTGTTGTTGTTTTTTTTTGTTTTTTTGTTTTTTTGCTTTTTGATTTGTTTTTCTTACTTGTTCTAAGTTTTAAATTTCTTCCGAGGGAGCCAAGTGGCTCCGATTCGAGAACCGCCAATATCATCTATGATGTGCAG
>OY744533.1:72152643-72227643 GCA_963556195.1 Sepiola atlantica | reverse complement strand
GGATAAATTTTATTAGACAGACGAACAGCGCAGGTAAAGAATTTTTTTTTTTTTTTTTTTATGTCTTAAATAACTAATATAAGTTAGCAAAACATTTATATGGAACAAAACGTAGATTTAGTATAAGGAACGTTTATGGTTTTGTCTTTTAAGGGAAGTGGGGTCTGATCAACTCTGCTGGGAAGCCATGAAATTAAATACTGTCTTGTTTTTAAATTCCCGAAACAGTTTTTCATGGTAAACAACTGATGATCCCTTAAAATAGTGTTAGAAACTAACTAATATAATAACTGTAAAAAATAAATTGACTTACATGAGTGATTTTCCACTGGAAGACTTGAGACTATAAGTTTGTTTTTTTTTTTTTGTTTTTTTTTTATATAGTTTTAATGGTTGAGAAACTTCCGAGACTATATATATATATATATATATATATATATATATATATATATATATATATATATATATATATATATATATTTATATTTATATATATATGAAAATTTATAGCTAAAAGGTAAACTTTTAGAGAATTGGACCTATTGTGAGGTGAGGAAAGCTCAATATACTGGATAGAGCAAAACTATGATAAGTCAATGAAAATAATTAGACCTGCAAATGGAAGCAAATCATAATCTTCGGTTGTTCAGATCAAGGACATTTAGTGAATAAAAATATTTATTTTTCTTCTCTTTCATTCCTTAAGCCAGGCTTTTCAAAGATTAAAATCTTATCATCAGAGGAGATTAATGATTGATAAGTTGACATATGAGGACAGTCAATATTCGAAATTTGAAAAAGTTTTAAAGTTCAAACGGGTATGTTCCAATGTAAATGAAAGTCACCAAAAACGGAAATCCAAGTGGTATGGGGTTCAGATATATTGGTAAATCCAGAAAAATCTGTGTAGAAATCCAACGACGATGATTCCACCCAAGTCTGTAGTCCTTGGAGGGGGGATCAGATAAAATTGGCAAGGACTACAGACTTGGGTGAAGTACTGCTGTCATATTTTGACTGGTGACTCTCTGTCCCATTTGAGGGTTCTTGATAAGGTGCAGAAACGTATCTTTAATTTGATTGGCCCTACCCTTTCTTCTTCTCTGCACCCTTTCTCTAACAGACGTGATGTTGCTAGTCTCAGTCTTTTCTATAGATACTATCAGGTTGGAAAGAAAGTAATGTCGTATTTTTTACTTCATCACTTTGCAGCCTCCTAAGTTGTACACAGTTCTAGATTTTTGGGTGAATTGGTGTCTTTATATCTTGCTTTGCCTTTCAGATATAGTAATTAGTTGGTAAATATTAAGTTTAACGGTCTCAGCTGTCAAAAAGTAGATATTAGTGAGGAGCATCTGAGACATTGCATGCTCTATGAATTCAAAAAAGGAAACTCAGTTGCAGAAGCTACAAGGAATATTGGAACTGTTTATGGGATAAATGTTCTGAATGATCGAAAATGTCAACGGTGGTTTACAAAATTTTCTTCTGGAGACTTTTACCTGTCAGATCGGCGACGTTCGGGAAGACCAAAATCAATTGATAAAGACGCCATTAAAGACGCTGTGGAGGTCAATCCAAAGTTAAACAGCAGAGAATAAGCTCAACAATTCAATGCAACCCATACCACAATTTTTTCATGCCTTCACGAGTTAGGAAAAGTTTTTAAAAACTTGGACTCTAAGTTCTCTACGATTTGACCGACACTCAACGAAATCAAAGATTGACTGTTTGCACATCTTTGCTTTCCAGGAATCAACGAGAACCATTTTTGCAAAGAATTGTGACTGGAGATGAAAAATGGGTTATTTACAAGAATACCCAACGCAAAAGACAATGATTAGACCGAAACCAATGTCCACAGTCTGTTCCAAAACAAGGACTACACCCAAAGAAGGTTATGCTCTCTTTATGGTGGGACATGAGAGGACTGATTCATTATGAGTTACTAGAGCCTAATCAAACAATCACAGCAGTAAAATATTGTTCGCAGCTGGATGATCTAAGAATTGCTCTATCAAAAAAACGACCAGAATTACTCAATAGGAAGGGTGTAGTGCTTCGGCATAATAACACAAAACCTCACACAGCAAAACTCACTCAAGAAAAGGTCATGAGTTTCAATTGGGAAGTTTTGCCTCATCCGCCTTATTCACCTGGCATTCCTCCATCCGACTACCATCTTTTCCGGTCGTTGCATCATCACTAAAACAATAAAATTTGTAAAAATGACGACCAACTCAAAAATGACTTAAATGTGTTTCTCTTTTAAAAATCAGAGAATTTTTTTGAAGACCATCAAGAAGCTAGTTGATCGTTGGACAGAAGTCATAGAAAATGGGGGAAATTATTGTAACGATTAAAAATGCCCTAATGTGAATGTTTCAGATGAAATAAATGTGTTGGACAAAAGCGACATTACTTTCTTTCCAACCTGATATTATGGCATGTGTTCTTCAGAATTATGGGATCTATTCCCCGCTTCTTTTGTTCCAGTTCGTTTGACTCGTTGGTCTAGTGGTCTCCATCAATTCCCTGTTTTGATACCTCATTGTAATACAACTTCCTATTCCAGTAGCTTCATTCCAAGAACCGAAGGCTTGTGGAACTCTCTTCCTGCTGACTGTGTTCCTCCTACCTATAACCTTGGTCTTTTCAAGACAACGGCCAATAGGCATCTCTTGTCTTTGCGATGATCATATTTGTTCTTGTTAGCTCCTTACATTAACTGGCGTCATGCCTTGTCTGGAGCGATTTCATGAAAAAAAAAACATAGAAGATCTTAAAATGATTAGAATTTTCTCAAAATTTTATGTAATTTAAATATAAGTTTGGTTCATTTGACATAATGGTTAGAGTGTTCACTAATGGGTCGGGCGACCAGGGTTCAATTCTCAGTTGTGCCATACCAAAGACTCAAAAATTTATACTCGATGCCTCTTTGCTAAATACTAAGTATTATAAGATGAAGATCAAGGGTAAGTGGCGCAATACAGGAAAAAGAGTGTCTCTCTCCCCTACATCTTGATTTAGTAGTCAACGAAAACCTAAAGCCTTCATATCGACATCGAGTACAATCGATCGGTTAGTTTTTTTTATTCAAATCTCATAGAAGTTAAAATATTTTAAGTGGGTGGTTTCAAGCTCCCTGGAGGCCTCTTTAAAGAGAAATGATTTTCATAAGTAAGAAAACTTGAATGCAAACTATCAATAATAATCTTAGACGATGGAATTTGAACGGAGTCAATCCTCAAGACTGCCAAGCTTGAAGACTGGGATTGCTGGGTGCCAGAAAACGTCAGACCCCTGACTAAGGGAAATGAAACGTTAAAAGAGATGATGATGATCATCATCATCGTCACTATCATCATCATCATCATCATCTCATTAAGTTTAGCAAATTTAAAGTTCATAACCTACATATACATACAGACAGACATCTCTTTTATTTGTATAGCTTACCATGGTAGGTGGGTAGGTTAGCTAGTATGAAATGTTAAGCAATGAAAGACGATGTTTAAATTGAAAGAGAAATTGATTACAGGTGAAATATATATATATATATATATATATATATATTGGCCCTGATTGATTACAGGTAAGTCATAAATGGACATCTAATTGAACAAGCAATAATAATAGCTTAATCATTCTCTAATGGCCTGGACTGACTGCCGCAACACACCGCATTGTCTGAGTGCAAATGTTGACCCCTCCCTTCTGTACCATCACCACAACAACATCACTGATCGGAAACAACTTTAAATGCATTTAATATTGATCTGATTTGTCAGGAGGAAGGGGACTGGTGTATATCAACTCGAACTTATCAAAGAGGTCAGCAAATAATGTCGATATTTGTTGCTCATAAACTAAACTTTATTAATTGAAATAAAAACATTCCAATCAACACATTTTTTTGCCACGCAGAAACAAGTTTATGACAGTTGCATGAAATTCCAATGTCAAACTCTCCCTAAAATGGATTTTCAGCTGCATCTTTTTCTGTTAGGATTTTCTCTCACAAGAAGTCTCTGATAGGCGCAGAGTTGGCCGGCCAAAGTTGTTTTGGAAGGAGCTGACAGAGAGAGACCGCAGAGACCGAAGGTTCTTAAATGCTAGCCCTCAGGATCGACAAAAGTGAGGACTGTCATGCGTGCAGCTCACCAGCTGTCTGGAGGAGGTTTCACTGGTCTGGACATTGCCTCCAATCCTGCACGATAATCAAAAGACTGATGAAGAAGAAGAGGAAGAAGTGGTTGAGATGCTTTAAGAAGTAGTAGTCAATGGGCGAGAGGTTCCACGAATACGGTGGGTTAAGTAGAATCTTAATTTGTTAAGCTTACACACAATGATATGTGAATAGGGGAGTAATCATGCCAAATCAGTGAAACGAAATTTCATCGAAGGAAATGATCGAGGTGTACGGTGCTTGAGTTGAGAAACAAAGACTTCAAAGAAAGCAAGAGTTCTTTTTTATTTTAGTTTAATTCGCCCCAAACAAGGCAATTGCCACTGAGACATAAGAGGCTACTGTGAATTAGGGGCCAGATCTATACGGGCATCCTAAGTGGGGAGTTGTGCAGCGAGATGTTTGTTCACATTACATCTAAATTTCTGCATGTTGGTACAGTCAGGGAAACAGGGAGCATGGAGGGAATTCCAAAGTTGGCAGTTCGAGGAAAAAGGCTATAGAGTAGAAAGCCCTCCGGCATCTGGGTATCTCTACAGTGAAAGGATGGGATTTTGCTGACTGATGGGTCAGCTGGGGGTATTTACGTCGAGGGGGCACCAGTGCTGCAAGTTCTTCAGAGGACATTCCATTCAAGTACTTGTGAAACAAGTACAGGGATGCAACATTGTGGCGATGGGATAGAGGTTGGAACTTGGTAGATAGTGTGGGACCTATTAGATTAAGGGCTCTTCTTTGGACTCTTTCTAAGAGGGAGAGGCTAGTTGTTGTTGCACGATCCCAGATGTGACAACAATACTCCATATATTAGCGACTATTTTCCATGCATGAGTGAAGAGTTTTCTCTTTGTCGATATTAATCAGGAAGCTGAAGATAGCCAGAGGGTGAACGCCTTTTGAGCTTGAAACCAATGGTACTGATCTTGTACTGATTTTCTGTACCATAAAATAAATATATATATATATATATATATATATATATATATATATATATATATATATATATATATATATATATAGTGTGTGTGTGTTAAGGTGAAATAAATTCCAGAAGGAAATTAGAGTATGAGAGCTCAATGTAATAAACAGAGCAAGGATAAAAGAAAAGAAAGTAACACGGAATCACATGATCACCGGTGCAATAATTTATTTCGATGCTACGGCCTTATTCAAGCATCCAAGCGAGGCGATTACATTTACAATAAATTATTGCACCGGTGATTATGTGATTCCATGTTACTTTACTTTAGTGGAAAAAGGGGGAAGAAAATATATATATATATATATATATATATATATATATATTTAATTTTTAAATATTTTTAATATGAAACTAAATATAATAAAAGAATAAAAATCCATAAAACTATAAATCACCTAAAAGTAGTGTAATGGATTCGTCCGAACACTATAAAATACAGCAAATATTTGTAAATAACGGATACATTTTCTTAGACACAGACGAACAACACATGTAAGAAGGACATGTTTTAATAACAAAATAAGTTAGCAAAACATTACTCTGGAACAAAACTTAGATCTAATATACGGAACGTTTTTGTTCTTGTCTTTTAAGGGAAGTGGGTTCTGATCAACTCTGCTGGGAAGCCATGAGATAAAATACTGTTTTGTTTTTAAATTCCTGAAACAGTTTTTCATGGTAAACAACTGATGATCCCTTAAATAATGTTAAGACTAGCGTAAATTTTTGGAAGCAAACTAATATAGGGACTGTAAAAAGTAAATTGACTTACAAGAAAAGTAATTTTCCACTAAACGATTTGGGACTAAAAATTTTTTTGTTTTTTTTCATATAGTTTTAATGGTTGAAAAACTTCCGAGACTATATATATATATATATATATATATATATATACTGACACGTATTTCATCGTCTCTACAACCCAGTGTGGCTAGACCTTGCGATATTCGAAACCGAGACCCCAGTGGTCGGTGTTTAGTTCTCTACTAACTGAGCTAACTGAGACTGCTAGTGGCAGTGGGAGAAATTATATCGTATATAAATGAACCTATCTATTTATTTATATTTTTTACAATATTGATAATCGAAAGGTTGTTTGTTTTTTTTTTTACTAATTCCGTTCTAAATTCCCGATTCCGATGCAATTACCGATTCCAATTCTTTTCAAACTTCTAAATATTTAGCTATAAACTTCTCATTGTCGTTTCCTTTTTCTGTTGTTGTTTTTTAGGATTATCTCAAACACCCTTGTAATATGTGCATATAATTTTGAAAAAGTAAAAATATACTTGAGGATGAGGGAAAGCTATAGATTTTAGTTTTGCTGGTAGTTTAAAATCAATAAATATTTAACATTGTATTATTAGTAGCAGTAATGGAAAAGTTTGTTTTAAACAAAAACAAACAAAAAACAATTAAAATGATTGTTTTTGGCATCGGAAAATAGGCACAAATTTTTCCGATTCCAATACCGATTCCAATACCTCAAGAGTTTCAATTCTTCCAATTCTGATACCGAATCCGATACCTCAAAAAGTTTTGATTTTTCCGATTCCCGATTCCGATTCCGATTACTCTTCCGACACTAATAAAAAATATAATTGTTTATTTTTATTGCTCAGTTGCAGCAAATGAGTAAAAGCAGAGACGGTAGAAGAGAGTACGGAAGTTGGCAAAAGTTGATCTCTTGAGTTCGCTAGCCAGCTGCCTTCTCCTTGATCTCAATTTGGGCCAATTGATATAACATTTTTGGACACCCACACATCCACAACAGCAACGCCCATTCCGGAATGTTGTCCACGCACTCAATCTAGCCACGCTCCTTATAGAATTTTACTTCGATCTTGTTTATTTAGTTCTTAGTCTTTAGTAATCAAACTTTTTTTTTTAATTACAAAAATATACATTTTAGAGCGGGGGGTGGGGTAATTTAGCTTTCTTATTTTTTCAACTTCTATAATTTTCTATTTTCAAGTTATAAAAAAAGTAAAGTTAAATGTCGGCTTTTCTGTTTATGGGTGTCCGATACGAACGTAGAGCCACGATATTATTCTAAAAATTCTAATTCAAGGTGAATACCACCATTGTATTTCTCGTGAAACTTTACTTGAGCAAAAGTTATGTTTGATCGTCATAAAGAATTTTTAGTGTTTTTTATGGAGAGATTATGTGGATGGTTGGTTAGGAAGAATGTAACTTGATAGAGTTAGTTGTTATTCCATGAAAAATGCCAGTATACTGAAATCATATGCCCTTAATATGGTTAAGATGAAAATTCATATACACTAAATGTACAAAAGCAAGGAAATTCCCAAATTTTTACACTTTTATTGTCATTAAGGGTATGGCTACATATCAACCAAACCATTTCATTATCACATCACTACAGTATAAATCTCTATGCATTAGTGGATGAAGTGTGTGAGGTGCGCTGAAGAAAAATTCCTACCAGTAAAATACATAGCCCTGTTGTGCTCGCATACCCTTAATGACAATAAAAGTGTACAAATTTGGGAATTTCCTTGATTTTGTACATTTAGTGTATATGAATTTTCATCTTAACCCTATTAAGGGCATATGATTTCAGTATACTGGCATTTATCATGGAATGTCACTACTTTTGTAAAGGCTATGCCTCAATACAATGGTCATTTTAAAGTTTTTTGGGGAATTTTCTGGAAAACTAAGGTATATGGTAAACTGAAATTAAAATTTCATCAACTAGACCCTAGAACCTCTATCTCTGCCAAAAATCAGCTGAATCCATCAAATAGTTGATGAGATACAGGGTGGCACATACGTACGTACGTACGTACGTACACACAGATAACATGCCTTGACTAATGATGCTGAAATTCTACACACTTATAGAACCTATCAAATATAAATTTTGTGCAAAGTTTTAACTAATTTGGTTTATTGGTTTTTGAGTTATGATTGATCAAAGAAATGAGATTTCCAGCATAGGCCATTCATAAGTCTATTAAGGGATAGAGCGCTCTCGCGCCTCCCTTGATTTAGGTGTATTTTCGTCTGCAGGTGACCTTTGCCAGTGACCTTTGCAAGTGTCTCTGCAACAAATCAATGAATATTTATTTTCGGGCTAAGGTGGGTGTCTGTGTCAATTTACTTCTCTAGGCCAGGTTTTTATGTTCAGTACCCCAGACCCGATATTCAACATATCGTGAAGATAGGACGTAGTTTTCACACAACTTATTCTTCATGTTTCTTCTTTGACACCGCTTTAAAGAGGTATATCCAATCTGTTGCTAAGGCAACTAGAAAAAAATGGTTGGATCATTCTATCACACCAGAAAGTACCTGGCCCCTAATGCAATCCTCTACCTGTATAATCTTTTTCCATCACATCTAATTTTAACTCTAAACTTGAAACTAAGAAAAAGATTAAACCTCACACAATCCATTAAGATGTGTCGTCCACACCACTATGCTAGCTATTGCAAGAAACACTAGTCGTTTCTCTATAGCCCTTTACGGGGGCCAAGGAGTCAATATTGCCAATCATGTATGCAACACCTCCAGACTTTAAAATGGAAGACTTACATCAAATCTGTTGCTAAGACAACTGGAAAAAAATGGTTGGATCATTCTACTGCTCCAGAAAGTACCTGACCCCTACTGCAATCCTCTACCTGTATAGGAGTCAGATACTTCCTAAGATGGAATACTGTTGCCACATCTGGGGAGGTGCCACTCAGACAACCCTGCCCTGCTTTGACAAAATACAAAACCGACTTCGAAATCTAGTGGAGGATGTCTTCTCTTCCTTATAGAAGAAAGGTTGCTAGTCTTTCTCTACTTTATCGTTATTTTCATGGTAGTTGCTCCACTGAGCTGCAATCTATGGTTCTCCCCTGTAAAACATTCACAACAAAAACTAGAAGACCTACATCAAATATGTTGCTAAAATTGCTGGAAAAATAGTTGGATCATTCCACCGCTCCAGAAAGTACCTGACTCCTAATGCAATCCTTTACCTGTTGTTGTTGTTGTTGTTGTTGTTGTTGTTGTTGTTGTTGATGATGATGATGATGATGATGATGATGATGATGATGATGATGATGATGATGATGATGATGATGATGATGATGATTTAAGAGTCAGAAACATCATAAGATGGAGTACTGCTGCCACATCTTGGGAGGTTCTGCTCAGAGCACGCTTCCTTGCCTTGACAAAGTACACAATCGACTTTGCAATCTAGTGAGGGATGATCACTTTTCTTCTCTACAGCCCCTTTCTCAGAGAAGAGACATTGCTAGTTTTATATACTCTATCGTTTTTTCCATGGAAGAGTCTCTCGACTGAACTTCAATCTCTGGTTCCTACTGCCCTTAATAAATATAACAGGATTTATTTGTGCTTACAAATAATACACCAAAATATGCGCACAGATGAATCTTTCTAATATGTGAATATATGAAAAGACGGACTTATCAAGTATGTGTAGAGGCAAGTCGAGTGAACCGGCCTATTTGATGAGGAGACTAACCACATGTCACATAAACTGGTCTGTATGAAATAGGAGCAATGGACAACGATGTTATTGCTTCAGGGCTTAAACGGAAAAGAGGAAAAGAGGAAGTGGACTTCTGAATCACACTTTTATATGAGTGACAACGTATCTAAATCGATCAATCATGTGATCTGGAGCTCCACATATTAGGAAAAAAAAAACCCAACTCCCAACATTAGCAAAAGGTCTTTTGAATCTCTCTCTCTCTCTCTCTCTGTATGTCACTGTCATACCACATAAACTCTCATTCGACCACTTTCAAACTGAAAGTAAAGCCGTGGTCTGTTCACAAGAGTACAAACTCGAATTCACAATCTAGTGGGGGATGATCTCTTTTCTTCTCTACAGCCCCTTTCTCACAGAAGAGACGTTGCTAGTCTTTATCTACTCTATCGTTATTTTCATGGAAGAGTCTCTCCACTAAACTTCAATCTCTAGTTCCTACCACCCTTAATAAATGGTGATTTAAAAAGTATATCTAATTTAATTTAATAAACACATTTTACCATGGCTGTTGTCTATGCTAGCTGGAGACGATTCAACGTGGTTGCTTTTTGCTGACGCTTGTTTTTACCGGCTTTATCATATATTTTAAAATGGCCGTTCTATGCTGCTTAGTGATGCATTATGGTCATGAAGGTAATATTTCCCGAAAAATTAAATTTGTGGAAAAATAAAATTACCAATTTTAGAAGAGTGCCTTATTTTTCCGCTAATTTATTTGTTCAAAAACAATTTCTTTGTAACCATAAGGCATCACCAGCATAGAATGGTTATCTTGAAATATATGGAAAAGCATGCAAAAACAAGTGTCAACAAGAAGAAACCATGTTGAACCGTCTCCAGCTAACATGGACAAGAGGCATGGTAAATTTTTTTAGAAGTCCCCAAAAATTAATATGAACCCATTTGCCTCCAGATTCAACGTCCGAAAACGGACACGTTTATATTATTTAGACAAAATTATACATTCAATTTGTGACAGTGACAGTGTGTAAGAGCGACACAATATACTCGACAATTGTTGTTGAAGAAATTTTTAAACTTGAAAATGTAATAAAAAAGCACGAAAATCACAAATATAGGAGATTTTCTTTACTATTGGATTACTGCTTATCAAGGTCAAGAGCCACTTAAGGATGAAGCTTAAAGAAAGGCAACGATTATCAACCGAAAGATGAAGAACACTATGGGAGTACTAACATCGATCAATGGTGTGAACTGCGTTTAATTACATAAGAGGTGGTTTAAGACAAGAATTTGTTGACACTGGATTTTAAGACAACAAAATTGTAATTAGCAGGGGAAGAAGTCCTGCAATAATGTGTTCCACAAGCGGGAAGCACTTGCAAAGAAACTCTGTCCATGGAAATTCCACCTAGGCACATGGAGGTAGAAGTGAAAGTCTTTTTCCGTTGTGCTATCAATACGAGTTCTTACTGTGTATGGCTTAAACGGTGGAACCAAAGATTTGATCTCAGTCGAACTTGCTCACTGGAAATAACGATAGAGTATAGAAAGACTAGCAACGTTTTTTTCTGTAAGAAAGGGGCTGTTGGGAGTAGAATAGATCATTTCCCACAAGATTTCGTAGTCAATTTTGTACTTTGTCAAAGCAGAAAAGAGTGCTCTATGCGGCACCTCCCCAGATGTGCCAGCATTATTCAATTGACCACTAAACTTGTGTTATGCTAGCAGCAACCGGATAATTCTTTTCCTACACTACACCAGGTGTTGTGATAAAATATATTCAATCTAGTAAAGTAACACAATCTTCTAGTAAAAATTTGCAGTTACTTCTAGTCCACATTTACATCACACATAAAAAAAAAACACACCATATCCCCCACATCAGAATGGAACAGTTGAAAGACAATGGAATAGATATCTCTTAATATGGTCAGATGCCTATTGCTGAGGCCATTCTATCCAAAACTTTATGAACATATACTGTTATGGACTCAGTTTATATCCGTAACAACTGTTGCAATAACAGAATTAATAAGAGCGCCTATGAGATTGTCACAGGATGAAAAGTGCACGATAAGTAGAAGGTTGATGCGCATAGTGAGAAAGGGATTTCTGTTAGATATGTTAATCCGACATAGTGTTGGATAATGGCCCTATGGGAATGAACGTATCTGTTGGAAATCGTTGGTGTGACTTGCGCGAATTAGTGCGAGTGCAGAATATGGCTGTTCTCACAGTCGGAGCTCACAGACGTGACAGGGTCACCGCGTGACGAGACCTGCGATAGAAGCTCTGTGACGTCACGGGCCTTTGCGTGGGAAGCAGAGTTTTAGTCAGTCTGGGTTTTGGAGGCGAACCTATCAGACGTGATTTTTATGATGTAGTCTGCTACATACATAGGGGAATTATTTCCCTAAGAAAATACAGGCGAAAGATCTCTTTTCCCCCCTCTACAAATGGTTAAGGACTTAATTGATAAGTAATTACGAAAGCAGTAATTTGCTCTCTCTCTCTCTCTCTCTCTCTCTCTCGACGTTAGTGAATATCTCCCAGCTGACGGATAACTAACGTTTGAAATAAAACAGAAATTAAATTTAAAAGATTGTTTGTCTTCCGAGTCGGTCATGGAGCTTTTGTGTTGCAGCGGCATGGTTCACAGCAGAAAGAGAGAAGAAAAAATTCAACCACTAGACGACGCACCCTCTACACGGCGAGGAAAGATTGAGGGTGCAAGAATTTAAAGGTATGCAAACTATATGATTTATGTTTTAAAAATGACGAGTGATTAAATGAGAACTGCCACGGTCAGTCCGGGACGAGCATATAAAAAGAGAACTGCTGCGGCCCAAGCAGGGGGGCTATGCAACAATTGTTCCCAAAAACAATCAATGTGAAAACAACAAACGGAAACAAGCGTCCAGGCCAAGCTTTAGTTTTGCATACATAGGACCTGCTGCTAATGTACCTATTAGTCCTTCGTCTTCTGCTCTCCATAAAAATCTATTATCAGCTTCTTTTGTTGATATATGTTCATCTTTGTGGTCAAGATCATGTCTTTTAGCTATCTCATCTAATCGATTTGTTCCCGGTAAGTTTCTGGTCCAAGAAAATTGTATCATCTAATGTTAAGTTCCATAGTTTGTCTTCCTTTTTTTTTTTCTTTTTTCTGTGCTGGCATCTTCTTTTATTTGTTAATAATTTTTAAATCATCATCATCATCATCAACCGGTTTATTTGTTGAATCAGGCCGCAATTAATCCAAAGCGCAGTCGCACTAGAGTCAAGCACCTCCAAGTTGACCCCAGGTGCGCTCGATACAGTTAAAGACTAAAACGGGGAGATGTTAGGATAACTAAAGAAAAACGCTATTATGTCCCTTGGACCATTTCAGAGTTATCGCCCCTTGTCGAGTGGCTTGCGGAGTGAAAAGTAAACATTAACCATGGATCAGACTGTCTCATATTTCATCTCGCGTTACAGCAGCTAAATAACTAATTTCATTCCAATTACACTGTTAAACCTTTCTGTTGAAAAGTCATCCATTTTGTTTTACGAGTTATTAATTATTATAACTTAAATTACATGGTTTACAAATGTATATTAGAAACGCCTGCCCAATCGGAAAGCATCACTTTCGCCCTTGAATCCGCTTGCTTCTGACAGACACACCCACTTATTGTATTTACTTTATAAGTATGTGTGCATGTCCGTCGGCAGCAGGCGGATACAACAGTTAAAAGATAAGCGAAAAGGTTGTTATGTGTAAGATACAGTGAAAAATATCAAGAAATAAGTGTAATGTCAGAAGCAGAGGATAAAGACAAATATGTAAGATATTTATATTTTATATCAAGAAATATGGAAAAAAATGCTGTTTTTTATTAGATTTTTATCACAGTAAAAACATGTTTGCTATAGTTTTTCTTTTTTTTTAGTAATGAGTCACCACTTATCAAGGACTAAAGGCTGATCGAGGATAAGGGTTCATGAGTTTGTCAGATGGACGGTGAGATAACACTGTGATGATTGGTAACGGTTGAAACTAGGTAGAATTGGATTATTTAAGAGGACGGCTCAACAAGAATTTGCTTACATTGGACTTGAAAACGACTATGTTGTAATCAGCTGGAAAGCAGCCCCACAGTGTTGTGTTCCACAGGCGGATAGTTCTAGGAAATAAACTTTGATCATGAAAGCTCTGTTTAGTTTTAGGTACATGAAGAAACGGAAATTATTGACAGTGGTTGTAGCTAGACGAGTTTTTGTTGTGAATGTTTTACAGGGGAGAACCATAGATTAGAGTTCAGTCGAGCACCTACCATGAAAATAACGATAGAGCAGAGAAAGACTAGCAAGATCTCTTTTGTGAGAAAGAGACTGTAGGGAAGAGAAGAGGACACCTCTCACTAGACTATAGTATTTTAGTATTTACTCGCTGCACTTACGCAACATTGTCCGGGATGCTGTAAAGTAATTTTTATTTTTTTAATTTGTATTTTTTTTCACATTTTAATTGTAAGGTAGACAACTTTCATTATAATTATTCTCCTTTAAGCTGATTTTTATTTTTAGGTAATTATTTTTATTAAATGTCATATTACCAGTCGTCTGGGCCGGACTAAGCAGTTTTTTTACATAAATTATAGGGAAGAATGTTATTATATTATAACATGGTACAACAATAACAAATGAAAATTAGCAAGTTAGAAGCGAACTTTGATTTGTCAGCTTAAATGCTATTTAAGTCCAACGTTTTAAAATCCGGCCAACTTTTCTTTATATATTAGATAAAGATTTTAAACTTGAAATTTGAAAGACGTAAACATTGAAAATCTAATATTATTATCTTCTTAGTTAATACTATTTTAGATACTTCTTGAGATAACACTCCTTGGTAACTACAGTAAATATGATTCTAGTGTTATACTATGCCGACTTGTAGTTGTGTAGAAAGGTAATATCCCAAGTTCTATTGAAAAACAAATAAATAGTTTTTTTTATCATTTCAGATTTTCAAATATTTGTAACTTGCAACTCGAAACATTTAAAAGAGTTAATTGTGATTTAGTCTCTGATCGATTTATTTTTTCTTGTCAATTTACGACTCAAATTTGACATTACCCTCACGTAGACAGTCAAAATGGCAGCAATTTACAACGTCTTTTCCAAAAAGAGAGAAAATTTTAAAATCTTAAATGAAAACAAACTATTTGTTTGTTTTCTTCTAAAATTTCTACTCAATAACAAGTCTGCATAACATAATATTAAAGTTGTATTTGCTGTAGTTAACAAAGATTGTTTGGTATTTTTGCAGATTAACACTCTTAGCTTAAAAAAAATGAGATTTTTCTTTTTAAGGTGATTACTTGTGAACACCCTGATAAACCTGTCAGAAAGAAGAACAAAAAAATTATTTTAGAATTTAGAGTGGGGGATAAATTTCATATATAAATTTAATGTAAAATGATACCCCATTTCTGGGCCATTCTAGCTTTCAGGGTAGTTAAACAATTTTTTTTTTTACCACTAATCCTAAGTCCGAGTGGCAAGGTCGTAAAACCACATGTAATCGCCTAAAAAAGTAGAACACTTCCCCCTCCCCAAAAGAAGCGTACAGAATTTATCTTAAACGGGGGAAAAAATAGTTAACTGCCCTAAAACTCTAGAATGGCCCGGAAATTGGGGATAATTTATGTTAAATATATATGCGAAAGTGATCCTCTAAATTCTAAAATAATTTTCAGAGTGTTCACAGGTAATTGCTTAAAAAAGTAGAATACTATTTGGGGTGAAGGTGATTTGGCAGAAAGTGTTAATCTACAGCCTGAGACGCCCTAAGTCCAGTGCTTGTTCTTAGTCAAATAGCATTAAGCGGAACATATGGCTTGAACCATTCCATGACAGCACACTAGTCTGTTGCCGGTTGTACTTCCCAGCAAGCCTGGTACTCATTTACACACTTGAGTTCAGAACATGGGATTTTGTTGGTTTGGCCACATTGAAAGAATGGACGAAAGAGTTTGAGTTAGTAGATGTAGAACAGTTGAGGTAGCAGAGTCAGTTAGCAGGTGAAGGCCAAAGAAAAACATATGAGGAAGTGATAGGATGGATTTGAGAGAGAAAAAGACAAATAAAGACCTGGCCAGAGATAGGTTTGTTTGGAAATCAATTTCTAAAAGCTGCCCAACATATACATGCCAGCATGTAAAGCAGACGTTAAACTGATGATGATGATGATGATGATGATGATGATGATGATGATGATGATGATGATTCTTGTTGTTAAGCAGGTCAGAGTTCTGCATAGAGCTCACAAAGATTGTGCCTCAGGATTATCTGGTCTATATGAGGTCCTCCTCGTTAGTCATGGCTACTAATTTAAATTGCAGGTTTTACTCCTGACACCAAGAGAAGTAAGGCTTAGCATTTGCATGCGAAGTCAGGGAATGTTGTGCCCAGAACACACAAAGGAATAACACACAAGAAACATTGCCGCTTTCACTCCATTGATTTGTGGTTCCACACCTGACATGTCTTTGCTTACCACATGTATAGGCAGAGGACGACGGATTCTGATGCCGACTCCTCCTGGATTTTCACCAGAGCCCTATTAGCAGTGTAGCTCAGACACCACCACGTTGCCACCACCCCTACCACGGTGAGGAAAGGTTGGACGCCGGATGATGATGATGATGATGATGATGATGATGACGATGATGACGATGATGACGATGATGACGATGATGATGATGATGATGATGATGATGACGACGATGATGACGATGACGATGATGACGATGATGATGATGATGATGATGATGATGATGATGATGATGATGATGATGATGATGATGATGATGATGATGATGATGACCACCTCAGTTTTAGCAAATTTTTTGTATAGATTACCATTGTAGGGTGGTAGGTTAGCTAGTATCAAATGTTAAGCAATGGAAAGTGATGTTAAAATTGACAGAGAAATTGATTACGGTTGAAATATATATATTGGCCCTGATTGATTACAGTCAGAACGACTCCCACCAACGCCATCTGCCTGTAAATTTAATTATTTGTGGACTTACTACCAGATTATGGAGTGGATGGGATGTAGTGATGAAATGGTGCCATCTGAGTGGGGGTGGAAGGTGGAAAGGAGCAAACTTATTCCAGTGATGATGGACAAAAGCCCTACTCCAGATGCACTGATTCAGATAATTTATTACAACTGTCCAGAAGGATACAATAACGTAATGTGTACCTGCAGACATGGACTTGAATATACAAGTGCATGTGGACATTGCCAAGACGGAAATTGTGACAATATGAAAAATGATGCAGTGGAAGATGATGATGAACAGTTAAAAGTTTTGAAAAAGCACTGTGACGTAAGTGAATTCAGGGTGGATACAACAAGGCTAATGGGTGTAGGGGTACCCATTGATATTGTATAAGGGTTTATTTGGCATCACTGGTAACCCTTTTATGTGAAAGATTGACCCTGAAAACTTGGGTAAAAATCGAAGATGTATTGATTTATCATGAAAACTGACCAAGTTAGTGCTTCACATGAAAATGACTTGTAAACCCCAAAAAGTCATATTAAAAATTTGACACTTTCCCATCCTCTGTCCAACCTGTAATATGTTGTAGACTAGACCAAACCTAGCCTAAAACCACCAAAAAACAAAATGTTGCGATTTTTGGGGGGTCAATCAGTATATTGACTTGTCTAAGGTGTGTTTAGCCAACAATAGAGAAAAAAGCAATTATACTTACCTTGGTAACTAAGAACGAAAAGAAACAACAAAAAAGCAATTATACTTACCTTGGTAAATAAGAACGAAAAGAAACAACAAAAAGTAAGTACACTGCTTCTCCTACCTAACAACTGTCACACACTTTCCTCGGAAAGACAAGAAATAAAAATGAATAAAAATAATTTATATAGGGATCTACAATTGCTTACAAAGGACAAATCGCTAATATTAAGGAGTGTATCATTTCCTTTTCTTATCATAACTTTTTTAGTGAGAAAATTAGGTGTACTCTATCGTCACTTCAGAAAAGTATGAGCTGGACAATACCAGTTTTGTCTTCAATCCCCGCACACCAGAAGTTGCACCAGTCATCGCACCTGTCACAGCAAATCATGGTTTGATAACCTTGTGGAGTAATGCTAAATAACATGGGTTTAATAATAGCATACTCTCTCCAGAGAGCTTCACCATTTTATTAAGAACAATGAGTGAGGGGGGGGGCAGTTGTTCCATTATGTAAACACATTTCTGGATTAGTAGGTTATACCGAAGTACTTGCTAAAGGCATCTTCAAAGTTAATTTTTTTATAGGGCTTGATGAGTCACTGGCGTCTCAGGGGAGGTAAGTCAGTAGGAAAGTCACATGGCAACTCTACAATCTATAAAAGGTAAATAAAATAATTGGGTGCTTATTGACAGAAATACACAGGTTAAATATGGCAGTTAAAAAAAAATCAACAGGAAAGCTCTTTGATATACTTATTATCAGGGAAAAATAAATATCTACAACAAAATTTACGGAAAATTATCGAGTAGAATTTTAGTAATAAATAAAATTAATTTCTTACTCATATACGTTTAAGCTACGCCATTATGCATCTTTAACCCAGCACATCATAGAAGATTATCTCCTTTCTTCTAATATGAAGACGCCATGCGATGTTGTGGGTCGGAGTTCGTTGACTATAATTACTTTTATTTTTTATTAAAATTCTACTCGATAATTTTCCGTAATTTTTTGTGTAGATATCTATTTTTGCCTGATAAGTAAGTACATCAAAGAGTTTTCCTGTGAATTTATTTTGAACTGCCATATTTCAGATGTGTATTTCTGTCAATAAGCACCAATAATTGCGTTATGTTAACAACAACTACAATGTTTTTGCTAGGAGAAAAGTGTACTATCTGTTACTCTCCTGAGTTCCCCTTCACGTCACTGATATATATATATATATATATATATATATATATATATATATATATATATATATTGTCGCCCGTTTTATGACTCGTCACACTTAAAATAAACCAGATGTTTTATCCTTGAGTTCCTTAACCCGTGTGACAGAAATCAACTCACTTTCTTTCTATCTGCGCACATCGTCACTCGATCGAATCAAATTTCATCAAAGCGTTGTACCAGCAAGACACTATAAAAGCAGTCTCCATCTCCTCTCTAGTTGGCCTTTGGGCTAAGATGAAAGTGTAGTATCTGTTCCGATGGATACTACACCCTATAGACCTGTACCGTCTTGGCCCTCTTGCCTTGATTCCGCCGATCTGTAGGTTTGTTCTGTGCAGTTCTAGGAGGTCCACCCTCCCAGGCTTTGCCTTCTCACCCTTTGAGAAGGGGTTAGTTTATTGCTAATCGCCTGAGGCACCCCTACCTGGGAATGCCGACGGGGCTGCCTAAGCATTTTTTGAGGGTCATAAGTGCTCTTTCTCTAGGGTGCTGACTTATCAAATCTCACTTTCCGACCTTGTGTCACATTTTACCTGTGGGAGGTAGATAAATACCCATTCAGGCCTTTGCCCCTTCCTTTGCACTTGAAGATGCTCTCTCCGGTTGCTCTTGCTCCAGCTTCCTGCAGTGCTGGCTCCAGCTCCTTTCCTGCAACCGCTGCTCCAGCTCCTGCCCCTTGTTCCAGTTTCCCTGATTCCTTTCCTGCTGTCCAGGTTCCGGAAACATCCTTTCCTGCTTCCAATGACGTTGTCCCTTCATTCCAATCTCTCCTACTTTCAGTAACGTCATCCTTGTCATTTCAGGTTTTTTTCTCACGTGGTTACCTTTATAGTAAATAAACTTTTATAGTAAATAAACTTTTATAGTAAATAAACTTCTATTTTAACATTTCACCTTCGTTTGTCCTCTCTTCTCTGCCATTGCTGTATGTTGCCTGTGTCTACTTTCTTAGCTTTAAGACCGATCACTCCAGAGTAGTAGCGCTGCCCAAGCGTTGCGCACATTGCTCCCCAAATGTCCGGGCAAAACACTCCCGCGGTGACCGGACCCTGAAACAATATATATATATATATATATATATATATATATATATATATATATAGCATAATATAAAATGAAATAATAAAATAAGGTGAAAATCAAATTTTATTAGAATTCAAAATTCAGGCAAAGTATCTCAACGTCCTTAACTCATGAGTTTTCAAAGATAATTCTTCTCCTCAGAGGACCATTAATGAGTGACGTTACTGCAGGTGATAAAATTACACTTTGAAAATATATAAAAAAATATACAAAAATACATAAGAGTACATAACACATCAAATATATCAAGCCAAAAACATACTTATTTGTTAAAGTTATAAAATCCATCCAAGTCATACAAATTAAAACATATTCAGGAAAGATATCCAAGAGGTTGATTGAAGATTGATCCAGGTATTGAGTAACAGTCCAAAAGCAAGGAATGAAGCTGAACCGAGGAAAGGCAGAAGTAAAAAAGACTGCCATAAGTTTCATGGGTCACCTCATTACCAGTGATGGGCTACTCCCAGACGCGATCACCAAACTAAAGTGGCCCACGTCGATTGAAGAGGTACAGAGACTCTGTGGGATGGTTAACTACCTAGCAAGGTTCATACCAAGATTGTCGACCGTCATGGAGCCCATACGGCAACTGATGCGCAAGGATGTCCCATGGATATGGTCGCGAGCACGAGATACCGCATTTGCAGAAATGAAGCGAGCAGTCACTGAAGCACCCATACTCGCTTACTACGATCTGAAAATGGCCCTCACAATACAGTGTGACGCCAGCTCAGAAGGACTTGGTGCAGCATTACTACAACAAGGCAAGCCAGTAGCATATGCAAGCAGAGCATTGACTGATACCGAGCAGAGATACGAAAAGGAAATGCTGGCGATTGTGTTCTCACTGGAGAAATTCCACCAATACACTTATGGCAGACGAACAGAGATGCACACAGATCATAAACCACTGGAAGCTATAGTGAAAAAAAACCTTACAAAGCCCCTAAACGATTACAGGGAATGTTATTGCGGACTCAGAAGTATGACATCGACGTCGTGTAGCTCAAAGGAAAACACATGTATATCACTGACATGCTATCGCGGTCATACATGACAACCGAAAAGAACCATCAAGTCTAATTCGAGATGTCAACATGGTTAGCTTCCTACCCATCCGGGATGAAAGACTGACTCAGATCCGGAAAGCAACGAATCAAGATGAGGTATGTGACCAACTCAGGAAGACAATAGTACAGGGTTGGCCAACCGAGAAAATAGACCTTCCTGCTGTGCTGCACCCATATTTTCACACTTGTGATGAGATGTCAGTTCAAGATGAACTTATCTTTAAGGGCGACCGAGTACTCATTCCACTCAGTTTCTGGAGTGACATCAAACGCTCAATTCACTCCTCACACATTGGCATAGATGGATGCCTACGCTGCACCAGAGAATGTGTTTACTGGCCGGGAATGTCATCAGAAATACGGGAATACATCTCCACTTGCGAAACCTGCTGCAAGTTTGTCACAGAGCAACCGAAAGAAACTTTGATGCCACATGATATACCTGATCGGCCATGGCAGAAAGTTGGCATTGATTTGTTTAAAGGGAGACGGTGAAGTACCTCATAACTGTCGATTATTTCTCAAACTTCTGGGAGATGGATCGATTAGAAGACACAACAACCTCCACCATCATCCGCAAGTTGAAGGCACACTTTGCAAGATATGGGATCCCCTGCCAAGTAATCTCCGACGCTGGACCTCAGTTCACCTCATCAGCTTTTAAACACTTCTCGGAGAAATGGTTCTTCGAACATCTCATCGCAAGCCCCGGAAACCAGCAAGCTAATGGAAATGCGGAATCCGCTGTGAAAAGTGCAAAACGCCTCATGCAGAAGAACAAAGACACTGGCACCGACCAGTTCCTGGCACTACTCGACTTCAGGAATACCCCTACATAACATATGGGAAGCATCCCCTCTCAGCGCCTGCTGAATCACTGCACACTCACTTCTTCCCATGAGCAGCAACCTGCTGAAACCCAGGTCCACAAACCAGGGGGAAAAGGATAAAATGCTCCTCGAGCGTAAGCAATGTTTTCAGGCAGAGTACTACAATCGTCGTACACACAACCTACCGGAACTGACCCAAGGCGAGGTAATCAGGATGCGCCCATACAAAAAAGACGACAGAGTATGAGAAAAGGACGTTGTGAACCAACGCCTAGATGAACGTTCCTACATGGTCGAGACACCTGCGAAGGTCCCCGGAACAACCACTAATGATAGGATGCACACCCACTCGTCAGCTAGAACAACCACAGACAGCGATGGGGTACACACCAAATATTAATTCCCCCTCTACCTCCACCGACAGGACCCTAGACACTTACTCACCACACCAAGCAACCGACGCTAAGGAGTCTTTCCAAGGCGAATCCCCTGTCAGGACCCACACACGCACTGGCAGAGGAATACGAAAGCCAGCATACCTCAAAGACTACACAAACTGATAGCAGTCTGGATAAACAATGTAACTCCATAGAGTAAAGACACTCCTCATCCATAAAAGGGAGGATGTTACATTACGCTCCCCACCCATGTACGTTGGACTATAACCCCCCCTTTCCCTGTTACTCACGGCATGCATCTGCATCCGTTTCCGGCCTCTCTCGAAATAAAACCTGGCTTTGGCCAGTATGTCTTATCTCTCTCCTACACTTGTGTTCTCTTTACTTATTAAATACATCGTAATGTAACATTAACCATAAGTCCGTGTGGACCCCTCCCCCCTCAACCCAGATCAGGGCACTCGGAAAATCTATAAAATCACAAAAAATAATACCGGATTCAGGAGTGATTCTATAAAATTATCATTTATTTCAATATTTTTGTATTATTATTTTATATTAATATAAAATAATAATACAAAAATATTGAAATAAATGAAAATTTTATAGAATCACTCCTGAATCCGGTGTTTTTCATTTTAATTTTATTAATTTAATTTTGAATTGCTGTAATTCTAGAGCGTATCACTGTTAAGTTTGCTATATGTATTTGAAATAAAAGATAAACTTACGATAAGATTTATTTACATTCGCACTTAAACTTAGTATTATTATTTATTTTTTACTTTTTTTATAGAATATAATAATTTTTACTACAATTCTTGTTAAGAATTATTATCGATATAAAGCCAAGTTCACACGAATGTGAGACATACATTTTTATCTCAACAACATTCAGACATTCTTCATGGCAGGACAATTCAGTTAACAAGACAACCACATTTTGTAGGTTTCCATGCGAGGCGTGCGTTTATTTTTCTACGACACAACAACAACCAGAAAAAAAGAAGGGCAGATAACCCCAATTCTTACAAGGAAAATCTCGTCCCCATATAATAATGAAACAAGGGAGATAACCCTTAAAATAGATTTTAACAGTCTGACAAAATTGATAATTCAACAATTCCGTGGTGAAATTGATTTTTAACGGTCCCGTAAACTATAAAGTGACCTTGAATGGCCCCGTTACACGTACATCGCGCGCAGCTTTTACGTCTTTTTTGCCTTTATTCTTTGTATTGCCACCCGGACTTAGAGTTAGTGGAAGGGTTAAGGAAGGGCATATGTTTTTTAATGACTTTTAACATTGACATTTTTTTATATTAAAGTTTGATCAGGAATATTAACTAGTTGCCATTAACTTTTTAGGGGTCGTTAAAAGTCCATTTGGACCAATTTTTCCAATAATAATAATCATTAGAGTTTTTTTAGCATTTAAAAAAAAAAATTTATTTATTTATTATTATTATTATTATTATTATTATTATTACTACTACTACTACTACTACTAACATACTACTACTACCACTACTACATTTATTTGATTGAAATTCGTTTACTTCGTAGAAATTTTCTATTCTTTGTAAAAACCTATGGTAATTTTATGGAATCACTCCGGTCTTCAATCGGGTGGGGTTTGGGTGATTTTATGGATTTTTCGAGTACCCTGATAACGATTTTGAGGGGGGGGGGGTCTTTCATTAACACTAGCTCTACGTCCGGCGTGATGGATTTAAATAACATATTCGTTTTTAACGGACCAAAATACATAGGCATAAACCGGTTTGTAGACGGGAGTGATTCTATAAAAGTACCAAAACAAAATGATTATTTAAAGAGATATTTTTTAATTAAGATCGCTTTAAACGAGGCGCGTGTATTTTTTTTTTTTTTTTTTGTCATTTTGTTTTGTTTGGGTTTTAATTTTTTTATTTATATTATTACTACTACTACTACAACTACTACAACTACTATTCTGGTGAATTATCTTATTTAAGCTGCTTAGAGAAGAAAGACAAAAAAAAACAATGAAAGGGAGAGAACTCTCAATGATTAAAATCACAGCGCATGCGCATTGTAAACATTGTCTGCTAAATCCCCAAGATGGCTGCAGAAAAAAGCACCAGGAACGAGGTTTTCTGTTGCTACATTTGTTTAGAAGATTTTAAGGAGCCGAAGGCCCTCATCCCTTGCCTTCACACATTTTGTTGTCGATGCCTTCAAAACCACATCAACAGTCGAGAGGACGAAATCCACAGCCGCGGCACATTCTCGTGCCCCTCCTGTCGCGGCAGAGTCATACCCCCGGGCTCGTCGGTACAATTGAGTGCATGGGCGAAGACCTTCCCGACTAATTTCTTCGTCGGCAGCGGCGTCTCCCCCCAGAAGAACCAGTGGAGCGAATTCGAAACCTGTAAATCGTGTCGACATCGCGGACAAGGTAACCGCAAGGCGACATCTTGGTGCAAAAGCTGCAGCGAAAGCCTCTGTCCGGCGTGCAACCTAGAACACAAACTTTTCCCACGGCCGTCGGACTCAAAACATGAAACGGTCAGCCTGTCACAGGCGGTGGTGTGGCAGGCTTCGGCGGCCTCGTCCACCTGTCCGATACACACGGGCGAAGATCTGAACATATTCTGCGCCAGCTGCAGTAAAATGGTTTGTTGTGGTTGCTTTATCGATACTCATAGTTCTTGTAAGCTCGTCCTCACCGACCAGGCCCGTCGACAACTGAATATCTCTTTACAAAGTCGTAAATCAGAGATGGAGGAACTTGCTAATATGGTACAGACGCAACTAGAGAAGGTGGCTGAGCACAAAGATGGCACGCTGAACGAAGTGCGTCTATCCACGGAGGAAATGATCAAGATCTTGCTCGAAAAGGCTGCTACTGCTGTTAGCGAAGCTGAGCACGAATTTAAAGAACAACATGATCACTTAAAGAAGTTACTGGCTCAGACTCGTCAGATATCCTCTTACCTTGGCGACCGTATTGTCCAGATAAAGAAGTCGACCGAGACGACTAGCGACCCTGAGTTGTGCACGTTGTCGGGCGAGATCTTCCCCTGCACAGACCTCAAGATCCCATCGTTGAGATTCATGCGTCTGATGCCACGTATCCACCCGAACCCTTCTTTTCTGCGGAACTTCAAGGAAATCTCTAAATACGACATCTGTCGGACGATCATGGAAGAAGAAAACGTGCCATATAAAGAAAACCAGACGAAAACCTACCGCACTGTCACGTGGACGCACGACAGCATCCCCAATAAGGTAGCGACGTTTGAATGTCGCAGCATCGTGAAACGGAAAGACGGTTCCCGGCTGGACAATTTGGTGGTCATCCCGAAAAAGTTCATCGTTGTTAGCGACCGACACGATGGGACGTTGAAAAAACTTGGGTTCGACGGACAGGTTGTGGAAGAGTTCGAACTGCATTCACCTCCGCACGGTATCTGCCTCTGGTCAAACTACGAAGTCGTGGTCACGCTACCCGAAAGCAAGCAGATTTGTTTCGTCAAGTGCAACGGTTGTATAGAAATCCGCAAAAACCTCAAAACGGTCAAGTCTTACGAAAGTGTCGCCAGCCCGGATTATTGTCGCCTCGTCTGTTCAATAAACTACTACACGCTTTGTGTTGACATTCTTGTTTTTAAAGACGACGCTGAAATACAGAATGTGCAGACAGTTGATCTGGACTTAGAAACGGGTATCCTCGAAGGTGGCCTTTGGTATATGACGGTTACCCAACAAATGAACATCCTCATAGTCGGGAACCGGCTCAAGTGCTTATATTGTTTCGATAAAGAAGGACAGATGAAATTTACCTACCGTGGCTCCGGGGAGCACGCGCTGGAACACCCGGAAGATGTCACCACCGACAATAGTTTCATCTACGTGACAGACAGCGACAGAAATCGGGTGCTACGATTCACTATGGACGGCGACTTCGAATCGATTTTGTTAACGGCCAAAGATGGAATCGTAAATCCTAGCGGGATCCATATCAGTCCCTTGGGTGAAGTGGTCGTCTCGGAATTAAAACCTTCAAGTAAACTTCATGTTTTCCAACTTTGAGAGTTTGTAATAGAGACCGCGCGATCCTTGGTTTGAATCGACACAAGAGTGGGAGGGTGGGGAGTCTGCGTATAAGATTTTTAAAAATGATTTATGGTGATGCCGGCAAAAATGGACATCTATTTTCGCGAAGACTTTATTTTTGTATGTGTCGGTCGTTATAATTTATTTGGAAAACAAGTAGAAACAAGAAACAGTACTTGTGATGAATAGGCACATAGAGGATTTTAGTACTTACGGAGTCAGTCCTGAGTTTTGACGGGTATTCCCGAGTCTGTCTTCAGACTATGCGAATAAAAAGGCGCCGTTACATGTTTGCCTGGGTTAGACAGACGATACGAAATTTGAAAGCCGCGAAAAAAAGTAAAATGGCAGACGACATTAAAGCATATGAATGTTAGGGTTAAAAATATAATTACCCCCACCTCAAAAAATTAAAGTTGCAAAAAACTTCCTCAAAATAATTTTTTTGTTTTCAAATAAATCAAGTTGATTCACTTGAAGAAAATTATTACACTCATTCTTAACACGGAGGGAGGTGGGAGGAGATTCATTGATCCTAACCATATTTAAACACTTAAAAACATTTCTCCTTTCTGGAAAAAAAACAAGAAATTTCGTTAAATAAATTTTATGTAAAAATAAAACAGAAAACGTTTGTTCTCTGTTCGAGCTTTTATGTCAAAATTCCGAACTTAATCAGGATTCTCTGTCAATACTTGGGACTGACTCCGTAAGTGCTGAAATTCTCTGGATACTCATTCATTACAAGTATTAACAAAATTAACGGAAAGAAAATGCTCTCTTTTTTTTTTTTTTTAATAATTTTTTTGTTTTTTTCAAACTTAGGTACATTAAAATTTAAAACAGCAACTAGCTTTGATATTGGAAGGGAGAGTGAAATTGACTTTTAACGGTCCCTAAAATGTATTATAAAATAATTATTCCTGGTCAAAATTTATTATAAAAAAAGTCAATGTACCACTGAGGATCAACAGAAGTTTTGGCCATGGTTCACCTGCTGATGTACAAAAGGGTTTACAAGAAGACAGTTTTATTAACATTCAAATCCCACCTTTCTTGTTGTGCACAAAAATGAAGTCGCTCTTCGGGCTAAGATCAAAGTGTAGTATCTGTTCTGTTCCCGGTCAATGAATGAGAAATCCTTCTAGACTGAGGCAATTTTGATTTTTGTCCCAATCCAGAGTGCCCATTTTGGGGAGCTGGATTTTCCTCATGACCTTGTGTTTAAACTCTGCCCTCGTGGGGAGGCAAGTAAATAGGGACGTAAAAGTGTTTGTTTGTTGATGTTTTAAGATTTAAATTCATCTTAAACAATTTAAATTGTATTTAATATCAAGGTAAACTTATCGATTCCCAACCAAAATGGCGAACAATAAATCGCTTGCAGTTTTCCGACCTCACGAATGAGTAAGTAAACCCAAATAAATTGTTTGAGGCTAATTAAAAATTTTCCTTAAATTATTTTTAAGAAAATACAGTTGGAAAATTACTCCCAAACAATTTATTTGGGTTTATTTACTCATTTGTGAGATCGGAAAAAAAAAATCAGAAAACTGCAGACGATTTATTGTTCACCATTTTGGTTGGGAATCGACAATTTTACCAATATCAATCATCAAAGTTGCAGCTAGTTTTATATTTAAAACAAAATGATATCTTCGCTTAATGCTTGTACAGATCGTGACCCATGGCGGACAATATTGGCTCAGTAAAATACGATAACAAGTTACGACAAAGCAAACCACACAAAATGAAAACAACGCTCAAGAAACAGAAAACGAAAAACCACTTGCTGGTTTATTTACATTGCAGCATTTTATTTTTTTATTTTATTAATAGGTATTAGATTTGCATTATGCGGGGGGGGGGTAGTTATTGTTGCATTTTATTTATTTATTTTTTTTATTATTAATAGGTATTAGATTTGCATTATGCGATGTTGTTTAGTTATTGTTGCATTTTATTTTTTTTTTCTTAATAGGTATTAAATTTGGGGTTTAGTTATTGTTGCATTTTATTTATTTATTTATTTTTATTAATAGGTATTAGATTTGCATTATGCGGGGGGGGGGTAGTTATTGTTGCATTTTTTTTATTTTTTAAATTTTTATTAGTATTAGATTTGCATTATGCGGGGGGGGGTAGTAATTTTCCCTGCTACATAAATTTAAGTATGTGTTGCCTAGACCCCTATGCAACAATGAAAATAAATCAGAAAATCTTTTTTTCGTTTGTGGAGTATTTTCCTTTTGTCTTGTTGCCTTTCAGCTGTTATAACTCGTTAGGGGATTTTAATAAGCCAATATTGTCCACCATGGGATTTGATCGATACAAGCATTCTTCCTTTCTACTTTTTTTATTATCATTATTTTACAAATAATTTTTTTTAAAAAAAGACTAAGAAACTGTTTTCTTTCTTTGTTTATTTTGTTTTTAAATAATACTATTGGATTCTTGTTTAGTTTTTTTTGTTTCCTTTACATGTTGGATTCCTTTAAACACCCACAAAAGAAATACGGTCTTTACATACGTAGATCTGCTTTTTTTACCCCATCAACGTACGGGGTTTTATCACATCACTTGCACATCAAACCAAGAACCACTGAGGTGAAATCACTGTTCTTTCTTCGTTTTGAATTTTTGAAGAGAGAAAAAAATCTTAGTGTCAATATGACCGGGTAGATCCAGAAGGGGTGGGGAAACATAGGATCCCACCCACCACTTTGACAATTTTCTGAAATATTTTCATATTACTTGCGTTTGGTAGCACCCACCCCTCTATTTTTCAATTAATCCTAATTGTTGAAATTTTGGAATTGTGAATTTCTTTTTAAAGACCAAAGAATACTCATACAATTATTTACTTTATATTAACATTGTTTCTTTATAAACTTTCTCGCGCCTGAGGTTATTCTCTATTTCTACAAATCTACAATCAGACCATGTATAGAGTACTGTTGTCATATTTTGGCTGGTGAATCTCTGTCCCATTTGAGGGTTTTTGATAAGGTGCAGAAACGTATCTGTAATTTGATTGTCCTACCCTTTCTTCTTCTCTGTACCCTCTCTCTCTCTCAAAGACGTGATGTTGCTAGTCTGTCTTTTCTATAAATACTATTATGGCATGTGTTTTTCAGAATTATGTGATCCATAACTTTGTTCCAGCCTGTTTGACTTGTTGGTCTAGTGGTCTCCATTAATTTGCTGTTTTGATACCTCATTGTAATGCAGCTTCCTATTCCAGTAGCTTTTTCACAAGAACCGCAGGCTTGTGGAACTCTCTTCCTGTTGACTGTTTCCCACCTACTTATAGCCTTGGTCTTTTCAAGACTAAAGCCAATAGGCATCTCCTGTCTTCGTGATAATCATATTTGTTCTTGTTAGCTCCTTACATCAAGTGGCTTCATGCCTTGTCTGGAGCGATTTCCATAAAAGAAAAGAAAAAACTCAATTTAGTGTCACCAGTGAAAAGGTATTTACATGATTTTATAATTTATAAAATTATGCATATTTCTGATTTTCAATTTAATCGCCATTTATACAATTATCAGTCAAATGATTAAAGTTTCTGTGATCAAAATTATTTAGACTGGAATGGGTTTTAGCATTACTCACAAGCTTATTTTTATTTAAAAAATCATGTTTTTAATTAGAAAAAAAAATGGTGTTTGTACAGATGAAGGCACATATGAAAAACACATTTTCAAATAAAAACTATTGTTTGTACTTACGTATCAGTCAAAAATAAGTATCCTCACCAAAAATTAGAAAAAATTATCGAGTAGAATTTTAATTAAAAATAAAAATCAGTTTTCATATTTTGCCCACCGACATTCCTTTATTACTTGTTCATATGACAGACTGAGTTATGTCCCCCTGACGTCACTCTAATCAATGTTGAATCCGTAAAATAGGATAAAACTAATTTTTGGTGGAGATACTTATTTTTGCCTAATACATAAGTATATCAGTTTTCCGGTTTATTTATTTGGAACTGCGTTTTTCATATGTGCCCTCGTCTGTATAAGCACCGAAAAAAAAATCATTAAAATCGCTCAGTTACACATGAGATGCCGAAATGAAAACTCGATCGGAAAAATACAGTCGACATCTTTATGAATAAATTCAGAAAGAGCTTAAGGGAAAACAATAACTCAAGTTAATAATTTTCTAGTTAAGTACAGGAAACCATTTTTTTTCTTAATGATAATGTGCCCTCGTCTGTATAAGCACCAAAAAAAAAAATCATTAAAATCGCTCAGTTACACATGAGATGCCGAAATGAAAACTCGATCGGAAAAATACAGTCGACATCTTTATGAATAAATTCAGAAAGAGCTTAAGGGGAAACAATAACTGAAGTTAATAATTTCCTAGTTAAGTACAGGAAACCATTTTTTTTTTTTCTTAATGATAACTACAAAAGTCGATAAAAACATTATTTTAATATTCTCGGTTCTAAAAAAAAAAAATGGTAAAATGTTAATTTCGGCGTTTACCGTGTATGATGAAACTTGCTATAATTTACTGTTCTTTTAAATCTTATTTTGTATACTAAAACATGGATTAAGTAAAAGTAGGTTGTTTTCGGATTAATATCGAAACCCAATTCACTCCAAATAATTTTAGTGACTTAAATAGGAAATAACCAAAATTAAATGTTTATATAGTCTATTTATGTAAGTAAATGAAATAATACTAATAATGATACGTTTTTATTTTTTAGATGAGGATTAATAATTTTGATTATTCGGACTACTGTTCTCATCTGGGATGTTATTCTCAGAACGTTTTGACCAATGTAACCTCTGACCTTCTTCAGATGTATCTTGCCGAACTCGGGAATCTTTCTGTCAAACTCGGGAATCTGTACGGAATTGCAAACGGAACCCTTTATTTAATCCATGGGGTTAGCTTGCTCTTGTTCTGTCAGCCATGGCTGGGTAGAAGTCGTAAGTAATTCACAATTGTATTCTTAGTATCGCCGGCACTGAGGATTGAACCTTCAACCCCCAGAAGAGTGTCATTTACAATTGAATTTTACACTCAAGATGAGAACAGTAGTCCGAATAACCCAAGTAATACAAATTATCAATCCTTATCTCAAAAATTCAGAAACAGAAAACTAAAATTTTTTACTTGTACCCTTAGATTTTTATGACGCTCCCAGAGATAATTTTATATGATCCCGCCATCCAAATATGTTCACATTTGAGTTCTCCTCCGTCTCCATTGTCTTCCACTTTTTGCACACAAGCTGGTTATCCTCTCTCAACCTACTTGTAATTCCACTGCACTTCTTGTGCACCCAATGCTTACAAGTACCACAAAAATGGAGTTAGGGTTCCCGACTCCCTTTTTACAAACTGAGCACTACTGTAATAGAAAGGAGGGTGTTGGTCCCTTCCTTACATTTATCGCACGAAATGAAGTGAACAGAAAACAACCGAGTAACAGGCAACAAAAAAGGGTTTATTTAACAGAGGGTTGGAACTGTGTCCCAGTGAAGAAAAGAGGCTGCCGGGTCGTCAGCAAATATATTCCAAGTGGAGATGGCTGCTGCTGGAACGATGCAGGGGAAAGGCAGGAGAGAGATGTTTCTTTGTTGCTGGCCGATTTCTCTCTCTGCTGAATTCTTCAACTGACCAGGTGGTAGAAAATAGTTCATGAGGGGACAGTTGATATCAATACGCCCTGCAAGCCGATTGGTCAGTGTGTGACCAATTTGCTCACAGGGGACGAGAAGAAATAGATCCTATTTCAGTCTGCTACACTACAACCACTGTTCTGGAACTTTCCAACACTACAACCACTGTTCTGGAACTTTCCAACACTACAACCACTGTTCTGGAACTTTCCTACACTACAACCACTGTTCTGGAACTTTCCAACACTACAACCACTGTTCTGGAACTTTCCAACACTACAACCACTGTTCTGGAACTTTCCAACACTACAACCACTGTTCTGGAACTTTCCTACACTACAACCACTGTTCTGGAACTTTCCAACACTACAACCACTGTTCTGGAACTTTCCAACACTACAACCACTGTTCTGGAACTTTCCAACACTACAACCACTGTTCTGGAACTTTCCAACACTACAACCACTGTTCTGGAACTTTCCAACACTACAACCACTGTTTTGGAACTTTCCAACACTACAACCACTGTTCTGGAACTTTCCTACACTACAACCACTGTTCTGGAACTTTCCAACACTACAACCACTGTTTTGGAACTTTCCAACACCACAACCACTGATAAAAATAAGTAAATTTCGAGTCTTACATATAAACATATTTTTTCTTTTAGTCCTCACTTTCCATTAGCGACGTTTCTGATGCTTGCCGTTGGCTAGTTTTTGACCTTGACGTAGTATTTTTTTTTTTTAGCTCCTTACATCAAATAGCTTCATGCCTTGTCTGAAGCGATTTCCATTAAAAAAAAATTAAAAAACAGCTCGAAAAATATCTTCAAAATACTACAAAAATAAACAGCATAATTTAGACTTTATGGTGGGGATCACTTCCCTATATGAATTTAATGTAGAATAATCACCCACTTTCTGATCACTAGTAAGTGTCAATAATCACCCACTTTCTGATTACTAGTGAGTGTCAATAATCACCCACTTTCTGATTACTAGTAAGTGTCAATAATCACCCACTTTCTGATCACTAGTAAGTGTCAATAATCACCCACTTTCTGATTACTAGTAAGTGTCAATAATCACCCACTTTCTGATCACTAGTAAGTGTCAATAATCACCCACTTTCTGGTCACTAGTAAGTGTCAATAATCACCCACTTTCTGATCACTAGTAAGTGTCAATAATCACCCACTTTCTGATTACTAGTAAGTGTCAATAATCACCCACTTTCTGATCACTAGTAAGTGTCAATAATCACCCACTCTCTGGTCACTAGTAAGTGTCAATAATCACCCACTTTCTGATTACTAGTAAGTGTCAATAATCACCCACTTTCTGATTACTAGTAAGTGTCAATAATCACCCACTTTCTGGTCACTAGTAAGTGTCAATAATCACCCACTTTCGGACATAGTGTAGGAGAGATGGTAATTATTTGGAAGGTGGAGTAAAGTCAAATATAGGCATAACTTTTTTTTGTTTGTTTTTCATTTTTATTGTACATGGCTTGCTGCACTTGGCTATTGTTTTACCAATAGAAATGATTGATATTTTGGAGAGGGACAGTCATTTGGAAAATTTGTTTTTATTTTTATTTACTGTGATTTACATGATGAGAACGAAAACATGCCTTTCATTAATACTAACCTTAAGTCCAGGTGGCAGTTGAGAATGCCATGATTGGGGTTGAGAACCTAAATTCAGTTTCACCTAATAGAAATAGGAATCTAGAATGTTGGAACCATCTTTGCCTCATAGATACATATGTGGTTTTCGTTGATTGGGGGATAAATGTCAATAACAATAATGACAATTACAAATATTGACACAAATTATAAAAAGATGAGGAAAAAGAAATCATTACCCCTTCTCTCCTCTGGTATCTGGTCTGGAAGTGGGAGATCGTTACGTTTGCTTGTCAGAAAGTGGGAGATCGTTCTACATTAAATTTACATAGGAAAGTGATCCCTCACTGTAAAGTCTAAATTATGCGTTTTTATTTATTTATTTATTTTTTTTAATTATTTTGTTTTGCTAAACTCGTTAATCTCCACAAATCCCTCTGTAGGGAGTTGGATTATTACACAATGGATTATCAGTGGCCAGACCAGGATTAATTTTGATGCGAGGGTAAAATAAAAGAAAGAGGATTTAAGTGGGTTACTCATTTAAAACAGAAAGTCTAATTGTAGCCTGAAAAAACTATTGTTAAATAGAAGGGAACTCCGAGTGCATACGTCCGCCAAGACTCAGCAGTAAAAATAAAAATAATCAAAGAAAAATTAATCATTATCATATAGGGTTTAACGTTCGTTTTACATGCTGGCATGTGTTGGACGGCTTTAAAAAAATTGACCTTCAAACTAACATATCTCTGGTCAGGTCTTTATTTATCCCTCTTTCTCTCAAGTCCATTCTTATCACTTCCTCCCATGCTTTCCTTAGCCTTCCCCTGTGAACCGACCCTGCTTCCTCAACTGTTCTACATCTACTCTACAAGCACTCTCATCCATTCTTTCAACAAAGTCTCCTGTTCTGCACACATCTCACTATACTGTCCAGTTTTAATCTTCCTCTGAGGTCATCAGATCTAAGTCTATATTTAAAACTCACATCGTATTCTTCGTATAAGAATGAAATAAATGTAAATAAAAGCGAACATCCGTGTATTTATTTGTCTGTATGTTTGCAAAAAATGCTGACAAAGGGGTGTTAATTGACAATGAATATAACATTGGTTTGGACTATGATGTCGTTGATGACCACTCTGTTGGCAGCATTTATGTCAGTGATGACCACCATTTTAAAGGCATCCGTAACCTCAGCAGTATCCATGTAACTTAACGAAAGTGACATGGTAACTAAAATGGAATTAAAAATCTCCATTTTATGTTCTAATTTGATGACAAAAGATTTCACATTTAACTTTGTGACATCCTATGTAAAAGTTAGTCGAAAGATTGAGAAATAAAGTTTCAACATGAATTTTGAAAACCTTTTATTTACCTAACATCCTGATTGTGAAAGTTTGTTCGGATTTTGTACAGAATTATCAACAGCTCTAATAGACACAGAATGTATATTTGTCAGAAGGCACAAATGCTGTCTAAAGACACTATTTTGTTTCCAATTTAGATACAAGAAAAGCCTCCTTGAAAACTGCAATATGATTCCAAACTATGCTTTTTCACCTATGGCGTGAGCCGGAAGTTCACTTTCCAATTTCTAGCCTATAATGCTGAAGATTTCTACTACCTTTGTCTATATCTATTTAAATAAATATGTTAGGTTCTTACTACCCTGGTAAATTATTCTTGTAAAAATAACTCTCTCTCTCTCTTTCTCTTTCTCATATATATATATATATATATATATATATATATATATATATATATATATAGTCTCGGAAGTTTCTCAACCATTAAAACTATATTAAAAAAAAATAAAAAAATTTAAAAAAAATTATAGTCCCAAGTCTTCCAGTGGAAAATCACTCATGTAAGTCAATTTATTTTTTACAGTTATTATATTAGTTTATTTCTAACACTATTTTAAGGGATCATCAGTTGTTTACCATGAAAAACTGTTTATATATATATAGAAAGAGAGAAAACTTCTTAATTAAGCTCCAGCCCCTGTCCCATCGCCACAATGCTGCATCCTTGTGCTTGTTTTCCAAGTACTTCAATGGAATGTACTCCGATGAACTTTTTGCTCTGGTGCCCCCTCAACATAAATACACTCGACCAACCCGACAATCAAATAAATCCCATCCATTCACTGTGGAGAGCCTTCTACTCCAATAGCTTCTTTCCTCGTGTTGCCGGCCTTTGGAACTCACCCCCCTGCTCCCTGTTTCCCCGACTGCACCGACATGCATAAATTTAAAAATAATGTGAACAAGCATCTTGCTGCACAGTTCCCAATTTAGGATGACGCCCTAATTCTCACCCTAATTCTCAGTAGCCCCTTACGTCTACAGTGGCAACTTGCTTTGTTTGGGGTGAACTATGTTAAAAAAAATCAATAAAAAATAAAACTGTTAAAAAAAAATCAATAAAAAATAAAACTATGTTAAAAAAAAATCAATAAAAAATAAAATTATAGCTGAGGAGAGCAGGTGAGAACCCCCACTGAGTTGAAACCGACGGTATCATGTTGATTTGATTTTTTGTTACACCATTATATATATATATATATATATATATATATATAATAATCCAGGTAAAACATCCACAGGGTAGTAATCCAAAGAATTTCAACCGGGTTTATAAAAAGTGCTCAATATCAAATAGAACTTTTATATATAATTATTTTTATTTACACAGACATGCACAAAATCTGTGACACTGGCATGTCGATGTTATCGATCAACAGCTATTATAAACTGAGATCTCATCAGGCAGAGTTTATAATAGCTGTTGATCGATAACATCGACATGCCAATGTCACAGATTTTGTACATGTCTGTGTAAATAAAAATAATTACATATATATATATATGAGAGAGAGAGAGAGAGAAATCTTATTAATTCATTTATAAACCAATATATTGTATACAGATTTTTATAATTAATTTATAAATTAATTTTTTGCGTGGACAAATGTTTTGTGCATGCAAAAAAAGTAATAAATTGGTTTGTAAATTAATTAATTAATTGTTAAAATCTATATATACAAAAATTAATGACTCGTCTGATTACAAGAATAATGCGCTCCTCTGCCTATTCTTAAATAATAAACAAACCGTTCGGTCGATATCACCAAAAACAAAGCAATAACAAAAAAATCAGCGTAACATTGTAGGCAATAAGAAGTCGAGCATAAATGTGGCAGGTCATTCTGGTCTAGTGGTTAGAGCGCTGGACTATGGATATTAACATTGATAGTTCGATCCCTACCCGGTATTATGCTGATGACGTCCATGTCTAACTTTTGTGCACGCAAAAATTCATTTGTAAATTTGTTTATAAATTAATTAATCAATTATTAAAATCTATATATACAAAAATTGATGACTTGTCTGATTAAGGGTGAATTAAAATGAACAATGCGCTCCTCTGCATATTCTTAAATAATAAACAAACTACTCAGGGTAGTGTAAAATAAAAAAACGCACTGGTAAAACACACTGGTTGGTATCGCCAAAAACAATAACAAAAAGTCAGCATTATATATATATATATATATATATATATATATAATAATATAATATAATATATTTATATAAATTATTTATTATCCACAAATTCTTCATGTTCACTAGCAATCATCAGTGTGGGTTATATAACTGTACCGCCAGTCAGACAATTTGAACCCTGGACCCAAGTAACTCCAAGCCAACATTCTTAATTATTCGGCCACCATGACAATCATATTAAATGTAAGAGAAATAACCCCTATATTTTATTTACGAATAAAAGTTATAAAATGCAGTTTCACGGTTTCATCCGATTATCAGAAGTGAAGCATCGTGTGTGTTTTGGTAACAGTGTAAAAGCTGATGATGAGATGAGGGTTATCTACCCATGTTAAGTTATTTATTTGTACATTAAATGAAAATTTCTTTAATTAATCTAGTCTTTAATAACAAAGCAAATATTTGTTTATGTGTCTACACTTAGTGATAAATTCTTGTTTTTTGTTTAATAAATTAATTTGGTTTTTGAACTTTATGCTTTTGTATTTTTGTTCTAAACATAATGTAGTTTTTACAAAAGTCCGTGAATGACTATATATAGTCATCCAGGAAATGTTTTGCTGTATCACAGCTCTTCAATGTGGCAAGTACCTCCAGCTGAGATGGAAACCGAAATTTTTTTAGAACAGGCGGACGTCTTACCCATTACACTATCAGCACAAGCTTACTGCAGTAAGTGGAATCTAGATACTTATATGAAGCATGCTCTATTCTTTTTCAAAGACCTATGCATTATCGCTAACGAACACCAGCGATCTCATTTACTTGAGTGCTCATTTTAATGTACAGCACTGCCCACAAAAGAATCAGTGTTGTACATTAAAAATATTGTTAAAAATATATTCTATTTCTATTGTTTACTTTATATATATATATATATATATATATATATATATATATATATAAAGTATAAATTTTTATTTATACAAACATTATTGGTTACATATGTGCATACATGTTTCGATTAAACACTTGAGTTTCAACGGATTTACATCTACAGAAACTAATACAATACATGTACTATATATATATATATATATATATATATATATATATATATAGAGAGAGAGAGAGAGAGAGAGAGAGAGAGAGAGAGAGGATAATTTTCTAACAAAGACATTGTTTCGTATCAAGCATAGTGGTCTTTATTTTTAAAAATAACAGCTGTTTCTTGATAGCCAATACAATCGGTACATTAGTAATAACATATTATAGACAAATGAATCTTCAAACTTACAGGAAAAAACGACTTCGGATATTTTTACAGAAAAACGCCCATTTTTTTTTTTCCTTCAATACATGCAGCGAATGGGTGACTATTTAGGAATACCAGGTGCTGTATGTGCTTATCTCGGCATTGTTTCCAGTCGTCTTGTATTACTACTTGCCATTGGAATCAAGCAGTGCCGACTCAGGAGAGCGGTTGTTGGGGATTGCGCAACCGTTGCAATTACAAATTCATGCGCGGGCAGCCCCTGGCGGGGCACTCATACGTCGAAAAATCGACGGGAGAGTCCATCATATATATATATATATATATATATATATATATATATATTAGAGCGTTTCAAGGAAAATTAATTTGTGAAAAAAATGAATTGGTGTGTGTATGGAATGAGGTGATAAGCAAGAAACAAACTGCTTTTTTCCCTCTCTTTATATTTCATGTCGACATCGTTTTCTGTATTTAAAAAAATCATTATGTAAAAAATGATACCAGATTTTTTATGCACACTTTTTTAAATAAAATAAAAATCAAGATATTAAAAATTCCTGGATCAACACTTTTGGCAGACGGGAAGGACATGGAGGAACGCTGGCTTTCGGTGGAAAAAACTTGAAAAAAGTGTGTACGGATGCCTGAAAGTGATACAACAATTTTTTTTTTATTCATATTAATTTCAGACTTTTCTTTTTTCATATTCTAATAATTAACATAATACAGATAATTTGAAAAATAATTTATTTGATTGTTTTCAAACCTTTTTGAAATTTTCATTGAAGAAAATAAACAAAATAGAATAATCTTTTTTTTTCAAGAAATAATGTTTTTGAGCAACGGAATGTGTTTTTTTTATTTAATGTATTTTAGGGAAATATTTAGTGAAAATAATGTTTTTTGGGAGGGTTAGGGTTAGGGCATTTCCATTTCTAAGAAAAAAGTTTGATTCCGGAAGTTACTCCATTTCCAAGAAAAAAGGTGTTCACTATTATTACAAAAAAAAAATGTTTTGAAAACAATCAAATAAAAAAAAAAATTATTTTTCAAATAGTCTGTATTATGTTAATTATTAGATTATGATGAAAGAAAAGTCTGAAATTAATATGACAAAAAGGAAAGTCTGAAATTAATATAAATAAAAAAAATTGTTGTATCACTTTCAGGCATCCGTAGACACTTTCTTCAAGCTTTTTCCACCGGAAACCAGCGTTCCTCCATGTCCTTCCCGTTTGCCACACTTTTTATTAGGATCTGCACCAAAGTTTAATGTTTTCTTTTATTGCTCATGTGCAACCTTTCCACAATACCAATGGTATAAGTGACCCCTAACCAGTTAACCATCGACGTTAGTCCATCCCTACCAACAGTATAGCGAACCACTTATCCTCAATCACATGTATTATCTAATATATAAAATTATCTTATGAGATTTTAAAAGTTAGACCTAAATAGAATTTAAGCTAACATATTAAACTTTGATTCTGAATAATTAATTTTCATTTTTTTTATTGCTGTAACCATGTTGTTGGCACTATAATAACATTTATTTTTTTAATTATGTAGTCTAACTCAGATAAACAATTTTCAATTCTGACCGAAATATCAAAATCAGCAAGGGAACTAACTCATATTTTTACTTTGATAATATAAAAAGAGTTCTCTCTCCCTTACAACTAAAATCTTATTTCTTTTTCTGTATAAGTTTTTTTTTTAATCTGCAAACAAATGAAAATCACAAACTAAAATGATTTCACTGCAGCAAGGACAGAGTAGATACAACTAGTTGTATTTTAAGAAAATTTGACTTGTGTTAAAGCAAAATGCATTTAATATTTGTATTTTCAAAACAAGAACTCGTCGGTCTACCACAATGGAAAAAGACTTTACTTTCTCTCTCTATGTGCCTAGTGTTATGTGTAACTTCCATGGACAGAGATTCTTTGCAAGGTCTTACCGCCTGTGGAACACATTACTGCGGGACTGCTTCACTACTGATTATAACGTGGTTGTCTTCAAATCAAATTTCAACAAATTCTTATTATAAACCGCCTCATAAGTAATCAAACAAACATAGTTCATACCCTTATCCTCGAGTGGGCCCCGAGCCTTGATAAGCGGTTACCCATTAGTAATATATATATATATATATATATATTAAAATAAACATAGTTTGAGTATCCGACAGATCCGACCTTCTAAGTTCCTCTTACAGGAACCTAGAGGGTTCTGAAACGATTGTCAGATACTCAAACTATGTTTATTTTAATCTAAAAGCTCTAATATATATTGAGCACTTTTGAAAAGTAATGGTTTTGTTCATTTAGTTAATATTTGAACTTAATTAATTATATATATATATATATATATATATATATAGGTATTTCATGTATCCACATAAAATTTTATATTCGAACATCCATATCCGCGCCTACAACACTCGTATCCACACACATATATATATATATATAAATATATTACTATTTCATGTATCCACATAAAATTTTATAAGGATATATAATTTTTTATGTATCAATTTTCAGTATTTACTTGAACAGTGCTCAATACGTAAGTAGAGCTAGGTAGTAAGCTATGAAAATATATTTATGGCAATTAAGCTACACAGAGGCTTCCGTGTTTCATCCCCGGGGGAAATCTTCAGGCTAAAATGTATATATATATATAGATAGATATAATATTATGAAAAATATTTTTTTTTAATTCTTATTCACATACACATGTATTTCATTCTTTTTCCAGGAATCATCAGTGTGCTAGTACTCCTATAGTGCTCTTCATCTTTCGGCTGACAATTATTCTGCCTGGTTAACCCATATCTTCGAGCGTCTCTTGGCCTCCTGGATGTGGTGACCCAATAGTATTAAAAAAATGTAAATTTATTTGTATCAAAGAAGAAGACAATTTTTTTATTTAATTTTTTATCTTTAGCTCTCAAAATATTTTGTATCCTTAAGAAATTCTCACCCCCGGGGTAGGTGAGAACGCCCTTCTAGCCCCCTCACACTACACCACAGCAGTATATTTTTGTAGAAATAAGTTGCATAATCCTTTCAAACAAACAAGCCATACACGCTATCAAACACGAGTCATAACCAATAGCCACTTTCTATGGCAGAGGTAATTATCTAATGTAACGCGCTTGCCAGGTGTACAAAGAGAGAAAACAAATCCAGAAAGAATAGAGTTATTAACTTTTTTTTATTATAGATTAGACAGTTGATTACGTAACACTTTTCGAAAAATTGCCGACATATTTAGCTATAGCCGTAAATCAGCTAAGCCTCTTCAGGCCAACCTGTTAGTATTGATTTACTCCTCTCCAGGAGTTAGGCACAAGGCCAGTTTTATCTTACTCCCACAAGTAAGATGTGACCCAAGGTTGGGTCGGGAAAGTGGGGTTTAAAAATTGCCTGGACAGCCCCGTCGGCATTACCCGGTAGGGGTGCCTCAGGCAGTAAGCAATAACTTACTCCTCCCCAAAGAGGGGAGGCAAAGCCTGGGAGGGTGGACCTCCTAGAACTGCACAGGACAGACCCATAGACCGGCGTAAATCAAGCCCCGAAGGCCAAGACAATACCAGTCTATGGGGTGCAGTATCCATCGGAACAGATACTACACTTTGATCTTAGCCAAAAGGCCAACCTGTTAGTAGGAAGAAAAAAAAAAGGATCCTCATTCTTTTTCTTCATACTAACAGGTTGGCCTGATTTATGGCTGTAATTGAAACATGTCTACAAATGTGTAGCCAATAATGTTTGTATAAATGAAAATCTATACTAAATATAAGGCTCTACTTGTAATTGAGCACTATTGTATAAATACAGTAAGGATTCACAGGATTAACTCCGATGAACAGAATTATAGTTTTTAAATCAAGATGATTTAACTAATTTTAATAATATTTTACTTTATTTATTTATTATTAAAATTTGAAACATTCAATTTTAAATGGTAGGTGCTCGACTGAGCTCCAATCCCTGTAAAATATTCACAGCAAGAACTCACCTACAACCACAGCAAAGAATTTTCCTTTCTCTGCCTCTCTCTGTACCAAAAACCAAAATGTTCAATGAAGGCAAAAATTCACCGTCAGTGGAGTCCATGGGAGTGTTTAAAATGGCCTCAAATCTCCAACACACATCCTAACCAATTTTCTATGACAGAACCACATAAATAGATCTTAATTCTCTCTCTTCAACGTGGTTGGTTTGGTGGTCGCATTGTCTCAAGTGTTCAGACAAAAGTAAAAATATTGACTTGTGTCTGAGTTTTTCCAATCATGCGACCTCAGAGCAATCACCTTCCACACTGATGATTCCCAGTAAAAAGGATGAAACACATGTCCCTGTGGATAAGAATTTAATAATATTTATCATATTATATATATATATATATATATATATATATATATATATATTGCTCAATTTGAGAAAATACAAATTGGAAGCTTACCTGTCTCCTCATTCAATTTGTGAGTGAGAATGGGACAGGCAAGCTTTCTTTGATGAAGGACATAAATAAATATATAGATACAGAATAATGATTATAGTAGTAAAGATTAGAAATTTGTTTATTTTGAGAAAATGAAAATCTCTCTCTCTCTCTCTCTCTCTGAGGGTAAAATTGTCTTTGGACCTGTCTTGTTTTTTAGCAGTACCGTAACATTTTGTCTTTTGTTACGGTAAAAATCCATTCCTGCAATACAGTGGGGTCTACTTATAAGTAATCCGAATACTAGTTGACTAGGAGAATGTAAGTAAGAGTGAGCCAGTGGACGTAGCTCTTTTATTGGCTAGTCGTTTATTCAAAGCATGTTTTTTGGGTTTTTTTTTTACTTACCTGCATGTTACAAGAAAAACTGTATGAGACAAACAACAACTAAAAAAAAAACTTAGATCGGAAAGCAACACATTCAGCGTATGACACAAAATAACATGGTTGAGAGATGGGACTATTTTTAAGTGGGCCACCCTATACTATTGGACATTTTATTGTATTTCTTTTGTTATTGTTTCAAAATTGATCAAAGTTTTCAACATTACAAAAATATTGTACTATTTTTTTATAAATGTCATTTGATTTTTTTTTTGTTTCAATATCTTACATGTTTATTTTGACGGATTTATTTTTATGTGCAATAAATATTCATTTTTTGAATACTTTTGTTTTTCCAAGTTTTGTCATTCCTACGAATTAAACAGAAGGGTAAGGTGCAATTTTACTTTAATGATCTCAAATCCAATATGGCTGTCAAATGTTAAAAAAAAAAATGCAGAAACTGGAGCACACCTACAAAAGATAGCAGTTACATGGAATATAGTAAAAACAAAAAACCCATCTACATTGTACATTTTTTGGATTATTAAAAAGAATCTACAATCTAAAAGAAGCTAAGCCCTAACCCTAACACAGATGAAGACTCTTTAATCCAATAGAAAAAACATGCCCTTCATTAACACAAACACTAACCCTAAATCCTGGATGGTGTTCGAGAGGTCAATGACAGCAATATGAAAAATTGATTGTTATAATTTTTTTTATGTTACTTTCATTAAAGTCTAATTGAATCTTTAAAAATATTTTCTTTTTCCGTAAAACTTTGTATAGCGGCCATATTGAATTTGCACTTATTAAACGGAAAAGTTGACAACGGAAAATTCATCAAATTCAATTTATATAATCATACTAAACGACAAATCGTCTAGTCAAGTCTCTCCTTTCTTTCTCCCTCTTTCCTGTGACTTGTTGAGTTGTCTATAAAGTTTCGAATTTTTTGCTTATTGTCATTTAGTACCATCAGGAGTTGACTTCTATAAAATGCTGGCAGCCATATTGGAAACGGCATTACTTGCTAACATGTCATACCATTCCATATTATGTTTCTGAATTTTTGATAATTCATATTATTTGGATTATTTGAAATACTTTTCTCATCTGGAGTGTTATTCTCAAAACGTTTCGGTCAATGTAACCTCCGACTTTCTTCAGGTGTATCTTGTCGAACTCGGGAATCTGCACGGAATTTCGAACGGAACCCTTTATTTAATCCATGGGGGTAGCATGCTCTCGTTCCATCAGCCATGAGTCTTCAGTAATTCGCAATTCTTAGTATTGCCCGCACTGAGGATTGAACCTTCAACCTTCAGAAGACTGCAACTAGAACTGAATTTACTTAGTACTTTATCCATTACGCCATGGGTCGGAACGAGAGCATGAAATTCTGTGCAGATTCCTGAGTTCGGCAGAAAGATTCCAGAGTTCGACAAGATACACCTGAAAAGGGTCAGAGGTTACATCGACCGACACGTTGTGAGAATAACACTCAAGATGAAAACAGTAGTCCGAATAATCCAAATTATACACATTCCATATTACGCCTTCTTTAAATGTAGATTTAATTATGATTTTCAGATGTCAAAAAGATGACACCTTTTCATAAATAAAGATTGCAAATTAAATTATTTCGTAAATATCGCTAACAATGCTAGTTTTTCAGATGACAGGTGGGTAGCACGCGCAACTTATCTAATTTACATAGAGCTGCCAAAGCAAACATAAACGATTTGATCGCACATATTTTAACTACATCCTAACGGTCATCTCTGAATGTATATACCGCACACTGGATAAGTTAGGTGAAGCTAACCCGACTAGCAGCAAAATCCCACCTCTTCACTGTAGAAGTCCCTAAATGCTGGAAGATTTTCTACCTTAACAGCTTCTTTCCTTGGACCGCCTGCCTTTGGCATTTCCTCCCTGCTCCCTATTTCCCCAACCGTACCAAAATGCAGAAATTTAAATTAAATGTAAACAAACTTCTTGCTGCCCAACTCCCCATCCGGGTTGCCCCTTACGCTTCAATGGCAATATGCCTTGTTTGGGGTGAACTAAAGTAATAGAAAATCTTCACACAGGATAACATGACCCAGTAATGCCATTTATGTTCCTTTCATCTGTAAAACCTTTCCGAAAAGGATGCACACTCGGTGTGGTCAGCATTAAGGGAAGTTACTTTAAAGATAGATTCAGACACTGACATTGTCAACCATATATATACCAGTGCCACCCAGAATGGCCGTGCTGCAATCAAGAAACTTCCAATAAAGTCATGTGACTGCAAATTAGTGGACAGTTTTCAAAATCGTACCAGACGAAGACACGTCCTCGACAATCAGTCCGACAGTGACTTTTTTTTTGCTGTCAGGCTGAGGTATAATTCTGTTCAGCCATAGATCCACCCTTCCAGGCTGTACCTTCTCTTTGAGAAGGTGTTAGTTTATTGCTAATCGCCTGGAGCACCCCCACTGGGGGATGCCGACGAGGCTGCTCAGGCATATTTGTAGGCGGGAGTGCACTTTACCTAGTGTGCCGACATTTCAAACCTCACCTGACCTTGTGTCTAACCTCCTGCGGAAGAGGTAAATAGAGATATGTGACTCAAATTTTCATTGGGCATGCAGGATGTCCACATCAATATCTGGAAAGCGACACACCTGAAAATGTTGTTTGTGGGTTGTTCTAATGATAAGGTATGGTTCTGTTCAGTACTCGGAGATCCACCCTCCCAGGCTTTACCTTCTCTTTGGTTGTTCTAATGATACATAGGTACAATCCTTGGTAATGATGCAAAAGGTTGTGCCGTTTTAGACACAGGGTGTAAGACCATGTGCCGCCCCTCGACAACTGCCGACCCCAATGCTTGTGTGTCGTAGTTTTCTTCTCCTTCATTGTCTATTCTGGCCATGTCGTCTTGCCGATCGCCGAGGGTGAAAGCACGGGTTTACAAGTTGAGAAAAACAAAAATAAAAGCAACAGATTCACAAGAGCAAACACAACCCCGATCCATTGTGTACAAATCAGTCGTGCTCTGAGTGTGTATGATACCATCGCGTAAAAGACAGGGAACCCCAAATGCTAGCGTCCACGTCTAAGTTAAGATAATCTATCTGTGAAGGCATCACCGTCCCTTGATTGGAGTCAGCTCATCTCGGGTCTGCGCCAATCTGCTCTCGCCCGTGTTTGACTCCAATTTGATCATCATCTCTCCGAGTTTCAAACTGACATATTCCAACGTCAACTGTCCTAAACTAAAACTGTCATGAAACTCAACTGTCCCAAACAACTCTGACTCCTAAATATATTTAGTCATACCAGAAATCCTATGTCCGTTTTTTTGTCTCCTTGGCCACACCCCAGTTGACTACAAATCCTATTTTCCGATCACCTTTGCGCAACTTGGTGAATCATCTACTCGGCTCTGCAGAAGGGGGGGGGGGGCAGTCCATAGTATCACAGGGAGTTTAAAATATAAAATTAAATTTCAGACAAAATGAAATGTTTAGAATAGGTGGATAAATACGTCCTAAGATGGAGTACTGCTGCCACATCTGAGGAGGTGCCGTTCAAGGCACTCTCTCCTGCCTTGAAAAAGTACAAAACCGACTTCAAAATCGAGTGGCATATGTCCTCTTTGTTTCCCTACAGTTTCTTTCTCATAGAAGAGACGTTGCTAGTCTTTCTCTACTCTATCGTTATTTTCATAGTAGGTGCTCGACTGAGCTTCAATCTATGGTTTCCCCTCTGTAAAACATTCACAACAAAAACTCGTCTAGCTAAAAATCGCTAAAAATAATTTTCCTTTCTTCCCTTCGTGTACCTAAAACTAAACAGAACTTCCATGAGCAAAGTTTCTTTCCAAGAACTGCCAGTCTGTGGAACAGTACGAAGGGGCTGCTTCCCAGCTGACTTCAACATGGTTGTTTCCAAGTCCAATGTTAACAAATTCTTGTTGAGCCGTCCTCTTAAATAATCAAATTCTGCCCAGTTTCAACCATCGTTACTGATCCTCAAGGTGTTGTCTCACCATCCACCTGATAAACTCATTAACCCTTATCCTCGAGTGGCCTTCGGTCCTTGATAAGCAATGAAATGGTTGGCCGGTGTATGATGAACTCTGCTCAGGTGCGTTACAACTCATCAAAGGTGCATGTGTAGTAAATAAGATAATGTACAATTGTCTGGGAAATCAACAGTGTATGAGTCATAATAGACATGTGTATGGAGAGGAAAGGGCATCAAGTGTAGTTTTGACGAATTTCGGAAAGTATGAGGGTTTTAAAGGATACAATGTCTCGGCAATCGACAACTGCTTCAGTAATTATGAGCATGAAAAAAATGTTTCCAAAGGTCAGTGCTTTCACAGATTAGAACCCACACTAACTTTGACCCCCGTTGTTAGGGTTAGCATCGGGGTTAGGGTCAAACTTAGCATGGGTCCTAATCTGTGAAAATACCCAAAGGTCATTGGGGCTGTGTTCTTTTCTGACTTTGTAGGCATGTGCACGTGTTTTAGAAACATGGAAATCAAAAAGATGCTCGGGGTTGTTGTTGTCGAGATGCTTGATAATTTTGTGGGTATTTACCAAGTCAGTTGCTTGATGTCGGAGGTTCAATGAATGCAAGCCCAGGGAAGCTAGGCAATCAGAGTATTGCACGTCTGTGAACAGTTTCCAGGCGGTCAAAGTTTTGAGTAAAATAGCGGTCCCAGACTGATAATGTGAATTTTTAAGTGGTTGCACTGGTGATGATATGCCTAAAATGTGGGTTTGACGTTTTGAAGTTATTTAGAAAAATATGATTTTCTTTGAACCGTCAGATTAAAATAAATATGTAATAAAGATAAATGGATTGACCGTAGTTGAGGACGACCCTAAGGCTCCATTTTCATTGGCTACTTACATGTTGATGTAATACTCTACTTAACCTTGATGCAGCACTATTTGCTTAGTTTTTGGTATGACTCGACCAATGATTGAACCCCAGTCTCTTGGCCCATTCGCAAACACTCTCACCATCATGCCAAATGTAATTAAATTATACTTTAATTAGGACGAAAACATAACAATTTTATGCATCTTACATATGGAAATAAATAGTTTTGTGAAAGCATATAAAAGATTAGTTATTTCGGTACTTCTATAAGAGAGAACACATATCAGCCGTCGTCAAACAGTCAATTAGTACCAACATTTTTTTTTCTGACTTAAGGTTAGGATCAATTAACTCCCCCTCCCTCCATGTTAAGAATGGATTTAATAATTTTCTGCAATTTCTTTTATTATGTTTATGTTTACTTAGGAAATCTTTTCAACGGTATTTTTTTTTTTTTGAGCGGCTAAATTTTTCTAAACGTTAACCTAACTATAACCTAAAGTGTCCAATTTTGAGTTTTTTCCCATGAGGCTGTTTTTAGTGTAGTCTGCTTTTTTACATTTTTGCAACTTTCAAATCGTAAACTGCTTCAGTCATTTCCAGTTTGTTCCATAAATCGCAATCAGAAACATTTGTGTCGATATGGGTCCCCCTCCTATAGAAGCATCGTTATTTCTTATATATACATTTTAAAATATCTTCTCGTAAAACTTTTAGTTTTGAAACTGACCCTACGTGTCACAAAGAGCTGCAGTTCCCACATTAAAATGGACCTTGAATGACATACCTCTTTAAAAAATAAACAATGGTTACAACTTTTTATTTCATTTAATCTAATATATAAATTGTCAGATTTTCAGAGTTCGCCATCGATAGCTTCCTTCTTATAAACAAGATACTTAAATGTGTTGATCTAATACGGTCTGATCTCCTTCCGCTCTGTTTCTAGAAATCAAAATTTTACTTCCAGTTGATTTTAACGATTTATACACTTAAGTTTGATTGAAATTTCATTTTCGCAAATAATGTATTTTTATTGCACCATAGTCACTCTGCAGAAAATGGTAGCCATCTTGAATTTTGACTGCAGATATAACTAGCTTCTATTCTTGTATTGATTTACTCCTCTCCAGGAGTTAGGCACAAGGCCAGTTTTTATCTTACTCCCACAAGTAAGATGTGACCCACGGTCAGGTCGGGAAAGTGGGGTTTAAAAATTGCCTGGGCAGCCCTGTCGGCATTCCCCGGTAGGGGCGCCTCAGGCAGTAAGCAATAAACTTACTCCTCCCCAAAGAGGGGAGGCGAAGCCTGGGAGGGTGGACCTCCTAGAACTGCACAGGACAGACCCATAGACCGGCGTAAATCAAGCCCCGAAGGCCAAGACAATACCAGTCTATGGGGTGCAGTATCCATCAGAACACTAGCTTCTATTCTTGTAGCCATCTTGAATTATGAGTAAACACAATAGATCAAAGATGAATTAGTAATTAATCTTTCAGTATTTATCCATTGTTGCTGGGGTGTAGAAAATATTGCATTTTCATTTTCTTTTTTTATTTAACTATTTCAGCTCTCATTTAGTCCACCATTAAACAGTTAATAAAGTTACTTTAAATTGAAATTTATTTTTATCTTCACCTGGGCAATGCCGAGTAAATATCGGCAGTAATAAATAAATATGACTTTTAATCGGTGGTGAGAGCGATTGTTATTGTAACAGTAGTATGAAAAAAAAACAAGAAAAAAAAAAACAATTTCACAGCCAGCACTAGCACACACAAAGGCAGAAATTTGAGATGAAAAAATATAAGCACTTGACAAAGAGGTATATTCACGAAATCTCGTGATGTTCCAGCATCACATAAGATACTAGTGGTCCTGAAGGAAAATTAAAAACAAGATTTAAATTTAAAATAAAATAAATAAATATTGCTTTGTTTTTTTAATTTCTTTCTTAGAACCTCCAGTATGCTCTAGCATTGTTATAGCCTTTTAATATATATATATATATATATATATATATATATATATAAAAAGTTAATCCAACAAAAGATATGAGGCAACTAATATCTTTAATTAATGAACATCCGGATAAAACTGAAGCTCAATATACTGGATAGAGCATTAATAGCATAATATAAATGAAATAATAAAATAAGGTGCGAGTCAAATTTTATTAGAATTCAATGTTCAGGCAAAGTACCTTAAAGTCTTTAACTCATGAGTTTTCAAAGAAAATTCTTCTCCTCAGAGGACCATTACCGCAATGACATTACTGCAGATAATAAAATTAAACTTTGAAAATATATAAAAATATATATAAAAATACATAAGTATATTTTTATATATTTTCAAAGTTTAATTTAATTATCTGCAGTAATGTCATTGCGGTAATGGTCCTCTGAGGAGAAGAAATTTCTTTGAAAACTCATGAGTTAAGGACTTTAAGGTACTTTGCCTGAACATTGAATTCTAATAAAATTTGACTCGTACCTTATTTTATTACTTCATTTTATATTATGCTATATATATATATATATATATATATATATATATATATATATATATAGTCTAAAGAAGCTTTGAGTTATTTTAAACAAATAGACAAAAAAAAAAAAGAAAAAGGGAAATGCAGTTTAAATTCCCAGAGAAACTAACTAAATCCAAAATAGTGTAGACTTAACATTTGTTGGAAAATTCATAAATAAATAATATATAATAGTAGGTAAATAAAATAAAAAGGGGGATTAAGTATCTAACCGTGAAACAAAAGCAGGAGACCTTAACGTAAGCATCTAATATATATATAATACACAATGATTCAAGCAAACTATATCACCCTCTTCAAAAATTTAACATTTTTTGAAGATATTTCCGAGATGAGGTGTTTGTGTTATTTACATGTTTCGGACTATTGGAGATGTTGTCCTCTTCAATGTTTTGGATGTTGTACAAAGCTAGATGCCTACTTGACACACGGACTGGTGTATTAGTTAAAAGATATTTCAGAAGTTGTAAGTTCAATCCCTGGAGAAGGAAGTTAAGAATACTTAACTGATATGATAAACCTAAAATGAAAACAGCTTACACCAGTAGATTAAATAAAGGATTCAGTTTTAAATTCACGGAAGCTTACCAACTATAAAACGCACCGAACAAAGTCCAAAAAGTACAACAACCCAAAACACTGGACGCAATAACCAGCAAAATGTAAGAAAAAAAGCAAATATTTCAAACTATTTTTTTTTTACATAGTTGTAAGTTATATTCTCGTATTCTTATAGATTTCTACGCTATCTTTATAATACACACAATGCTTTAAGCAAACTACATCACCTTCTTAAAAAAGAATGAACATTATTTGAAGATATTTCCAAGATGAGGTGATTGGATTGTTTCCCAGTTCAATGTTTTGGACATTGTACAAGGCTACTGGACACATGGACTGGTGTATTGGTTAACATATATTTCAGAGGTTGTGAGTTCAATCCCTGGTGCAGGAAGTTAAGAATACTTAACTTGACACGAGATATCTAAAAGGCATGGAACGCAGAATGAAAGCAGCCTACGCCAGTAGATTAAATAAAGGCTTCAGTTTGAAATTCACAGAAATTTACCAATACGATGAAGTTCAAAAAGTACAAAAACCGAAATGCTGTGAACATAACTGTCAAAATATAAATAGAAAATCAAATGTTTCAAACTATTTTTTTTTTTTTTTTACAGAGTTGCAAGTTAAACTCTGGTAAATAAAAATTCAAATTAAAAAAAAACAAAGGTTAACTTTTACTTTACTGGTACAATGAAATCGATTCTGCAATTTTTTTTTTCTCTAAATTCTTCAGAATACTATCAGTTACGTATACTCAGTTTGCAGATGATATATATATATATATTTTTTTATTCACTGTTGATTTTATTTAAGGTATATGTGTGTGTGGGGGGGAGGGAGGGGAAGTTAGTTTAATGTCAAACGCTCTCCTATGATGAGTGTTCGATCAAAAATAGTCCTCACTCTAAAATTTTAAAAGTTCGATCAAAAATAGTCCTCACTCTAAAATTTTAGTTTTTCTTTTTTTTTAACTTAATCACTTTAATCAAATTACATGCACTGGTATCTCATTCGGCTCTGTTTAATACAATGATTTTTAATCTTCCATCATTTATGGGCCCCAAACACTTCTGATTTGCAACAGGTTCAGCGTGATCAGGTGGATGTGCGACGGGAGGAAAGGATCTCTTCAACCATGCTTCATTAGAAAGTTGGTATTAGCGGGATTATTAATGCCTTACATGCTCGGCGTCTAAGGTGGTTTGATCATGTAGTGTGCCACCTCTTGCATCTCCATAATACGCCTGGATATCACAGGCTCTAGGGAGTGTGGTAGACTATAGAAGACCTTGCTTGACTGCGTAAGAAGTGATTTGACTTCATGCAACTGACTGTTACATATCCGAGTCGGTGCACGGTAAAGGTTGTTGATAAAACAGATGCACCTGGCGATTGTCAGTTGATAAGATAATTGTCGGATGAGCAAAAAGTTATTTGAAAATAAAATTAAAAACTCACAACCAGACAAGCACCTGCACAGGAAGAGGCAACATATGATCGATTGTCAAAAGATAAGTTTCTTCTGACAAAAAAAAGGATGCACCTGCAAGAATCACTTAAACAGTGATGTCAGAGGAAACAGAGATGTCATAAAGGTTAAAGATCATATTGCCAGGTGCGGTTGTGTCATGCTAGGAAAAGATGGACAGATTTTGGAAGTGTCAAATAAAGTTCAAGCTGTCACCGAGTGCAATCTCAATGAGGTCGTCCAGGTGGCGACAAAATCGTTATATAATAACAACTGAAAATCAAAAGACAGTCAGTTGACGATCGAACCTCGGAGAGAATTAACCGTCTAGTTCCCTGTGCACAAAGCCTCTCCGACCACCACCCTCATCGTCACCGACAAATAAATATACATATTATATTTTCCTAAGATACCTGTGTTGTCATTTTTATTAAGCCCCGCACAATACAACAATATTAACCCTTTGGATCAGACTGCATGAAGAGGAAGTGTGAGACATTGCTTAGTGTTGCCGCCCCGGAATCCACTCTTAGCACCTTAAATACCAAAACTGGATGATGATGATGATGGTGATTTATTATAAATTGACTTTTTTCAAGGAAATCATTCAGGCATCAGCCTTTGAGCACCATGTGAAAATCGATAATCATTTCTGTACCAATTAAATAAAAGTAACATAAAAATAAGAAAAAGAAAAAGAAAGAAAAAGCGGTAGAAGAAAAACAAGAAAGACAAAACCAACCAAGAAGAGAATTTTTTTTGTCTTTTTCTTTTTTTACTCCCTTTTTGTAATTATTTTTTTTTTTTTGTTTAAACTTGAAGAGTACAAAGAATCGGATATTGACTGGTTTTACTCTTGGCTACAAACAACAGACAAAATGAGTAACCAAAAAACCAAAAGAGTAACTTCTTTAAAAATCAGTTATTTATATATATATATATATATATATATATATATATATATATATATATATATATATATATAAGCGTAATGCTGGTAAGTTTCTTTTGTTCATAGGGGTTAATTTCGTGAAACCTTACAGTGTTTATGTAAAAGTGCTCAATAACCAGTAGAGCTATATTTTTAGTATAAATTTTTATTTTTACAAACATTTTAGCTGCACATGTGCAGACGTGTTTCAGCTGTAGCCTTATTTAAGCTAAAACTCCCCAGGCCATATCGACCGTGTATGTAGGCAAAATGTCTGTATAAATAAAAACTTATATTAATATATATATATATATATATATATATAAATAAATTATTTAATTAAGTTCAAATATATTGATAAATCCAATATTTTTTCAAAAGTATAGCTTTTATTATATATATATATATATATATATATATATATATATATATCATAAAATAGAGGCATACACCTACATGTACAGAGGATGCAGAATATAATAATAAAAATCAAAAGTTTTTTTTTTCATTTTAAATTTCATGTATTTGTATTTTCGTTTTGCAAATAAAAATACAAAAAAAAAAATACAAATACATGAAATTTAAAATGAAAAAAAAAAAAAACTGTCTTGATTTTTATTTTCATAATGATATTCTGCATCCTCTGTGCTTGTAGGCGTATGCCTCTATTTTATGATATATATATATATATATATATATATATATATATATATATATATTATGCTAAATTTCTTAAAAGATGCTTTAAAAGAATATGAACTCACCAATTTTTAATATATATATATATATATATATATTGTGTGTATGTATTTAGGCAGCATTCTTTCATTTATGCAAACATTGGTAAATATAACAGAATTTCACTGCTTGATTATGATTATTGATTTCAAAATTGACAAAATAAAAAAGACATAATCAAGCAGAGGAATTCTGTCATGTTCAACAATGTTTGCATATATACCAGTCGACCGGTGTCAATAATTCTTCTCTACACTGACGATTCCCATAAAGATGAAACGTTTACGTACGTAGATAAAAATATTTATAATTAATTATTTGTTGCCCCCCAAACTAGGCTAGGCTCTGTAACGAGTAGTATTAATACAGCTGTGATCGTGGCTTCAATGTGATGTTCCTTTCAAAAGTCGAACTCTTTACGACGGCTGACTTTACCGAGTTGTTGACAACGGCCGCGTGGGCAAAGACGTTGGAATTTGAGTTTGAAATATAACTCGTGTTCCGGGGTTCGAGCCCGGCAACCGATGTGAATAATTCTTCTCTACACTGACGATTCCCGTAAGGATGAAACACATATGTATGTAGATAAAAACAAATATTTATAATTAATCTCCTGCAGTATGATACAAATAATGTCTGGAAAAACCCTCTCATATGAAATAAGTTTCATTCTATTCATTTGGTGTTACAATTTATACCTTCCGATATGCAAAAGCCAAGAGAAGATAGGCGTCATTTACTCCGAGACAATATTATATAAATTGATACGGAAAAAAAACTAGCGACAACCAAATGAAAAGAGGAAAAACGAAAAGAAAATAAATAGAGAGATTTTTTTTTTTTTTGGTTTGTTTTACGGCATATCAACCATCTTTGGGTCATTTAATGCCGAATCAAGTTGTTGAATGGTATTTTATGGGTAGGACGATTTCATTTTTTAATTGGTAATATGCTCTAAAAAGCTCTGTTTACTTTAATTCATTTATATTTTTTTAGTTTTAACAGCATGTCAAACATTAAGGTTATTTTATGCCGAATATTTACAGAAATTAGGGGGTTTCAAATAGAGAGAAAATGAGTTGATAAGTTTAAATAAATAATTACTGGGCAGGAAAAATGGTTGGTTGATTGTTGGGTGTTATGGCATGTCAACCGTCATTGGGTCATTTTTATGTCGAAACAGTACATATGTTGCTTGTAGATTAATTTGTTTTATAAACATATGTTTTGTAAATAAACAGTTTGTAAACGATGGTTTCTATCTAACCCATATATGGGGGCCCTGGCAGATACTACCATTCTGGGTCAGAGTGGACCCGGGAATAGTGGTTACTTAGCGGTTTGGTTTGGATTTTTTTGGGGGGGGGGGGGTATATCAACCCTTTTCAGGTTATTTAATGCCGAATCCGCTCATTTTGGTAAAAGTTTTATGCTTCTTTATATCTTTAAATATTTATTCATGGTGTTTGGTTTGTTTGGTTTGTTTGTTTTGTTCAGGAAAATTGTTTTTGTTGTTAACTTTGCGGAACATGATGGAGTTTAGCAAAGGGAAAGGAAAAAAAACAATAGCATCAATGTTTGGTGCATTTTAAGTCAGGAAGCCAGTATCTTCAGACAGTCTGATCTGATCGCACTTAGGGGCCGACACCACACTCCCCATCACTGGATGCAGTTTGGGGTCATACTCAAGATGGTTGGAAGACATTCAGTAGTTGATAGGGTTAGCAATTACAGAAAAAGGTAGAAAGGGCTGGGAAAGGTAGATTTCGGAGTGGCGGGATAGGGTAAAGGTGAACACCTTGTCCAAGGGTGTCCGAGTAAGTTTAATGTCATGCCCAGGACAAATTCTATTTAAAGATAGATTTCGGAGTGGTAGAACTTGTGAGAGTGTACCTGGGAGTAATGACAACAAAGGGGTAACTCCGCAAAGCTCCCAAATTGGGGCCTCACCATTGGATGCACCCTAAGATCATACCCAGGACCTCAGAAATAATAAACAAATTGACAAGAAAAATTGTTGGACACAATGTTTACATGCATTTTGCTAAACGTTATTTTCTCACCCTTCAATCTGCACTTTTTTTTCTTTCTTTTACTTTCATTCTTTTTCTCGTCTTTTTTCTTTGCCTCTCACTAAGTTTACCTTATTTATCTGTCGTCTCTAAATTTTTTAGCTATTGCAGATATGATGACGGTATACATTGTACCAAAAAATCATATGAATTGAATAAAACGTATTTCACATTTTTCCATTCATTATATATATATATATATATATATATATATATATATCCACACACAATTATTTTGAAGAAAAATTGACCAGCTCAATTATCAGGGTAAGAGTTTAATATATTCATTAAATAAGATATATTGGATTTCATCATACCAATGGTTTCATTGCCCGGAAAGGTAATTTTTCAATGACTCTCCAATTCACCTTGAAATTATTGAGGTGGATTGGAGAGTCATTGAAAAATGGCTTTTCCGGGCAAGGAAACCTTTGGTATGATGAAATCCAATTTGTGAAAAATCTTATTTAATAAATAAATAAATAAATAAATATATATATATATATATATATATATATATATATATATATATAAGTCAGGTTCATTTTATATTCAAATAACCATGTTTTCATTTTTATTTTTTCACATTTCCAAAAAACATAACATTTCTGTGAGATGTATTTTTTACGGTCCGTTTCATTTGCCGTGAGCCAAACAACATTTTATGTCAATATATATATATATATATATATATATATATATATAATGGGCTTACATCAACAAGTCGAGGTTTTTGTCTGTATGACCTCCTCAGAGTCGCTATTTAATTCAAGAACTTCTTCATTTTCAGACCAAAACCATAACTTGTTGATGTAAGCCAACTAAGCCATATACATGTACCAGCTCTACTAACAACCAACTTCGTATCGAGCACTTTTGAAATGGATACATACCAACTTTTTTCCCCCAATAAGAAACCTAAACTAATCCTATATATATGTAAGCTGCATTCATTTTTTTCCCCCTTAACTCCAAACTTAAAAATTAAACTTTCTTTTCATTTTCAAAAAACACTCTTCAGAGTAAAATTCAATGAACAGAAATTCAGAGAATGTAAAAAAATATATGCATATATATATGAATATATATATAGTTTACTAGTTATCTTTTCAACGTCTGTAGCTGCAAACATCTATTTTAGCATGTTTATTATTATTAGGGGTGGGATGTAATGGGTGAAAATTTCAGATTCATGCGAGTAGTATTTTTTTGTGTTCATTTATACATAAATAACACTAAACAATCAAACATTTTGAAAATTTTGCAAAATTCAGAAGTTGCAGGCCAAAAATAGCCGTTAGAGCTCCACGGAACTCAAAATCCATCATTTTTCAGTGAAAAAGTGGTTTCATGCGACATTGCAGGTCCTAAAACATCCTCAAAAGCTATGAATGGATATAGATTGTTAAATCTGATATAGTACTGTAATTTAGGACCATTTTCAGGCTGTGAAAGGGTTTTCATGAATGTAAAATAGCCAAAAATTATTGGCCTGCACCTTCTGAATTTTGCAAAATTTTCAAAATGTTTGATTGTTTAGTGTCATTTATGTATAAATGAACACCAAAAAATACTACTCGCATGAATCTGAAATTTTCACCCATTACGTCCCACCCCTATTATTATCAACATTGTTTTCATTATTACGTTCATAGTTGGTCAGAACTGACAGGTTTCAACAATTTGGACTCTTTTATCTTCTAAATTTAAAGGCAGAATAGAAATCTTTTTTGTTTTGCTTAAACACTTTCATCATCAGTTTTGTATGAAAGCTTATTTATTTAAATTTATTTTTATTTTTTATTATTTATTATTTATTTTATTTTTTTTGAGATGGGAGTATTTAATTTAAAAATGATCATAATTACTCCATACATTTAACATGTTTCCTTTCAAATATTAACCAATTGAGATCAGCCGAAGAAAAAATGGACAGAGACACAAAAGCATTTCTCTCGTATTATACATAAACATTTGGTTCTGAAAAATATTTTCTATTAATGGAGATCTTAAGCAACATTTTTGCAAAAAAATATAAAAACTTTATTTATGTAATTTCTGTTGCTTAGTGTTCATTAAAATTCACTTTATTCACACAATTCATCAGATTTGAAAAAATATTAAATTTTTTTTATTTTTTTTATTTTTCAATAAGTGTCTTGTTTACCATGTAATTACTACAACAAAATATTCACTCACTTTCTAACATGATTCTAAGTGAGCTGGTTTGGATTATTTCGACTACTCTTCTCATATTGCATGTTATTCTCACAACGTTTCCGTCGATGTAACCTCCAAGCTTTTTCAGGTGTGTCTTGTTGAACTTGGGAATCTGTATGGAATTTTAAACTGAAGTTTTTTTTTTTTTAATCCAGGGCTCAGTTCAAAATTCCATATAGATTTCCAGAGTTTGACACGACGCATCCGAAGAAGGTCAGAGGTTACATCGGAAGAAACGTTGTGCATAGTCCAAATGATACAAATCATCAATCCTCATCTAAAAAAATTCCGAAACAGCGAGCTGGTTGTTTGGTTTTATGGCATACAAACCCTTTTCGGGTTATTCAATCGGGAATCCCGTAATTTTTTGAAAAAAGATTTATGCTTCAATTTCTTAATATCTTGAACTATTTATTGATGGCGTAAAATTCATTATAATAGGTTTCGTGCATCATATTTTCAATTATTAACTTGTAAAATTTGATAATTTGTATTATTCGGACTATTGTTCTCACAACTTTCTGGATGTTGTAACCTCCGACCTACTTCAGGTGCATCTTGTCAAACTCAGGAATTTGTACAAAATTTCGAACTGAACCCTTTATCAAGGTAGATTGTTCTCGTTCCGTCAGTCATGACCGGATAGAATCATTAAGTAAATCCAAATTATATTTTTTGTATCGCCCGCACTGAGGATTGAACCTTCAACCTCCAGAAGACTGTCACTTAGAACTGATTATGACTTAGCATTTTATCTGTTGCGTTACAGGTCCATGTTCGACATAAAGATTCTCAAGTTCAACAAGACACACCTGAAGGTCAGAGGTTACATTGGTTGAAATGTTGTGAGAATAACATCCAAGATGAGAACAATAGTTCAGATAATCCAAATTATCCATCCTCATCTCAAAAATTCTGAAACACATTGATAATGTTTGCATATTTTCATTTGTCAGATCTTAAAAAATATTTCCATATAGAAGACCAACTGCTTTTACAAAAGATATTATAGGATCAACTTCAGAATTTTCAAACAATGCATTCTAATTGCTTGTAATATTTTCCATTTCTTTAAATTATTTTCAAAATGTCCAAGTAGGTGATTGTTTTACATTGAATTTATATTGTAAATTTAACCTCCTTTTTTTAAGCACTTCTTGTTCAAATCTTATAAATTATGTGAAGAAAGGAATGTTTTTTGAAGACTAACAACAAAAAAGTCATTGACTAATAATTATTTTTCTATTTTGTAAAAAAAAAAAATATTTTTGTTTCAAACTAGACCAATTTGACTAAGAAAGATGTTTCTCGATTTGTTAAAACCTCCCCCCCACATACTAAACTCTGAATATATAAATTGATTTCATTCTCATAAAATCAATTTTGAAGGAGGAGGTTAGAAAAAAAAAAAAATAGGAGAGGACCTTTAACTCCACCCCTGCTGTATAACATTTTTAAATAGACTCAAAATTTCAACAACTCTCGTTTGCAAACAAACATACGTACACACATTAAATATGTGAAAGTGTATGAATCATTTTTTTTTCTTATTTTTTTTTATATAAAGAGATTCCCCAAATGAAAAACGCTTCTTTTTTTTCCATACATTTTTTTTTATCCCAAAGTTAATATCAGTTTACACAAGTCTAGGAAAAGTCCATTTTGGTGCCACAACTCAAATCAACAAAATAGTTTTATGTACAGTCCCTAATCAATTGCATGAAATGTACAGCAACAGTCAAATCATCTGGAAAATATTTATTATGCCCCCCCCCCCCACTCCCCCAGTCATCAACGACTTTTGTGTTGTTGTCTTGAACCTCAAATGAGAAAAAAAATCATCAGTGTTTCTTGGTAATCACTCCACCGTGAAAAAAAAAGAAGCCGTCTTATTTTTTTATTTTTTTATCAGCGCCATTTTTAGAGTGATTACGCTAATAGTCAGACACTCTTAGAATATCAGTGCATTCCGACTGTAAACAAGTAGTTTTTGTGGGGTTCATTTTCATTTTAAAATTTACTATGAAGCAGTATGGATGTCGCCATGTTGGTTCCTATTTACTTGGCTTACTTGCAGAGTTAGACACAAGGTCAATTTTTAATGTAGGGTAAAAATCCAGCTCCCCAAACAGGGGCACTCTGGAGTGGGACAAAAATTAAAAATCGAGAAAGATTTCTCCGTCACTGACTGAGGACAGAAAAGATGGAGTGTAGTGTCATAACAGATACTACACTTTTCTACTAGCCAAAATCCAAGATGTTAGTTGTCTATTAAACTACGGTAGCATAAAACGCTCACTATTTTAGAGCTTAGGTGCACAAAACATTGAAAATAAAGTCAACGAAGCATCCAAATGTCAAAATAGTGAGCATCATCTGTTGCCGTAGTTTAATACAGAGACAAACAACATGGCAACAACATCCATAATATAATCATGTACTAGCTATACCGACCCGGCGTTGCCCGGGATACAGTGAAGTCATTTTAGTTTTGAATTTTTACTTGTTTGCACATTCTTAAAAATAAGGTAGTTAACTCCTATTATATTCTTCAATTTAAAGATTTATCCCCCTTGCTAATTTTTATTTTCAGGTGACTATTTAAAAATGTTTCATATTAGCAATAGTCTGGAGCAGACAAAGTAATTTTTAAAATAAAGTGTAGCTAAGTTATTAGTTTGTTAATAACACGGTATAACAAAAACAAATGAAAATTGGTTAATCAGAAGCCAAGTTTGATTTGTCAGCTTAAATGCTATTTGGATTCGATTTAAAAAATCCGAGAAGATAACTTTAAGTAAAATTTCAAATGAAACAAAAAAATAAAAAAATAAAAACTACTTGTTCGTTATCTAAATGCAGCTTGTTTCTAAGAATCCGTAACTATTGGGGTTTTCAATTCCAAAGATTAGCTTATTTTTAAAAAAATATTTCGATGCTTTTTTTCATAGAGGACAAAAGAAACACCAAAATTCCAAAAGAATTTGTCCATTTCTTGACGTACTTGAGTGGCTGGCAGATAAATGAAAGACTTGCAGTTTCAGAGTGGGGTCAGGTATGTGCCCATGGTATTTAGGTTTTTGAGGTTAGAAACTAAGTAGTAGTAGTAGTAATAGTAGTAGTAGTGTTTAGTTGCCCCGGCAACAGATGCCTTTCCCAATTGTGCACTGATCCCCACATGTTAGTTTGGCTGCCAACCAGGGCAGCTTGTCTCAGGAGACGGCCAGAGAGAAAAGCATTATCCGTGCGGGATTGAAGTACATGTGGGACGAATGGAAAACGAGTGACCATATGTAAGGAATAAAGAATTCCTCTGGGGATTCCTCTTCCACATATTTGAAACGGAGCTCAGGAAATTTCTGAAATTATAAAAAACAAAATTCTTTCAGTTAAAACTCTTCTTTTTTTCTTTTTTTTTTGAGTTGTAACGATTTCGTAAAATGTGACTAAGCATCTCTATGAATAAAAGAGTCGGTCTACCATGCTTAAGTTTAAAATAGCATTTTTATCGCTAAACAAATTGAATGGGTGCATTTTAACAATGTCCGTATTGGTTATACAAATGTGGAAATTTATTAACAACTAAAATTCAAAATATCACTATCATCATCGGTTTAATGTTCGTTTGACATGCTGGCATGTGTTGGATGGCTTTAAAAAACTGACTTCCAAACTAACCTGTCTCTGGCTAGGTCTTTATTCCTCTTTCTCACAAGTCCATTTTTATCACTTCCTCCAATGTCTTCCATAACCTCCTGTGAACTGAACATGCTACCTCAACTGTTCTACATCTACTATCCAAAGAACTCTCACCTATTCTTTCTACATGGCCATAGCATACCTGTTCTGCATACATCCCCCTATACTGTCCAGATTTAATCTTCCTCTGAGGTCATCAGAACTAAGCCTGTTTTTGAGACTCGCATTACACATCCATCGTATCATTCTCATATCATTTCTCTCCATGCAACACATGTTTTCAACCCAGAAGTATGAAAAAGATGGGGACTATAGCTCTAACTATAAACTTCATAAGCCCCCTCCCCCCCACACCCACCTCACGCCCTGGTGAAATTTGTGTCAGAAAGTGTATATGTAAAGTTTCAGCCATTTTGTAGCATATTGTATATATTGACCAATAATCGATGCATTCTCAAAATTCAAACTGAATCTCTTAGAGGATCTTTTGTTGAATACAGCTCACTCGGAGAAGCCACCTTGAGCCTCCAGCAAAACTTGAACGTGGCGCATGCAGCCTTCATGATGTCCTTTGAGATGCCTGAATACCAGTTTCATCCGGGCAATCAGCTCGTCCTTAGTGTTGCAGGTAGTACAGTTTGTGTCTTTCTCAACTGCACCTTACATGTAATAGTCAATGGGGTTGCAATCAGGCAAATTGGGGAGAGGCAGATATGAGGACTGATAGAGATTGAGAAGTTCTCAAAGTCATTTCTGATTTTTCCCAGAAGTTTAACATGGAGCTGAGTTCAGCTGCCACATGTATGTAGCCACTGTCTCCACTCAGCGCTTGACAACAGTGGACAGCAACTCAATATAGCCATCTGAATTGAGTCAGAGTCCCTTTTCGAAGAAGTGGGGCGGCATGATGTGGCCTTTGCTGGAAGCACCCTAAGATGATCATAGTTTGAGGAAATTTGGTCTTTATGACGTACGGGACTTTGTGCGGACGGAGGCTAGTCACCTGTTACTCTGCTTTGCTGGCTTGACTGGGTGTTTAACCATGTTACAGAGTTTGAATCTGGTGCGTAGCATCATGAAGCAGACTGCTTTTTTTTCCAATGTTCCGATGCTTTCCAGTCACCCATGATCTCCAGCTCTCAGACCCACTAATAGTACACAGGAACAACTATCCGTTGCACTTTACTTTAAATGTATGGTTTTTCTACAGCTACTTTATCCACCCAGGGCTTGACAACAGTTGACAGCAACTCAATATAGCAATATAGTCAAAGTCTCTTTTCGAGATATAGGGTGGCATGATGTGGCCTTTACTGGATACACACCCTAAGACGATCACAGTTTGAGGAAATTTGATCTTCATGACGTACGGGACTTTGTGCGGACAGAGGCTAGCCACCTGTTATTCTGCTTTGCTGGCTTGACTGGGTGCTCAACCATGTTACAGAGTTTGACAACATATAACTATAAATACCACCTGAATTAAGTCTGGGTCTCTTTTCGAGATATAAGTGGGGTGGCATGATGTGGCCTTTGCTGGAAACACACCCAAAGGCCATCACAGTTTGATAGAACTTAGTCTTCAGAATGCACAGAACTTTGCATGGACTAAGGCGAGCCACCTGTTATTCTGTGCATTGTGCAACTGGTCCTGGCAGAAGTTTTTGTCCGAGAAAAACCAGAGTATCCCCGGCTCAACTGAGTGTTTGGCCATGTAGAGGTGTTTCTCTGCATTGTTGGGTCTTGTAACTCTAGTATGAGGAGTAGCGAAAATTCTCGTTTACTGCTTTCTTTTATAATTGCCACCCAATGCCCATCTCTCACCAAGGTCTGCATTGCTTCGTCTGCATCTCACCACACTTCTTTTTTTTCTTTTTTTTTTTATTGATTTTTTTTTTAGCTTTCATTGTGCGGACACATCTCTGTTGCAATTCCCCAGCTGAGTTGCAGCTAAGATTTCCAAATTTTGAACCTGCCACAAATTATCATGATGAAAATCATTCTCTTCCAATATTCCCGTTTTTTTCCACTCGTCCATAGTGTCCAGCTCTCAAACCCACCAATGGTACACAGAAAAAGCTATTCATTGCACTTTACCACTGAAGGATACACTGTTGGACGGAAGGGCCCGCAAGGCATAGGGTGACATGGTGATGAAATGAGGAAGTTGAGAAGTGTATCAAAGAAAAGCAGAAACAAAGGAATCAGTGGATAAAATGTTTAGTGAATAAGGATGTGCATCTGGAGGCAAAGAGGGAAGCAAGAAGAACAATATACAAAGTCAAGAAGGATGCTGGGAAAGCGATGTTTCCAGATATACTATGAAGAAATGAGCAAAAGATTTAAGTATTCAGGATAGCTAAACAGATGGCAAAGACAAATATCGATATTGTTAGAGGGAAGTGCATTCGAAATGACAATGGAGTGTTAACAACAAATGGGCAGGACAAAAGGGATGCTTGGAAATGCCACGATGACAAATTGTTGAAAACTGAGTTTTCATGGAGCCGTAAAAATCTAGAAATTGCAGAAGCAGTATCGTAAACATTGGGTACACAAGAAGCGCGGTGGAATTGCTAATAGGTTGAGAGATAATAACCAGTTTATGTGCAGGAAGTGTAAAACAATGGAGATGCATGAGAACTTAGATGTGGATAAAGTATATTTGGTTGGCAAAGTTATTGATGTTGTCGAGTTTTGTTACCTTACATATATATTTGCAAAAACTACAACAGCTCTTCCTAATAATTGTAATCCTGTCCTATTTAAACTGAAATAGCATTTTATTAATTTCTACGATACCAACCAGCCTTCCTTTAATTTTATCAGTTTTCTTTTCGTTAAGAAAGTTACCTTTAATCTGTCTTTCCTAAATTGTACAGCTCCTTCCTTGATAGTCGTCAACACCTCGGACGGAGAAAGATTTTGTCCATTTAGTTCAAGTCGAATAGAAAAGTATGATAAAACCTGGGTGGGAAAAAAAAAGAAAAGAAAATTAAACAAATCATAATACACAAAGACAACATAAAAGGTCAACTTCTTATTTATTATTATTATTATTATTATTATTATTATCTAATATAATAAAGTGAGTCTGTTAATTTTAGTCATCGAGAGCTCCATTCCTACAAACTGAGCCACATCTTCATTTGATAACTTCATGGTTTCTTCAATGTTAGAGAGAGATGAAGAGTCTAACAACATTGGTCGAGGTCCAGGTGGGTGGTGCATAACATGATCAAACCATCTTAACCATGCGAAACTTGCTCGGCAAAGAAATAACATTTTGTTAACAAGAAACTTTAATCTTAGGATCTGCCGCAGACAATCCTGATCAAATCAGCCTAGCTTTATTTGTCTCATCACTCAATAATTGAGAGAAGTCGATCCCTGAAATCAAAAACGTTCAAATCTTCAGAATCAGCAATTTTGTATCTTTTAATGTTTAAATGTCATTAAAATGTTTAAATGTCATTAAAATGCAATTAAAATGTCATTAAAATGCAATTAAAATGTCATTAAAATATCATTAAAATGCAATTAAAATATCATTAAAATGCAATTAAAATATCATTAAAATGCAATTAAAATATCATTAAAATGCAATTAAAATATCATTAAAATGCAATTAAAATATCATTAATAATGTTAAAATGCCATTAATAATGTTAAAATGTCTGAGCATTTAGATAAATTTTTAGCTAATTTACACAATGTATTCATGCACAAGATAATATAAAAGTAAAGAGATTTAATATTTTTAGTTATGCAAGAAGAATTTCTTAACCGATATGTCACAGTTTATAAATTTTCAAATTAAATCAAAGTAGAATAAATAATGATAGTGGCTGTGACCCAATAGCCCACGGTGTTGCGTTTCAACCATTAGAGAAAGAATGACCCTATCTCTCTTCATGTAATTTGCATATAATGGTAGTGATCATGACCAACGTTAGTCGAGTATTAATATAGATCACGAGTACAAATACAATCAAAAGAAAACTGCAAGTTCATTTCTACATCTTCAGACTAAATATCGAAATCTATCTATACATAAAAAAGTCAGAACATTTGGTGCTTATGCTGTTGAGCGGCCGTATGAAAAAATTATTTTTTCATAAAAACATTATATACTTATTCAGCGTTATATTCTTACTCACTGTACAAAAAAGTAGAAAAAATTATCCACTAGAACTTTAATTACAAGTATTTTTCCATTCTGCGTATCATAACAGCGATTCGTTCACTAAGCCTCCATCTTCTTTCTTAAGATTTCGAATTATCTGCCCTTGAAATCTTCTTAAGAAAGAAGATGGAGGCTTAGTTAACGAATCGCTGTTATGATACGCAGAATGGAAAAATACTTGTAATTAAAGTTATAGTGGATAATTTTTTCTACTTTTTTGTACAGTGAGTAAGAATATAACGCTGAATAAGTATATAATATTGTTTTTATAAAAAAATAATTTTTTCATACGGCCGCTGAACAGTCAAATAAATTTTTCAAGAAAAATTTAATTTTTCAAGAAATCTAAAGACACCATTTCCCTTCGATTCCATCTTGGTCACTAAGGACAATTATCGGTTAGGTCCATAATATATTAGAACAAAAAAATAAAATAAAATTTTTTTTTTTAATAGATTTTCTTCATTTCATAAAACAAAAATTAAACTAAACAAACAATATCTCAGTGAAGAATGTATCTAAAAAAACGGTTTAAACTTTTAAATAATTATTTTTTTGGTATTTTTTTTTAGATTTAAAATAAATAAAAACGAATTCGTTTTTATTTGTCCTTTTACAGCTGTCTGTAAGAAATGCAGTAATTTAAAAAAAAAACAAGAAAACATCACCGCACTAACAGTTTTTTTTTTATTACTTGATCTCATATTGCAAATGTTAGTTTCAACTTTTCTTTCAAGGCAAAAATTGTAAACATTTAAAATTATATCTCCACATGGGCAACACCAGATGAATACCGCTAGTAAGATATGTTTGTTCAGGTTTTATTTGTTTTCTCACCGTATCAATGTTCTGTATAATATCCTGAAATGTTGGGTGTGTGCGGAACATTGTGAATAAGTCTTTCTGATAAAGCAGTGAGTAGACAAGGTTGGGATTGTGCAAGATATTGCTGCACAGGCAGGAATTGATGATCTCAAGAACCATACGAATCACTTCTTCGAGGACCGCCAGGTCTTGCACCTGAAGAAAAAGAAGAAAAATCAACGATAATAATACTTGTTTAGATTTTGTTATATAAAATTGTTATGATTTTTATATCTCATTTTGGTTTGACGACGCCTGTCATACTGTCTGGCGTGTTGTTGTCATGGCGACCGCCGCCTTAGTGTGCCTTGTTGGGTGATTCCCAACAGCTCAAAAGTGGAATCCGGTGCACTGGGATCCGTTCTATAGTCGCCACAGTGGCACAAGAGTTGGATCACATGATCACGCTTGCTACCACGAAGTTACGTGCTGATTGCTCATGTGCCGTGGTCACTGTGGCAAAAAATAACATTCCAAACAAACACAGTTTACTGGAGTCAGCGGCCATTATTTGTCTTTTCTTCTGGGACCTAGGAGCTCGCTACTACGTCCGCCGCTTTCCCCATAAAAACAGCTGTGGCGGAGAAAAAGATCTCTGACCATCCAAGAAACATAACAACAGTGACGCTCGATTCTTCCAGTAGTAACAACAGAACGACAGCAGACTCAACCCTTCAATACACAACAACACCAAGCAAAAACATTTCAACACCCACTATAAGAAATAATAGCGACTCAGCTCTTCAACAACGACATATAGTCTGCTATTGCAACCAAATCAACAACGTTAACTATTCGTACTACTGCTACGGCCGCGCCGTCCTCCTCACCAACGTCAAACATTCAACAACAGTAACTACTCTTACTGCTACTACCGCTGTCATTACTAAGACCAAATCGGCTGCTATAAACAATCTTAACTTTCCGAAATTATTCTTGGAAATTTCCTTCCCGTTTGTTTAGAAAATAAAGCCTTGAGTTCATTCCAATTTTAATCCTGTGTTGTCCGTTATTTCCTGCTTGTCACCATACGCTTTCAATAATATAACAAAATCATCATCATCATCATCATCGTATTCGCTTTAACATCTGTTGTACAAGCTGACATGCATTGGACGACTTTAAGAAATTGATTTCCAAGCTAACCTATCTTTGGTCAGGTCTTTATTTATCCGTCTTTCTCTCAAGCCCATTCTTAATCACCTCCTCCCACATTTTCCTTGGCTATCTCCTGTGAACTGACCCTGCTACCTCAACTGTTCTACATCTACTAATCCAAGAACTCTCATTCAGTCTTTGAACGTGACCATACCATTGCAGTCTCCTCTTCTGCACACATCTCACTATACTGTTCAGATTTAATCTTCCTCTGAGGTCATCACATCTAAGCCTGTTTTTAAGACTCACATTACACATCCATCGTATCATTCTCATATCATTTCTCCATGCAACGCATGTCCTCAACTCAGACTGGTTAGGTTTCACTTTCATACATCATCACACTGCGTATACATATCTGATAGACTCTTTCCTTGGTCGACAGTGGTAATGCTCTGCTGGTTAGTAATGGCAGAAGTTCCATGAACTTACTCCATCCACTCCTAGCTCTTGCAATCACACTAGCACCTGCTCCACCCTGTGCTCCAATTGTATCCCCACTATAACAAAACTTCTCCACAACCCCAATAACTTCGCCATACAGATATACATTCTCCACATCGAAGTTCTCGTACATATCCAATGTCTTACACTTCTTACACACCTACCAGTAATTCCACTGGAACTTCTCATGTAACCAATGCTTGAGTACCCTCTCTCATTGTATGTTGTTTGACCTCCCACTCTTACCCTATACGTTGTCTATTATTCTTGCTTCTGTCACTCTCTGTTTATCAAAAGTCAAAGGTAATAAAATGTAAGATAAAAATTCATAAATTACTTTTTCATAAAAGTCGACTCAAACACTGGCTGTTTCAGTGAAAATTGAGGCAATTCCGATACAAATTTGGTCGATTCAAGAAATAGAGTTAAACAACGTTTGTTTATCTAAGGCTTTTTTCCCCTATATATTTTAGTCACACAAAATGCATTCTAAAATATTCCTCAGTTTTAGGGTTGAGTTATGCTTGGAAAAAATTCCATTTTAATTGTTCTAATAAGCTGTAATTTGCAATTAACTCATCAAGTGATCCATCTCTTACTTTCTATCTATCACTTTCACCCTCTCTCATTGTATGTTATTCTATAGGTCATTGTCTACTCTCTCTCTCCTATCTCTCTTTCTATTAACAGTCAAAGGTAATAAAGATAGGAGAGAATAAAACTATTAGAATAGTCAATTATAATTGGAATTAAAAGAGAATGTCACCACAGGCAGTAATGCAATTTAACATGCAATTGGAGAAGGAGAGATAAAGAGAGACATATAGTGAGCAAAAAGAAACTAATTTTTAATTTTGTCTGTTTTTAATAAATGACTTTGCAAACTAACTTTTTCCTGATTCAAACAATGTAACCTAAACTCAATGGGTGACCCAACAGGTCACATTCTAGTTTCGCATAATAGTTAAAGCGTCAACTAATGGGCCGGGAGACTGAAGTTCAATCCTTGATAAAGTCATAGCAATGACTAAAAACCGAAACGCCCAGCATTATAAGGTATGGATAAAGAGTAAGTGGAGCAATTCAGACAAAGAAGTGGTATCCTCCCCTACATCTCAGTGTAGTAGCCAATGTAAAGGGAACCTTCGAGTCACCCTCAACTACGGTCAATCAATTTTTTTTTTATGAGAAAATGGCAATAAAATATCCTATAATTATTATTAAAACTAAAAATATAATTCAAGATTTTATTACATATTAAAAAAAATAGCAGATATAGAACATAAGTCAGTCGTGAGATTGCATACTTCCATCTGACAATGTAAGGATGGCTCCAAGTGTAGTTTAGTCCCATTTTGAGTTATCCCCCTTTGCAAATTGGCTGTTTGGAGTCTCTAATCGCTAGATGGCTCTGGTGGGGAGTCAATTTGCATAGGGGTGGATTGAACAGTATAAAAACTGTACTCTTGATTGAAGAGTTGTTGTTGCTGAGTGAGCAAAGTGAAGTGGAGAGAGAAAGAGGTGCAGAAGGCAGTTGGTGGAGAATACATAAATTTTATTTTTCAAGAACTTTCCTCTTACGGATAGACCAGACAAAGTTTTATCGTGGCCATACTTCTCCATATTGTATGAAGTATTCCCAAAATTATGCCCTGAAAATACTAATAACTCAAAAACTATTTATCTGATCATGCTGAAATCTTGCATGGTGGTAACTGTCACCAATGAGCATCATATCCATACATCAAATTTGTAAAAAGCAAAAGTTGAAATTCTATAAAAAATTCAACTTTTGGTCATGACCAATGTCACAAAAGATGCAGGACTTCATTGGCTACAATTTGGGCCAAGTAGCGAGTCTCTACAACAAATAGGACTGATCGCCAAAGATGTGACTTTCACCTTTGATCTAGATATCCCAAAATGAAATCAGTTCCGAGTTAAACCATAACCGATATTTTGACCAAGTTTGGTGACGATTGGTCAAGCGATGCGGCTGCTAGGCTATATATATAAGCGAACATATTGACAAACCAACAAACTAGACCGAAAACAACCTCCTAAGCGGAAATAAGTATTTGTAAAAACAAATTTTAGAAAAATAAGTATGTTATGTCCGTATATAAAAAAGAAACAATTACTTATAAAATCAAATTCACAATCTCTCGGATTCTGTGATCGCGGAAAATGGGTCTCCTTACACTATTCTTCTTTTAATAAAGTGAATATTTTTTTAAAAAACATTTTAAAGCCTGATCAACACAGAAAATTTGTTTTTTAAAATAAATTATTTATCTTAAAAACTTCTTTTTTTTTTGTTTAAACTTGAGTACTTTCGGTACAAGATACCTTCATCGGAAGCATAGTCATTTTCTTTTTTTTTCTTTTCTTTTTATTTCTTCCTGACTGAGACATTTTCCCAGTCAAGTTGAAATACGTCTGATGTTGTTGACGGCGAAATTTGAAATGTCTATTTTTTTGTGCAGCACAAGGACACGTGATTAACGTATATCTAGAGGTCGCACATCGAAGCGCTGATAGAAATCAGAATGCTTCAAAATGTTTTTTAAAAAAATATTCTCTTTATTATTCTGATTTCATCAGCGCTTCGATGTGCGACCTCTAAATATACGTTAATCACGTGTCCCCGTGCTGCACAAAAAATAGACAATATATTTTTCTTTTGTTTTATTTTCATCTGCTGATATGTTTTCTTGTAACAGAGCAATTGCCCTGAATCGACATTTAATTGCATGATTAGACTAAACGGTGAATCAGGGTAAGCGTAATGTGAAAATAGAGTTCATTCCAGCTTGCAGTGTGAGTCCATTTGATGTCTTCTATCTCCAGGTCGGCCGCTAACGGAATTTTCCAGTTAGCAGAATCCTAATAATTTTCAAAAAAGTACTAATTAATATAAAACCATAAAAAGGACAGTTAACCAGAGAGAGGCCCTTTCTCACAGAAGAGACGTTGCTAGTCTTTCTCTACTCTATCGTTATTTTCATGGCAGGTGCTCGACTGAACTTCAATCTATGGTTCCCCCCTCCCTAAAACATTCACAACAAAAACTTGTCTAGCTACAACCACTGTAAATAATCTATCTCTCTCTCTCTCTCTCTCTCTCTCTCTCTCTCTGCTTAAAACTAAACAAAACTTCCATGAGTAAAGCTTCTTTTATAGAGCTACCCGTCTGTGGAACAATACCGCGGGGCTGCTTCTAAGCTGACTACAACATGGTTGTTTTCAAGTCCAATGTAAACAAATTCTTGTTGAGCCGTCGTCTTAAATAATCAAATTCTGCCCAATTTCTACCATCATTACCAATCATCAAGGTGTTGTCCCACCGTCCACCTGACACTCATTAACCCTTATCCTCAACTGGCCTTTAAGCCTTGATAATAGAGGTGGGACGTAATGGGTGAAAATTTCAGATTCATGCGAGTAGTATTTTTTTGTGTTCATTTATACATAAATAACACTAAACAATCAAACATTTTGAAAATTTTGCAAAATTCAGAAGGTGCAGGCCAAAAATAGCCGTTAGGGCTCCACAGGACTCAAAATCCATCATTTTCCGGTGAAAAAGTGGTTTCATGCGACATTGCAGGTACTAAAACATCCTCAAAAGCTATGAATAGATATAGATGGTTAAATCTGATATAGTACTTTAATTTAGGACCATTTTCAGGCTGTGAAAGGATTTTCATGAATGTAAAATAGCCAAAAACTAGTTGGCCTGCACCTTCTGAATTTTGCAAAATTTTCAAAATGTTTGATTGTTTAGTGTTATTTATGTATAAATGAACACAAAAAAATACTACTCGCATGAATCTGAAATTTTCACCCATTACGTCCCACCCCTAATAAGTGGTAACTCTTTAATAAAAAAAATTAAAAAATATCGGTTTTCTATCTAGCCGCCCCCAGCATTTTCTAAACCAGTATTAACTAAATATCTTGACTCACGACATGATTATATAGATGGTTTTTTTTACAACTTTACAGCATTTTTCTCTATCTTAATAAACCTGTTAAGTTACCAACAGTGTTTGTTACATAATTATTTCTGCTTCCAACACACCTCGAATAGTTGTCTACACTTGAGAAGAGTATTTATTTACTCCTCTCCAGGAGTTAGGCACAAGGCCAGTTTTTATCTTACTCCCACAAGTAAGATGTGACCCATGGTCGGGTCGGGAAAGTGGGACTTGAAAAGCCAGCGCCCGAGAAGGTAAGCATTCTGGCCATTAAAACTTGTCTGGGCAGCCCCGTCGGCATTCCCCGGTAGGGGCGCCTCAGGCAGTAAGCAATAAACTTACTCCTCCCAAAAGAGGGGAGGCGAAGCCTGGGAGGGTGGACCTCCTAGAACTGTACAGGACAGACCCATAGACCGGCGTAAATCAAGCCCCGAAGGCCAAGATAATACCAGTCTATGGGATGCAGTATCCATCGGAACAGATACTAGACTTTGATCTTAGCCAAAAGGAGACATCAGTTAACACGGCTCTGTGAACAAATATGGTTATTCGAAGAGTATAAAACAAACACTGGTCCTATCATCAAACAATCGCAGTCACCAACCCAACACTGTTGTATCCGAAAGCTTTCCACATCAACCAAAGATGGACAGATCTATTCACTTTGTGGATAGTTTGGACGACGCACACGCTGATAGTGTGGGTTCACATTCTGAAACTTAATGCTATTGTCATTCTTTGACTGAAGTCTAAATAAAAATAAAACTCACATAATCCTGGTCTCCATCCAATTCCAAAACTTTCATTCCATTTTCTTGCACAGTTTCCTGTGGTCCATTAACTGCAGCCAACCGTATCTGTTCAATCAACCGGCTGTGCTTCTTACACAACTGAGCAAAAAGACTGATGCATGAAAACGAAAAAGAAAAGAAACCCAATTAAAATTCAATACAAAATTTTTTTTTTTTTTTAACAAATCTTGACTATTTTTCTTAAAGCTTTTAATTTTTTATTTTTAATTGCGTAGGTTATATTTTGGCTGTCGTCATTTTGAGGTACCGACACTGTTTTATGACATTTGCATAAAAATATTAGAAAAAGGGGATAAAAAATTGCTAGTATAATATAGTCCCCCTTTTTCTTTTTTTTACTTGGTCCCAAAACCGAAATGTGATGCAACAGAAATAAGGACATCAAAAACAAGACAGATTTTTTTTATATAGTTTACAATTAATTGTATGCATAATGTCGACATGACTTTTAGTGCATTCCGCTTATGGTTACAATCAATTGCTCAACTTCAAGCTGGGTGAACAAACCGTTGAACATCTACTCACTTTGATCGGTGGCATACTTCTGCAATTGTTTTTGATACATTCCTGAATTGACATACTTCAAAATCAAAACAATCCAATGATTACAATTTATATTTTAGTCTCAAGCTCGAAATTATCAAAACAATCGCAATAGCATTCCAACGCGATGTCTATCCACACCGACTTACACAACGTTACAATCTATCATTTCTATTAACCATCCTGCTTTTTACGATCACCCCAGAATAATCTCGTTACACTAGTATAAACTCAATATCTTTAAAAACATAAACTTTTTCAAAATTATTTTTTTTTTTTAATATCATCACTTTCTTTAAGTTCAGCATCACCATATTCGGTTTAAGATTCGTTTTACCTACTGGCAATAAATTAATCAGATATACAGTGTAAACAAAAAAATCATTCCTTGATTTTAAATAATTATTAGGGAGAGAGGAAGAGCGGCAAAGTTTTGGCAGCCTCGTAACTATTGTTGGGACGATTAATCAGAATCGGGAAAATCGAAAATTTTAAGGTATCAGAATCGGTATGGGAAAATTTTCAGCATCATTACTGATTCCAAAAACGATTCTTTGAATTTTTATTTTTTTTAACTTAATTTTCTATTGCTGGTACAAATGATAAAATAATAAATATTTATAGATTTTAAACTACCAGTAAAACTAAAATCCATAGATCATAATAATGAATTTAGGTAAAAATGGCACCAGTGGATAAATAGTAAAAATTGGCACAAGTGAAAAATATGGATGAAAATCTCAACGAGTTTATCAAAATCTTGGATCAAATATATAAAGGGAAAACATTAAGAAGTTTGTC